>OZ017739.1:154424755-154964755 GCA_963969285.1 Odontomyia ornata
CCGGGCTTGATGTCCGATCGTCAGTTCTGCCACGGTCGTGATAGCCGCTTTCACTTCCATCCAGAGCTCGTTGCTCGTCTTTAACGATGCGTCTGGTAAGATGAGAGCCAGCTGGTTGTTGATGATCTCCGTGAAATTTTTGGCCAAGACGCCGTTTGGAGCCGTTCGATGTCAAAGTTTTGTAGCGGGCTGGTCTTCGCTGAATATGCCTTTAATATACGACATCGATAGGTTAATTTGATCAGGTAAAGTCGAGCGTATGACTAGATTTGTGCCACATGCAAAGTCAATCAGGCGCTGGCCCTTGTCATTTGTTTCATCGTGGAGGCTATATCCTCCAGTCGTTCCCCGATGAGATAGCTCATTGCCAACCTTAGCAATCAGTCTTTCCAGGTGATTGTAAAATTATTCCTTCGTTTTTTTTTTGTCCTTTTCTTCGGTCGGGGCGTGATCATTAATCAGCCAGATTTTGAAGAATATCGCTTTTAACGGATCGCACACAACCGTTCATTGACTGCCTTAAAATTAATAATGTGCGTTGTGAACTCTCTATCCACAATGAAGGCCACTCCGAATTCTCGTGGGATCTCACGTCTTGAATGTCGTTTCCAGTCCAATTCGCTTCCTGGACTGCCAGTATTTTTAATTGATATTGACTGGCCTGTTATAAAAAGTCCTTAACAGCGCCAGGGTAATTGAGTGATCTGATCTGATCTTGCCGTGAGTCCAATCCATTCCGAGGCCTATCTGCAGGTTTCGAAACAATTCAAGGTTTTCCAGGGACGGGAAGTTAGCCCGTCGCCCAGCCTCCATTCCTGCCGCATGGTTATTTCGTCGATTCCGTTATCAGGCGCGGAAGATTCGCCTTCACCCTCTTGCGTCCTCATGAAGAAGGTGTAAGTAGGATTTAGTTGCAGAGCTTTAGATTTATACAAATATTAGCATTTCTCGACATTTAATGTTATATTATTGGGGAACCAGTAAACCAAATGTGCACCCCGAGAGCATTTAGTACCATTTAATTGGGGGGTTTGGGATGAGGAATCGTGGAAGCGATGGGTTGGGGAAACAAGGGGTTCCTTCCTCCTTTCTCGAACGGGCTTGGGACCGTCTATGGCGGAGTTATATATGTATATATATATATATATATATATATATATATATATATATATATATATATATATATATATATGTATATATTGTATATATATATATATATATATATATATATATATATATATATATATATATATATATATATGTATATATTGTATATATATATGGACGTGTATATATATATATATATATATATATATATATATATATATATATACGAGTATATTTATATATTGTTACGTGTACAAATAATTACATGTACAAATAATTCTGCGAGCTACTGTCGCAATTGTTTTCACGTCAACAAATGGAATTACTCGAACCCACGAGAACCCAACAAGCATGATCAACGTCTGCAAGTGACGTCACTCCATTCATTAATTTGCTCGAATCTACCAGGTACCTCTCGGTAGAACATTCGCCAATGTACGAGAAATGGGTGAATAGGTAGAGACCCTATATAAAGGCGAGCTGAATGAATGGGGGGATTCATTCATTCGACCGCGATAAGAACTGCGATTGTGTGTGGGAAGCGATATTATTCGAGTAGTAGAAAAGTGATTTTCGTAATAGTGAAGTGTTTAGAAGACAATTGCGATAAGAAATTTATGGACAAGTGTTAAATTTTTCATAGTGAAAATTAAAATTAGTGAAAGTGTTAAATTGATCATTGTGCACTTTTGTAATTGAATAAACTCTTTTAACTTAAATTAAAAGACATTGCGTTTTCACTTTCTCGGAATGGATTTTCTGCGACCACATGGAATCACGTTGGATTTGGGCACACGTGTATTGAAATGGCAGAATGTCGAAGTACTGATGGAGGATCCCAGCGTCCAAATCCCCAAGATGAATGTAGTGGTATGTACTGACACTCATGTACCGAATTCTTCCGAAAGCATTGTATGGGCCAAGCTTGATGGTGATTCTGGAGACCACCGATCTTATCTGATAGAGCCAACGAAGACATCCGCATTGCGCAGTTTGATTGTAGGACGAAGCCTTGTAAGATCTTTAAGGAACGGATATGTGCCGGTTAGAGTCCTTAACACCGCAGACTCAACCACGAGCATCAAAGCGGGAGAAGTCATCGGAAGCTGCCAGCCTGTTTCCACCATCACCCCTTTGGAAGCTACTCACAACCATCATTGGAAAAGGAGGCAAGACACAGACAAAGCCCGGGAATCCACGTCTGCAATATTGAAGCAAGTCAAATTGCCGGTGCAGCTATTCAAACGAGCCTCTGATCTGGTCACAAAGTACAGTGACATCTTCTCAACAAGCCCGGATGACTAAGGCCGAACGTGTTTGGTAACTCACGTCATAGATACACAGGGAGCCAAGCCGATTCGACAAGCACCAAGACGTCTCCCTATAGCCAAACAAGGAGAAGTGAGCGCGCTGATCTCGGACATGGAAAAACAAGGCATTATTGAACCTTCTGTAAGTCCATGGGCCGCGCCTGTAGTTCTAGTAAAGAAAAAGGATGGTAGCACTCGCTTTTGTGTCGACTATAGGCAGCTTAACGACGTTACTAAGAAAGATCGTTACCCGCTCCCACGCATCGATGACATCATGGACACTTTAGCCGACGCAAAATGGTTTTCTACACTCGATCTCAAGAGTGGCTACTGGCAGGTAGAAATTGATAAGAAGGACCGAGAGAAGACCGGAATTTCAGTTGGGACCGTATTGTGGCAATTTGTGGTGATGCCGTTTGGGCTTTGCAATGCTCCAGCCACTTTCGAACGCTTGATGGAATACGTGCTACGTGGTCTAACCTGGAAAACCTGCTTGGTGTACCTAGATGACATCATCGTCATCGGGAGAACGTTCGAAGAGCATGTGCGGAACTTAGAAGAGGTTTTCTCCCGACTGCGACTGGCAAATTTGAAACTTAGTCCCGACAAGTGTACCCCTTTCGCAGCTGAAGTAAAATACCTGGGACATGTCGTATCAGCAGAAGGGGTCAAAACAGACCCTGAGAAAATTGAAGCCGTGAAAAGCTGGCCAACACCAAACAACAAGCGCCAACTACGAAGTTTCCTGGGTCTGGCAACCTACTATCGAAGATTCGTCAAAGACTTTGCCAAAATAGCTAAGTGTCTCCATCAGCTAACCGAGAAAAATCGTCCGTATGTCTGGAATGAACAATGCCAGACAGCCTTTGAGACCCTGAAGGAAAAGCATATGTGAATCACCCGTACTGGCGTATCCGAAACCCGGAAAAATGTTTGTAGTTGACACCGATGCAAGCAACGGCGGTATTGGAGCTGTACTCTCCCAGCAGATCAATAGCGAAGAAAGAGTCCTCTCGTATTACAGTCGAGTTCTTTCAAAAAGTGAGAGGAACTACTGTGTGACCAGGAAGGAGCTATTGGCTATAATAGAGGCCACCAAGCAGTTCCACAAGTACCTATATGGCCAGAAATTTGTTCTTCGAACGGACCATGCATCGCTGAGATGGCTACTTAACTTCAAAAACCCCGAGGGACAAGTTGCGAGATGGATCGAAAGATTGCAGTCATACGACTACGAAATTGTTCATCGAAAGGGCGGAGTTCATGGAAATGCTGACGCCCTATCTCGTCGCCCACGTCCAGCTAACTGCATGCATTGCCGACGGATTGAGGAAAAGGAACCGCCCGTTGATCTGCGACTGATAACGGCCAAATTCGATGAAGGTTGGTCATCGGAGGAGATTCGAAATGCCCAGCTAGCCGATGAAGACATCAGACCATTGCTTGTATGGAAGGAGACGACTGGGTGACCTGAAAGGAAAGACGTTTCAACGCATAGCGCAACCCTGAAAAGCTATTGGGCACAATGGAACTCCCTTCAGGTAGAGGGTGGCATACTCAAGCGGAAATGGGAAACGGTTGATGGCAGCTCCTATAGGATGCAAACTATACTACCCAAAAGCTGAATCCACGATGTGGTTAAGGAAATGCATGAAGGATCCTCGGGAGGCCACCTTGGTGTTAACAAGACCTTAGCGAAATTGCGGGAAAGGTTCTACTGGCTCCACGCTCGAGAAGACGTAGAGGACTGGTGCCGCAGATGCACAATTTGCGCTTCCGTCAAAGGCCCAAAGCGACGACTGAGAGGACAAATGCAAACCTATAACGTGGGCGTGCCATTCGAAAGGATTGCTGTTGACATCGCAGGACCCTTTCCTGAATCTGAATGGGGAAATCGATACACGCTGGTTGTAGCCGATTATTTCAGCAAGTGGCCCGAGGTCTACCCCATTCCCAACCAGGAAGCAACTACTGTAGCTGAACAGCTAGTGTTAAATTGGGTCAGTAGGTACGGCGTACCTGGCGAACTACATTCGGATCAAGGCCGAAACTTTAAGTCACTAGTTTTTGGCGAAATGTGCGAGCTGCTCGGAATACGGAAAACGAGGACAACACCGCTGCATCCCCAATCCGATGGAATGGTCGAACGTTTCAACGGCACGCTCAATAAACACCTGGCCAAAATGGTTGACGAGAACCAAAGGGGCTGGGACCGACATATCCCACTATTTTTAATGGCGTATAGAGCCGCTGAACATGCATCGACGGGACAGGCCCCAGCCAAAGTCATTTTTGGAAAGACTATTCGTTTGCCAGCCGATATAAAGTTCGGAACACCCCCTGAGAAACCCCAAACGGTCTCGGAGTACGCAAGTGATCTAAGACAACGGTTGAACTAGATACATCGGACAGTGCGAAAACACCTCGAATCGGCTACTGACCGCATGAAGACCAGGTATGATCTAAAGGCTAATTCTACTGGCTTCCAGCAAGATGACTTGGTGTGGCTTTATAACCCGCAACGGCGAAAGGGTAGGTCTCCAAAGTTGCAACATAATTGGGAGGGACCATACCGAGTTACGAAGCGAATCAACGACGTCGTATACCGAATACAGGAACATCGTAAGCCGAGAGCTAAAATGAAAATCGTGCATCTGGACCGTCTTGCCCCATATAACACCCAGGGAGAATTGACTACAAATAGCGACACATCTTTTCGGGGCGAAAAGAACTGAGGTGGGGGCAGTGTTACATGTACAAATAATTACATGTACAAACAATTCTGCGAGCTACTGTCGCAATTGTTTTCACGTCAACAAATGAATTTACTCGAACCCACGAGAACCCAACAAGCATGATCAACATCTGCAAGTGACGTCACTCCATTCATTAATTTGCTCGAATCTACCAGGTACCTCTCGGTAGAACATTCGCCAATGTACGAGAAATGGGTGAATAGGTAGAGACCCTATATAAAGGCGAGCTGAATGAATGGGGGGACTCATTCATTCGACCGCGATAAGAACTGCGATTGTGTGTGGGAAGCGATATTATTCGAGTAGTAGAAAAGTGATTTTCGTAATAGTGAAGTGATTTAGAAGACAATTGCGATAAGAAATTTATGGACAAGTGTTAGATTTTTCATAGTGAAAATTAAAATTAGTGAAAGTGTTAAATTGATCATTGTGCACTTTTGTAATTGAATAAACTTTTTTAACTTAAATTAAAAGACATTGCGTTTTCACTTTCCCGGAACATTAAAATTATTACAACCGCGAACCAAAAACACGCGACAATATATATATATATATATATATATATATATATATATATATATATATATATATATATATATATGACCATACATATGACCGATTCCCTAGCTACGCCACCGTTATATTGGGGCTACTTCGGAGGAAGCTCCATCGACTCAAACTAACTCACTCGAAGACGGGCGTGGGCGCCACTCGTTCGGTTCTCCGAGCCTCTCAAGGGGAATGGAAAGTTTTGAAAATACTTTTGAAGACTTTTTTAGCAATTAAGAGTTTTATAAAATGAATTAATGATAAACATTAAAGGAATTTAAAGTTATAATAAAATTATGTTTTACAAAATGAATCTATGATGAACATTAGATACATTTAAAGTTATGATAAAAATATGAAGACTTTTTGAACAATTACCAAAAATATATTTATAATTTTAATAAATTGCTGAGGCTGCCCTAATGCCCTGATTTTAATGTCATAAAGTGAGTTCAATAGGCGGCGTGCTCTTTTATATGTTAAAAACTTCTGTATCCTTTAGTTTCTGATTTCCAAGATGTTAAAAATTCTAAATTTTTTCAAAATAAATTTATCTTGCAAAATAATAATGCGCAGTGCACTGAATAAATTTTTATGAAAATTATTGTACAAATTAAATTTATCATAAAGATTTTTTCAACGAATTGTAATGATTTATCACACATCTCAAACGTTTGAGATTTCCCATAGGAAATCTAAACCAACCTCTCATCAGTTCTAGTCGCAAAGTCTTGGAACGTGACAACGGACTGTATCCATCAGTTCAACAAGTCCGGACACTCTTGGTCTACTCCAAGGTAGCTGCTAACTAGCTAGGTAGTTCGGAGAAGAGTTTCGGTCGCGGATCTTACGTGAGCAGACTAAGTCCGAAATACAAAAACTCAGCCACCGGTTCACATGCCCGATTTAAAACGCGGTGAACAACTTCCATCTTAATTACATCTCTTCATCCCGACACCGGTCGCCGACATTTTCCTGCTGGAAAAGAACGATTTTACTGAAAAAGAAAGACTGGCTTAGCCTTGCAATTCATTAAAAATGAATAAATTGAACTTCAATTGTCACCAAGAGTTTAAGTTTTTAAAAGGCAATTGTATGTGTCCTCAAAATTTCACAACAATTGAACAATAAACAGCTCATTTACAGCCGATTGAATATTTAGCAATTACAACAACATTAACACATGGTAGTAGGGAGATACACGTTTGGAACGGACCTAGACGCTACAAATATGTAGGAATTTTGGTAAAAATTTTAGAAATGGTTTGTAATATTGATGTGTTATCATGACTAATCAAGTGAAGGGGTTAAAATACTTGAAACAAAATGGTGGCGAGTTTAAAATCATAATAACCATAATAATTTTTCGAACTCAATTTATGGAATCTGTATATTAGTCATGTTTTGATATTAGCAGAATATATTGTTTGGTTTACTGATTGGTTTACAATATACTTCTGGCAGGAGCACTCTCCTGCTACTTCAACTTGTTATAAAATTGAATTTGCATCGACAATAACAACGATATTATTAATTATGTTAAACCTTAACACTAAGGCATCATAGTGGGAAAAATCAATTCTATGAAAGAATGAACAATTTAATAGCAAAATAAGATCAATGGCAATCATACAAAAAAAATCAAAATAATTGAAAAAGAATTCGAAATTTTCGTAAACGGCGTTTCTAGCCTTCCTTTCATCCAAATTGAAGATTTTATTGACAGCATCACAGGCTTTATTTATATTTTATTTTCTGATCATTGATCCATTATTCTTCCTGTATATCAAAATATTACAATCTAAGTAAACTTAATACGAGCTTCTACATCCAGATTTTAAGATATTTAATGCTTACAATTAATGTATCCAAAAATAAAAAAATTGAGAGGCAATCTTCTGCAACTTACTTGAATGCAGTACAAGGCCGAGAATAGACAAGGAAAAGACAGTTCATATTTTTAATTAACATTTAGTAGATGGCAAACATATACAGGTATATTTCTTATTTATGTCAACTTTCATCAGAGGGGAAGGTATTTTAAGGTTAAAACGTTGTGTTACACCCACCTTTTATTCCACGAGAGCCACTATGGCCCTCAGGGAAATTGGGGTGCTCCGGCGGGGCTTATGGACCTGGTTTAGTTCGTCTGGAGACGGGCGTGGGGCGCCACTCGCTTGTCCCTCAAGGCCCCCAATAAGCCGCCAAGCGAGAATGCGGCTTGCCGGAATAATCACCGTCGCGATTCGGCCGAACCCTAACTATCGAGCACACATGGACTATCACTCAAACCCTACACCTGCACAACCGTACCCCTATACTCCTTCCTAACACTAACCCTCGCCGGGACCACTACACCAACCCCGAACACTTTGATTCTAGATATCACTAATTTCACTCTGTTATATTGCACTTTGACAACTACTTGCCACTCAAGCCGCACCCGTCACAAACTGCAATCTGAAAAAAAGTCTTTACCTTTCTTGCTCTAAAAACGTAAATGTCCTCTGAAAGCGTAAATTTTTTTCTTCAATGAAATACGACTGGGTAAAATTTCCAAAACATTTAATACAATTCGCAAACCCTATATAATTAAACATCTGATTCACGGTGAAACTAAAAAGAACTTATTTCTACTGAGTACTTACAAGGGGCCCCTTCGATGGTTGTATCCGTTGGTGCACTTTATGATTATTCCTCCAACGTCTGGGCTTTGCTTGTCGCTTCGATTTTAATCTTCCTTTCTTCCGCAACTGCTGATTCTCGCAGTTATGATTTCCTCTGCACTTCGAATTTCCTCCGCACTTCAAATTTCCTCCGCCCTTGTTGCTACTTTTCAACTTCTGGTTTGCCGCACACGATAAATAAAGGAAAAAGAGGAGGCGCGTCATTCTTCGCGCGCTTTTATAGCCTCCTCCTAACGGCTAATGTTCCGCTCTTCGGTCATCCACCTCTTCAGCGTGGTAATTTCTTTCTGCTGCCACTTGGTTCCCGCTCCCCTCTGGTGGTGAGCACTCCAAGTGCGGCTGAATTAGCTGAACATAATTCACTGAGAGATTGGCCTGTCAGTGGTGCTTGTTTACTTTCTAAATTTAAAACTTATCATTCTTGAAATAAAATCTCGTCGTAAGTTGTATATAATATTTAAAATGGAAACAATATATCTGTAACCATTTAACATGCTTTGTCCAACATTACCGCATGTTTTAAAATTCACCTGGTTTTTCATGTTTTGACTATATTGAGACTAATAAATTGAAATATTCAAAATAAAGTGCTTTTAATTATTGTCCTCGTGGTTTTGCGGTGTTTTGTTAAACTTGATAGAATCATCCGAACGAGTGATACAACGTGCATTGCATCCTGACCGGCAGCAAATCCAATTGATTGATGTTTTATATGCAGCTTCTTTGCGAAAAGTCATTCCACCACACATGAGATTTTCACGACCTCTTTCGTTTCGTAATATAGAATATGTAACGTTATTTAACCAAACCCCGGGCTGTAGTAGTAGTGTTTCATCCCCTTAAGCTTCCGATGTTTGTTGTTGTGGTTCGCCTGTATCCCTAACATATGAATCTGAGAATGATGCCGATTGTTTTACTGCCACCGACGACGTTGTCGCTCCTCCGTCATCGTTTTCCAGAAAAAAGCTATCATCATATTTCATATCCCCGTACGAATCATCTTCAACCTATGTAGCTTCTTGTTCGGCCCCTTCCACCTCCACTGCCTCTTCCGCATAGTCCGGTTCCGATTTTGTTGGCAAATCGATGGGCAGATCAATGTATTCCGGTTCACCTGCGGCCGATTTCGAGTCCGTTACCGCTTGGACTGTAATTTGTGTTGTCGTTGTTGCGTCCGTCCCTTCCAAAGGATCATTATTTTTTTTATACGTTTCACCATCGGCGCCGTGTGCGGTGTAATACTACGTTGCGAAGGACGCTTTTGTTTTTGTGGTACTAATATGGGTTGTTGGTGCTGTTGTGTTTGCGTTTGTAAGACTAATTGATTGGTGGGTTTTGATTCGTCTCCACTGTCTTCCGATTCTAGCTTATATCTACTTCTTTGATTTAAGGTTCGTGTACGTGGCGATGTTGTTGTCGTGGCTGTCGTTAATGCGGATGCAGTGGTTATTCGTGGTTGAGGTTGAGGGGTGGGCGTTGATGGTTTGGCTGGTGATTGAGAGGGTGCTGGTTCACTATCGGTCAAGCCTTTGATTTGTAACGCCTCCGCCGTGCTTATGAATGCGGGCAGTGCGTCTTGTTTCACAGCATCACTTTTCTTTTCCTTCACTTGATACGAAGCGCATTTTCTTCGTCTATCTAGAGCCTTATTGTCCAATGTATTTCCTTTCGCTTCAATATTCGCATCCCAATAAGCAGGGTCAATGAATGTGGGACTACACCATGAAGGACCAAACGGGCTTCCGTGACCTGTATGTCGGAATGAGTCATGCACTGGGCGACTAATATCACTGTTAGGTTTTGATTTTTCTTAAATATTTCTGGGGAACATTCCAATTTCAAACATGCGTTGATTCTGACCTTCGCTCGATGACAATTATGTTTGCTTAAAACTACAAATAATCGTATTTAAGCTACTATTATGAATACAATTTGGAGTGGCAAACAAACCCTAGTCGAGTGCGGCTTAGCTTTCTGACTATACCGAGTCACGCGAATGCTACGATAGTGTTCGCCGTGAGGTAATACTGGTGCCCTTCTGTTTTATCCGTAACAGTTGGCTAATTAAAATCATATTTTTATCTATAACACAATAACATGGTAGCAGCGCGTAGTTCGATTTGAGTGGACCAACGTTTTTTCAAGAAGATTGAGCAAAATAAATAGTGTTTTTCGAAGAGATTTTCTCGAAACTTGAAGGTTGTTGCTGGAATTTTGATGACTGACAATCATGGAATATCAAGGCATTGAGAAGTTGAAAGGTTCAGAGATCTGGAATGTTTGGAAGTTCATGGTGCGCAATTTATTGCGAGCAACTGAAGGAGCATACGAAGTGAGTATTGGAGAGTTGGTTCAACCGGTGCTGGCGGCTAATGCTAATGCGGCTGCGATTCATGCTCACAATGTGGTAATGAAAATTTGGGATAAGGCAGACCGCGCCGCTTGTCAAATCATCATCAAGACAATTGATTCGGGTTTCATGACTTTGATCATCGCTTGCGAGACTGTTCATCAGATCTGGAACAAATTGCATAGTATTTATGAACAACAAACAAGGCAACCCGTACATTCAGTTCAGACTGAGTTTTTCAGATTTAACATGAATTTAGCGGATGATATGATAAGTCATATTGTAAAATTTGAAGGTTTGATCCTACGCATGTAGCAGTTGAAAGTTAAGCCCGACGAGTCAGCTTTGATGGTAAAGTTGCTGGAAATGTTGCCTGATAGTTTTGAAAGTTTCAGGCAAGCTTGGTGGGCCAGGTCGGATGATCAGCAGGCCCTCGATAGCCTGATCAACGTGTTGACATCTGATGAGCACAGGCGGAAACTTCGACAAGAAAAGGAGAACAATCTGACGGCACTTATGGCAACCAAGTTGAAAATCCAGTCCAAAGGTGCAAGTGCAAGTCAACAAGGTGAAGCAGGTAAGCAGGCCAAAGATGATGTCAAGTCCAACCAGAAGGGGAAGAAGTCGGCTTTCAAGTGCTACGGTTGTCACGAAACTGGCCATTTCAAAAGAGATTGTCCAAACAGGAAGAAGAAGAGTGATGGGACGTCTGTAATAAAGCCTCGTTTACACGATGACAGTAGCTGTCATGACAATATTGCCATGGCAGTTGACTTCCATGGCATTGCGACAGTACAACGTTTACACGGTGCCGCGACAGTCGTGTTTTTCAATGCACATTCATACGGTGAAATTGAAATTGAATTGTTGTTACGGCTCAATTGAAAAGTGAAAAGCGAAAATATAAGGATAAACGGTAAAATTTAGAATTAAAGTGAAAGTGGAAAAATAAATCTAATTTCAAAAATGGAATTAAATTTGTAATTTACTAGTGAAAAAGTGTGTTAAATTTTCTGTTTAGGTTACTATATTCGAAAAAAATGGAGGAAGCCGCAGCGCTTGTTGTAGTTGGATCAGTTATAAAAAAATTATGCGAATCTCGTAAAAAGAAAACCAAAAGAACTTGTTGGACTCGCGAATGGATTCGCAGACGAAACCACTATGGAGCCTCGGACACTCTAGTGAAGGAACTTCAGTATGAAGACCCGAAAAATTTTTTCAACTTCTTCCGAATTGGGACAGAAATGTTCGATTCTCTTTTTAAAAAGGTTTGTTGAATCAGATACCTACCTAGAAAGTTGCAATTATATGTATCTATCTATATCTATTTTCAGGTTGGAACCAGGATACAAAAACAAGACACGATTATGAGGAATGCCATACCTGCGACAACGAAATTAGAAATAACTTTGTTCTTTCTCGCCACAGGCGATTCATACGCCAGCCTCCAATATTCATATCGAGTTCCAAAAAGCACTATTTGTGTCTTCATTGAAGAAGTATTGGATACCATTTACGATGTATTAAAAGAATATATTAAGGTAAATTTTAATTTTGAACGAAAAATATATTTGCATGAAAAACAATGAAAAATTATATTTAAATGAGATCAAGATTTTCACACTAAAATTAAATTTAAATACATAATTCATAATTCCGGTTTTCAAAAAAGAATTAAATTGACAAAAACTAGTGTAGTATGTTGTTATTCGAATTCGGTCCAATTAGTGAAAAATGTTGTAACACCAGGAACTGTCTCACTGTCACACTCGTTGATGTCTCTGTCCTCCACGGGAATAGTAATATGCTGATGGCTCACTATATTGTTTACATTTTCACTGGGCGTGTTTGGTGAACCCTGAAAATATGGAGGTGGAGCCAGTGCTTTCATACGGACGGATGTGATTAAATTTTGTATGTCAGCTTGTAGCTGAAGTGCTTCTCTTAGAGGGAGAGCCTGAAGCTGTGACGCTACGTGCTGCCCAAAACAGATGAACTCATCGCTTCGTTGAGATCGCTGTGCTACTTCTTGAAGCACTTTTACAGCATTGTCCAACGAGTCTTCCAAATGTGCCTTTTGCGGATTGACCGTTTTTTTCCTTTTCAGTACTGAGCTGCATATTTCTGTTAGACACTCCTCTGAATTATTTGGTCGCTGTTTAGTTGGGCTTGAGCGTGAATGTACCGGTGTTTCATTTTCCACTGTTGTTAAAACCTCGCTGTCTGTACTATCATGTTGTGTTATATTCTGCAACGAAATTTTTAACAAAAATTTAGCTTGTGATAGATATTTTTATTTTTTCAGGTACCTAGCTGTGAAGAAGACTGGAAAGAAATAGAAAGAGGGTTCGATAATACATGGAATTTTCCAAGCTGTGTCGGGTGTATCGACGGTAAACACGTCATGATTCAGTGTCCACCTAACTCGAACTCTCTTTACTTTAACTACAAGGGAACCTTTAGCATTGTACTATTGGCTATGGCAAACCTCGATTACAACTTCACATTCATTGATGTGGGAAGTTATGGGAGCATTGCGGATGGTGGTATATTTGCAAAATCAAGACTTCGTAGTGCAATTGAAGGAAATAAACTAAATTTGCCTGACAATGCTGTAATTTTGGGAGACGAAGCATTGCCACTGAGACCATATCTAATGAAACCATATCCGAGGAGTAATGTATTATCATACGAACAAAAGATATTCAATTATAGAATTTGCCGCGCAAGACGAATTGTGGAAAATGCATTCGGAATACTGGCATCCCGATTTCGTGTATTCAGAAGTACAATGCTATTACATCCTTCGAAAGTTGTAAAGATTGTTAAAGCTGCATGTGCTTTGCACAATTGGATCAGGAAAACGCCTAAAAACATAATTATACGGTGGATGTTGAAGACCATTTCACAGGAAACATCATACCTGGCTCATGGCGAGAAAGCAACAACAAACACCAACGGCTTTAATGGATATTGCAGCATCACAACATCGCAACTACCTCTTAGAGGCTAGAGAAAAAAGGAACAACTTTGCCTCTTTCTTTATTGCGGAAGGAGCAGTCTCTTGGCAAGACAGAATGATACAGTAACAGTTTTTAGCATGTCAAAATGTCAAAAAAATAAAAAATTTCTTATATAAGATGAAAATATTATAAAAAATATGTAAGATGAAAATATAATAATAATAAAAGTAACACTTACCAAGTTTGTTTGTGTTTCGTTGGCTTCGTTCTGTCTTAAAAAGCCATCCGCAAGGGTGTACCACAATAATCGTGGCTGGTTTATTTCACTGCTTCCACTCCCTGTTACATTCGATGCCCTGACTTTCCCTCGTTCCTGGTTGTACGTTCCTCTTATACTTCTTATTTTTTGCCTCAATGCCTTCATCGAGGGAACACCTGAGGCTTCAATCGCTTTTTCTGTTTAATCACTTTCACGAATAATCCAACGCAAATTAATACATACTTATATCTAATCATCTGTCAAATTTTGTGGACATGTAATATACTGTCACAACAATGCGTTTACATGCGACAGTTGTTCTTGACAGTACACTAACTCCCACGACAGCACTGCCGCAAAATCAAGACGAGGCTGATATGCGGCAGTTGTGTACGATAGTACTGCCATGATCGTAACCATCGTTTACACGGTGACAGTAATCATGACAGTCGCTGTCTTGACAGCAACTGTCGCAATTACTGTCAGCGTGTAAACGAGGCTTAAGGGTTTGTTAGCGAAGTGTTCAGTGCGGAAGGCAAGAACGAAGCTTGGATCATCGATTCTGGTGCGACGGACCACATGACCTTCAAGCAAGAGCGGTATTCATTCTTTGAGGCTTTCTCTATTCCAGCAGAGATTCGTATCGGGAACAGTTCTGTGATGAGTGCTTTTGGAAGCCGAAATATTGACTTTGAGGTGCTTGTGAATGGCCGTTGGAGTTCTTGTCACATGGAAAACGTGCTGTATGTGCTGTATTTATTCCCGATTACGCGTGTACTGGACAAAGGTTTGACTTTCAGCTCATCCAAGGATAGCTGTGAATTCCTGCTTGATGGTGTTGTCAAGGCTCAAGGTCTGCAATATGGTCAGCTGTTCAAGATGATGCTCAAGGTCAAGGAACCAGACACTTGCTGTATGAGTGAGGCTAATTTGGCGGTCAAGAACTCTCTTCAATTCTGGCATGAGCGTTTAGGTCATCAGCATAAAAGACATGTTGTGAAGGTACTCAAGAATCATAGAATTGAAGTGCAACAGGACGATGAATTCTGTGGATCTTGTGTTGAAGGAAAACAACATCGAGAACCATTCAAGTCACGTCAACAGCGTTCATCTGTGCCAGGAGAAGTTATCCATGCTGATGTCGGTGTTTCACTTGGACAGGAGTCTATTGCTGGTGCCAGGTACTTTGTCTGCTTCACGTGTGACTGTTCAAGATTTCGTATGGTTTACTTCTTGAAGGAAAAATCTGAGGTGTTTGATAAGACCAAAGAAATGTTGCAGCTGGTGAAAACTCAACGAGGTCGACCGGTAAAAGTGTTCCAGTGCGACGGAGGAAAGGAATTTGACAACAAGAAGATGCGAGAGGTCATGGATTCCGAAGGTACGAAGATGGTGATTACGAATGCTTATACGCCTCAGCAGAACGGTTGTGCTGAACGATCAAACCGGACAATCGGTGAGCTAGCATTAACCATGCATTATAGCAAAGATCTGCCGAAGTTTCTGTGGGCTGAAGCTGTCAACGCTGCGGTTTACATTCTCAACCGAACTGGTCCAAGCTCTGTAGAGGGCAAAATTTCGTACGAGTTGTTCATTGAGAAGAGTGTTCATTTGAACAGGTTTCATATTTTTGGAACCACATGCTGGGTGATGGTGCCTAAAGAACGTCGGAAGAAGTGGGATGCTAAAGGTGTTGAAGCAGTTTTTGTTGGGTAGTCGGAATACATCGATGGATACAAAGCAGATTATCCGAAGTCATGAGGTAGTTTTTGGTCCAAAGCATTCCTCTAAAGTTCTAGCTTTGTTTCCTGTTGAAGAAATTGAAGATCATGTCAAGCCCCGTGGTTTCCTAGGGTCCTGAACTCACCTGAAGCTCCGCATGTGCCTGATGTCCCGGGTCCTGTGTTGCCAGACGTTCCTGCTGAACCGCAAATTGAAGAAACTCCTAAAGCTGCAAAAGATACCACTCAACGACGTCTTTGAGATAGAAGTTAACTTCAGAAACCTGCGAAATTGAGTGATATGTTTCTTGCAGATTTAGAAGAACCTCGAGACTACAAAGAAGCCATGAAGTCGGCTAATCGTGAACACTGGAAGGCTGCGATGAAAGAAGAAATGTCTTCACTGAAGGTAAATTCAACCTGAGTTTTAACGGTGTTACCTCCAGGAAGGAAGACAATTGCTAATCACTGGGTCTATCGTATCAAACGAGACGCAGAAGGGAAGGCATGTCGCTCAATAGCTAGACTTGTTGCGAAGGGTTATAGTCAACAAGGAGGTATTGATTATCATGGAACTTTCAGTCCCGTAGCTCGATTTGATACTATGAGTTCGATTCTAAGTGTTGCTGCCAAGGAAAGTCTAGAGTTGGCCCAATTTGATGTGAAGACGGCATTTTAAACGGTGTTTTGAATGAAGAAATATACATGGATCGACCTGAAGGTTTTGAAGATGGTTCTGGTCGTGTGTGCAAGCTGATTAGAAGTCTCTACGGACTGAAGCAATCTCCGAGGGGCTGGAACAAATGGTTCAAGGAGATTCTTATCAAGTTTGGTCTCGTCCAGAGTGAAGCTGATCCATGTCTTTTCTTTTGTATGTCTGGTAAAGATAAACTGATCATTGTCCTTTATGTTGATGATGGCCTCGTTGCTGCAACACAGGAGTGGGTGATTCAAGAGTTCCTGAGGAAGCTGGAGATGGAGTTCAAGATGACATGTGAACCGCTTGGCTGTTTCCTGAATATGCTTATTGAACGTGAAGAAGATGGTTCAATCCGTTTAAGTCAGAATGTGTACGCGGAAAATCTTCTTCAGAAGTTCAACATGGCATAAGCCAATGCTGTTACAACGCCCATTGACAAGTACGTGCAGTTTGAAGAGAAAACTGGTTTGAGATCATCTGCTCCTTACCGTGAAGTTGTAGGGTGTTTGATGTACTTAGCTGTTGCCACTCGTCCTGACATCGCGTTTGCAGTCAATTATGCGTCACAGCTCTTGAAAGATCTGGAAGATGTCCACTGCAGGATCTGGAAGAGAATCCTGAGATACGTCAAAGGGACTACGTCAGTTGGTATCAGGTACGAGGCTGCTTCCAAAGGAAGTGTCTTGAAGGCCTTCAGTGATGCAGACTATGCTGGTCAATCAGATACTTGTCGGTTCGTTAGTGGAATTGTTTTCATACACAGTGGAGGACCGTTATCCTGGGCGAGCAGACCTAACAGAGTGTGTGTCTCTATCTACAATTGAGGCTGAGTATATCGCTGCTAGTGTAGCTGCCAAGGAATCTGTGTGCTTGTCCCGACTGTTCGCAGAAGTGTCTCCCTTAGACAACATTCCAATGCTTTTTGTGGACAATCAAAGCGCAATCAAGTTAGCGAAGAATCACGAGTCCCACAAGAGGACCAAACATATTGAAGCGAGGTACCATTTCATTCGAAAGGAATTGCAGGATGGTAGTTTGAATATTCAACATGTTTCAAGTGATCAATAACTCGCTGATATCCTGATGAAGCCGCTGCCATGTCTGAGATTTGCTGGTCTACGTTCTGCCCTTGGAATGATCCGATCTGATTTTGAATTTGAATTCAGTTTGTTATTGAAAAATTGAAATATCGTGTTTTAGAGGAAGTATTGATGTAAAACGTTGATATTTTGAATTCAAAATTATGTTCCTTTAACCTAATGCTACAACTGTCATTTGTCACTCCCTTCAATTCTGTCAATAAACATTGTGTTAAAACTTTGGCTGACTAAAATCATATTATTGTTTGTAAAACAATAACAAATATGATATTGATCAATCGGTTAAATCAATTACACTGAGGTATTCATCAAATAAAATCGATGCAGATTAGATATTGCATATATCGTCTCATATTCAAATTGCAGGCAATCGACTATGCTGTCCGGTGTAAAGCAGATGGACAAAAATATGTTTAAGCATCGATTCCTTGTTTGTTTCAATAATGTGTATGCCCCGGTTGTTAATATAGTAACTAGAAAGTTCTAAAACTAAGTCTACGTCAGCAAGCTTGATTTGCACTTAAGCCATTTCTGGCATTATAGCAGGCATAATTTCCATTCCAACACACTTTTGTGCGATTCGCATGCCCAATGAAAATAAACCGAGGCTCGTCACAATTGGCCATTGATATTCATTGAGATAAACGCTTTTCTTAAATACCCACACAATTGGTACTTCTAATTCTATTCCGATTGCAAATGGAAATATGTCTTGTTTATAACTAATAGCGTGACAAAATCTTACGATAACAAGGCAAATTTGACGAGTTTAATTATCATATCTTTTGCGATGCATTGGATGTTGTCTAAAGTTATGCTTGTAGGCTACTATTTGAATATCTTTGGATCACCTGTGAATCTCTGCGTTATGTTGTAATGGTTTCTGCCTTATGATGATTCATTCTACAATTTTGGGTCCATCGATTGTTACTGTTAGGATGACTTCGTCAAGTAGATGAACAGCACGATTTAAATGAAGTTCTGTCAAACGTGGAGTATCCGTGATTGATTGTCAGGGATAATCCGGCACCCTGAAAACCGTGTAGAAGACGAATAGTGAAATCTGACTGGGGAGTCCCAAAGTCTGAGTCGTATTGCTATTCAAAGGCGGCACAACTCTATGTTCTAAAAAATTGAGTCCAAAGGATTACAATTTTAACTCAAGAAAAAAAACTCACTACCTTTTCCAATCCTTCACGTACTCCCTGCCAATTCGAGAGCCTCAGCCGTCAAAAACTCTAGAATAGCTGCAGAACACATGGCTGCAATTGCACCAACACGTATGAGACTCGTACGCGATTTTTATGAATTCTGCTTACCTGGAACTGAAGGTCAGTGCAAGCCGCACGGGATACTCTTCTCCTGTCTGTCCGTCTGTCCGGCTGTCCGTGCGTCACAGCTAGTTTCCTCAAAAACTATAGAAGCTAGAATGCTCAAACTTTGTAAAAAGGTCAGAAGTGATGGTCTCTCAAAAGTTAAGGTTTTACCAAAAATTTAAAAAATTTTAAAGGGGGTCCCCCGAATAACGAATGAACCCTTAAAAATTTTTTTTAATCAAAGGTAGTCGAGTGGGGTATCAAATGAAAGGTATTAGAACTTTTAGAATCTGAAGTTAGAAAATCATTTTATGAATTAGGGGGTCCAGGAGAAGCCAAAATGTACCCAAAATTTGTGTCATACCTCCTCGCGATTAGACACCTTTGAACCGAAAAATCTGAAAATTGCCACGATTGTGGACCTTTATGAGTACAAGGGCAGCAAATGCCTCAGAAATCGAAATTCACTCAACTTTGTTAATAATAGTATAATTTGTGGATTTCACATTTTTGTCCACAAAATCAAAACAGTATCTTTAAACTTCTTATATAGACTGATATAAGATATGTACGTTCACAAAATTTAATTGAGATCGAGTTATTGCGATTTCAATTGTATGGGATCACAGCAACAATAACACGTGTTTATCGTTGATACATATTTCAAATTGACTTAGGCACTTTTATTTTCTTTCAATTTTCATGAAAATTTAAGGAATAGTATTTAACTTGAATATGTTCAATTCATTTAATCTAAATCAAAATTGCGGCTGCACTGTGCTTATGAAAGAAACTGTGCATCTTTAGCATAAATTTGAACGATTTCATATCCAAGTATTGGATAAATAATTCAAGTTATCGGTTCACGCTATTAGAAAACTAATTTCTGACCCTAGGATGTTTAGAAAGACCATCTAGTAGGAGCACTCTCCTGCTTACTCCACTTGTTTTCTGACTCACGTCAAGTCGCAGTTCAGTGGCAGCGATCAGTTTCAAAGTCGTTCACGAACTGTTGACGTCAGTGGCGTAGGGTATACAAATCGGCTGGTCAGCGTCAGTGGCGTAGGGTGTAGAAATCTGCCGGTCGCGTCAGTGGCGTAGGGTGTAGAAATCTGCTGGTCACGTCAGTGACGTAGGGCGCCAAGACAGAATCATGAAGACTCTAAATGCATTTCAAGTGGTAAAAAAATTAAACAAAAAAGGCAGTTAGTTCCCTTTTTACGGTTTTATAAAATAATTTTACAAAACCCTACTAGTTTCGCGACCAGTCTGTACGTCTGTCCGTCCGCCGGCCGTCCGTGTGTCACAACACTTTTTCTCGCAAACTACTGAAGCTAGAAACATCAAATTTTGTACGCAGGTGTAAAATGGTGCTCTCTTCAAAGTTTAACTACAAAAAAATTTATAAGGTATTTAAGGGGGGGGTCTCCTCATATAGGGGAGTGGCCCATGAAAAAAAAATTTCATCTAAGGTAGCCGATATGGGTATCAAATGAAAGGTCTTGAGGAGAACTTTTCAAAACAGGTCTTAATTTGATACTTTCTGCTTCGAGAGACGCGCAGGGAGGGGAAATACACGAAAAATTTGCGTCCCACCCCCGCGATTGGACACATGTGATCCGAAAAATCTGAAAAAAATATGTAGGCAGGTGTTTATGAGTACAGCAACAACAAATACCTTAGAAGTTGAAATGCACTCAACTTTGTTAATAATAGTATGACAGTCGAATTTCACATTTTCCCCAATAAAATCGCAGCAGTACCCTTAAACTGAACGAAATTCGAAATTTACGTAGTCCAGCTAAGGATCCTTAAACTTTGTTAGTTTGATGAAAATCCAAGGATATACAAGGGAGTTATCGCCGTTTGAAATTTCTCCAATTACAACAAGAGCATATGATTTTGGTATTTTATGGACTTTCCATCGAATCAGTCACAGCAGTTTTGACTTGATTTTCTTGAAATTTTCCAATAAGGTCAATAGCACTAATATTTTTGGGAATTCATGATTTGAGTGATTTTTGTTGGTTTGCAACAAAATGGCGACCGTTGAAAGTAGAAAAACAATGGATTTTCTTTTAAACGTGCACATCCCTTTGACATATTTCTTGACGTTATTGATTGCTGGTGACTGCATTTCTGAGAAGTTGGGTACAAAACCCTTCTAACATGAGCGTGGGTCTGTTTACCCAACTTGTTTAAATATATTTATTGCTATTTTGCGGCAAGGGTTAATATTTTTAAAAATTTCAGCCAATCATATCACATGGGTAAATCTAATTATGCAGCTTTTACTTTTTCACGACTTTGCTGAAATATGAATAGTTCTGAAGTTAGAAATGACAAAAGTAGAAAAAAATCGAGTTTTTTATAATTTTTAAGCATTTCAATTTATTTATTAATGTTCTTGACCTTTTTGAGAGGGAGAATAAGTGAATTATTATTGTAGCAGTTATTCTACAACTGTTTCTGCAAAAATCAGGGTTTCCCTCACAAAAGCCAATTGAAATCAGATCCACCCCGGTCTAATAGTCTGAGGTCGTAGCTTTCAAAAAACAGAAAAAGTCAAATTTATTTTAAGAGAATTGCGGCCGATGAAGTTTCTTCAAAGGAAACAGAAAATACAAGTGGTAAGTACGTAACATGAGTTTAAAGACATACATATGTAATTTAAGCAACAACATGAGAAGATGCAACGTGAGCTTGATACTGAAAATAGAGAAATTTAGCATATATTTTTTAGGGTTTTGCACTGTAATACAAAACCCTACTGCAATCACGACCTGTCTTCGTCTGTCTGTCCGTCCGTCCGTCTGTATGTCACACCATTTTTTCTCCGAAACTAAAAAAGCTACAGCAATTAAATTTCATGAAAAGGTCAGAAGTGTGACTTCTTGAAAGTTTTGGGGTGGAAAAATTTTTCAAAAGAGTTTATGGGGGGTCTCTCCATATGGGGAGGTGACCCTTCAAACATTTTTTTTCACCATTGGTAGCCGAGTAGGATGTCATTGGAAAGGTCTTAACAGGATCTTTTCAAAACATGTCTTAAAATTGCCTTATCGGTATCGAGGGAGGCAGGGAAAGGGGAAATGTACGAACTTGTCGCGTATCCCCCTCGCGATTGGATACCTTTCATCCGAAAAGTCTGAAAAAAATCACGAATGTAGGTTTTTGTGATTACAAGAACAATAAATGCTTGAGAAGTCGAAATTCACTCAACTTTGTTAGTAATAGTATGATTTATCGATTTCACGTTTTCTTGAATAAAATCTTAATGGTACCCTAAATTCAATAAAATTCAGTACACAGATGACTATTAATAAGATTAATCTGTCCTGAAAGCTGCATAAAGATCGAATGGTACTTAGCGAAGTTATAGTGATTTGAATTTTCCTGTAAACATATGGCTATGGAACAATATGCGCTTTTTACCGACTCAAACACTACAGGTTTGCTAGGATTTGCATGAAAATTTCAGGAATGATAGGTATCATGAATATCTTTGAGAATCGGTTCAGCTACTGGTATCAGTAATCGGGAAACAAAATGGTGGCTGTTTTAAATGCAAAGATTGAATAATTTTGAGATATTTTTCCCCAACTTCAACGTTTAACATGCTTGCTTTGAACACTTGATTCAATTTAATGAATGACTGAAGATGAGTACCTACAATTAATAATTATAGGTGAAACAAGTCGAGGAGGTAGGAGAGAGCTCCTAGGAGAAGGGCTTTATAACCATTCTAGAATTCGAAAACAAGTTGGGTAGACAGACCTATGCTCATGTCAGAAGGGTTTTGAACTCAACTTACAAAATGCAGTAACCAGCAACGTATAAAATTAAGAAACATGTCAAAGACGATTTTATCGGAGAAAATGTGAAATTCGAGGATCATACTATTATTAACAAAGTTGAACGAATTTTGACTTCTGAGGTATTTGTTATAGTTATACCCATAAATATCTCCCTTGATAATTTTTCCTGATTTTTCAGATCACGGGTGTCCATTCGCGAGGGAGGAAACACGTTTTTCATGTATCTCCCCCCTATGCCCGCACTGAAGCAAAAACTGTCAGTTTAAGAACTGTTTTGAAAAGCTCTCATAGAAAACTTTCAGTTGATACTCATATCGGCTACCTTTTATGAATTTTTTTCAGGGGCCACTCCTCTGTACTGTAATCATCGAGTCATGGCCAATTTTTCGAATCCTAGAATGGTTACAAGGCCCTTTTGCTAGGAGCTCTCTCCTGCCTCTTTGACTTGTTTCAATTGCATATACTCATCTTCATAATACCTGTCATTCCTGAAATTTTCATGCAAATCCTAGCATTAAGACCTTTCCAATGACATCCTACTCGACTACCAGTGGTGAAAATTTTTTTTTGAGGGGTCACCTCCCTATATGGGAAGACACCCCTTAAACCTCTTTGAAAAAATTTTCCACCCTTGATCTTTCAAGAAGTCACCAC
Source organism: Odontomyia ornata (assembly GCA_963969285.1). NCBI lineage: Eukaryota > Metazoa > Arthropoda > Insecta > Diptera > Stratiomyidae > Odontomyia > Odontomyia ornata. Next base: position 154,448,043 of record OZ017739.1, read on the forward strand.
TTTTGACCTTCCCACAAAATTTCATGGCTGTAGCCTCTATTGTTTCGGAGAAAAAATGCTGTGACATACAGACGGATGGACGGACGGACAGACGGACACAGGTCGTGATTGCAATAGGGTTTTGTATTTTAGTACAAAACACTAAAAAAGGCCATGAATCGATGATTACAGTACAGAGGAGTGGCCCTTGCAAAAAAATTTCATCAAAGGTTGCCGATATGAGGATCAAATAAAAGTTCTTCATAGGAACTTTGCAAAACAGTTCTTAAACTGACAGTTTTTGCTTAAGTGGGGGCACAGGAGAGGGAATACAGGAAGAATGTGTTTCCTCTCTTGTGAATGGACACCTGTGATCTAAAAAATCTGAAAAAATTATCAAGGAGATATTTATGAGTATAACAATAACAAATACCTCGGAAGTCAAAATTCGATCAACTATGTTAAGAATAGTATGATCTTCGAATTTCATATTTTCTCCAATAAAATAGTCTTTTACATGTTTCTTGATTTTATTCGTTGCTGGAAACTGCATTTTGTAGGTTAAGTACAAAACCCTTCCGACATGAGCGTAGGTCTATCTACCCAACTTGTTTATATTTAAAGTAGTTGCTCCATATAGAATAGTAATTTATGGGACTGAAACCTTGTCAGAAATGAGATATGTTAAGAATTGTATGCTTGTGTTATTTTCATAAGTCGATGCTTGAGAAAATGTTGATATTGTTACAATTGTCAAGTCTCTGCATTACATATTTGCTTAAATATTTCAAGATACCTATACTCGCATACATAATCCTTTGCTCCAACACATGACTCAGCCAGCCTTCCATTGTTCTGCTGAATGTCGCAATAAGAATTCATACGAGTACATGCCAGTTGTGATGTTCATAACCTAGAAAGAAGCACATGAAATAGAACCAGCACAATTTGCCCACGGCTTAATCACGATTTTCTACTAAAAGTACAGCCTCCAAGTCCGTGTCTTTTACTTTTCTATGATTCCCGGAAAAACAATGTCACAGTCGTTTCTTTTGTTCTTGTGTAGAACTTGGTAATTAACTGTAGACATAACGACTGTTTAAGAAGTCTTGAGGAGGAGAAAAGAAAATTTAAAGGCACACGTACGTGAGCGACATTTTCTTAGATTGCTGGATTAAATTTGAAGGCGAACAAGTGTAGCGATTATCTGCTTCACTCCATTCTGCTTCTGATGTTAACATTTTCAGATAACTGAGAAGGAACGATGGCAATTTTACGCATCCCTCTAAAGCAGTATCAACAGCAATTACTCAAGTTAAGCGCCTACCACCTTAAAGCTAGATTTCATTTCGAGTTTCATTAAAGTTGTCAAGTCCTAGGCATATTTTTGCTGAGAACCAGACAGCGAATGCCAACATGTATTGTCTCCTGCCGCTTGGCTTCAGTCAGGAATATCCTCCTTTAATCACGCACGAATGACGGGGATTAAGGAAATTTTGACATTAATCAAATAACTCTGCGTCTTTTCGGGACGTAAATGTTCATCTCATCTATGGTAATAAAATTTCAAAATTATCGGTTGTCAAGCTGCGGATGTGACCAAGTCATGAGCGAGTAATTACGTTCCATAGGGAACTCAAATCCTGCGAAATAATAAGGGGTCGTAGTGATTCAGTGGATCCCGCATGAAGTTGCTTGACAAGAGTTGAAAGGTAGTCCCTCGATAGGCATACTTTTGTACTTTTGCCTAAACTCGATCTGAACATAGCTCTAGGGAAAATTATTCAGCTTTAGGAAAAAATCATTCAGAACAAATTATCATCACCTTTCGCGGTTTTAAGAAAAGATGCGAGCTCTTAGTTAATAGGCTTTAGACATAGCATTGAAATTGATTTAAAAATTATTATTATGATGAATGAGTCCAATGTGATGTTTAATTAATTGGAGCCGATTTCTCCTAATAGCTATCAACATTTTTAACAATACTAAGTTCTTGTTTGCACAACTGCGACGATGGAAATGCTACCAGGAACCTCTGCGCAAACAATTATAACTTAGAGTACAGTTGAAAAATTGGCATCTACAGCCAAAATTCTTTGTGCCCGCCCATTCTTGAATTTAATTTTCCTCATTGCTTGTTTTTAGTTCTTTAAGTTGTGCTTCTAACTTGGATCTTCTTTCTGTGGTGACATTTAAAAACGGATCCAATAGCCAGTCTGAAATTTGTTGGGTTGGTCCTTAAAACCATCATGGAGATTCTCAAGTGCTGAAAATAAACAACCAAATTATCATTACTGAACGGGGCTACAAATGAATTGAAGAAGTAGTTAAACTCAGGTCTGCACATATTTCTTTTAATCAAAAGCAGCTTGGCAACGAAACCAACAACGATTTTTTCGAACCAAGCTTAATTTATCGCCCTGAAGCTAGTGACTTACATCATTAAACAATTTATGCAAGGTTAGTATGAATTTCTATTTCTTTTTCTCCCACAACAAAGTCAGACCGAATTCAGAAAAGTATTTTGATTTAATTAAAAAGTTTGAAAGTATATTTTATTGATATATGCAAGTATTTGTTCAGACTTCTCAGAACCAAATACTGGCAATAGCAGGCGCGTCTCTTAGGGGGAAGGGGGGGATCACAGGGGTCATGACCCCCCCAGAATCAGCATGCATTTTAAAAAACAGAGCTGAATGAATTATTCGCAAACCCAAAAACAAAAAATAGTGTCAAACGACCAAAATGAACCTGGTTCTTGTGAAATCAAAAGCCAGAAACACACCAAACGACCAAAGTCAACTTACCATATTGTTAACTAAAAACATTGGAAACAAAATATAACTATGATAACGACAAAACTTTTTATAGAATACTGATTTTCTTCTGTATTTGGTTTGTAGCAACTCTTGTGATTCTAGGAAGATCATTTATAACACAAAATCTAATTTTCTATTTTGTTTCGCAAATCTGTTGATTATCGCATCGATGTCCAATTCGATGTCGCGATGAATGTGTAACAATGCAAGCCCAGTGAGTCTGTCTTCTGCCATAGTTGATCTCAGCCAAGTTTTGAGGCGAGTAAGAGTTGAAAAACACCTTTCTGCGGTGGCTGCGGTCACCGGAAGCGTAGCAAAATATCAAACAGTTTGCAAATTGATGGATAAATTTCTTCACCACACACAGCACAAACTAGAGGAAGCGAATCGGGGAGTTCACCACCGTTTTCAACAATCCGATTCCATTTGGTTATCCACAATTTGAATTCTGCAATGACTCCCGAGACTGAGACAGGAGTTTGCAGAAGCTTCTGGTACGTTCCTGCTGCATGGCGAACGTCTTGAATGTCCTCCACTGTGTATGAAGTCCGAGGCAGAAACACTCTCAACCGAAAAAGGTTCATCACGTCTGTAGAGAGTCGTTGAGGTCTGTCACAACGTTGTCCAACAGAGCAACGAAAATCCCTCTCCTGAAATACTTCTCCGGAGTTTGATTTTGTTGATGATTATGTCGATGTTTTTAACGGGAAACAACACGAGGTACTTTCATTTTAACTTTCAACTGTTTAGCGAGATTTTGAGTTTCAGTATACAGCTGTTGAAAAACGGAATCAGCCTCGCTTCTTTTCGTCTCAAGAACAATCAAAGTATCTGCTATCAAATCGGTTGCTTTCTTCAGTTCTAATGATGGTTTTTGGAGTATTTGGCTTAATGGTAAAGTTACTCCTGAAAAATACAAAAACCAGCAAAATTATTGTAAACAAATGTTCTTCTTTGGTTTATAATAATTATTCTTGTTTTATTAATTCAATTGAGTAATTTTATGAAAAGTAAATTTGAATCAAGTCGTTTCTCAACAGAGCAAAACAAAAAAATGAAAAAAGTACAAGTAGTATACATACCAAGAACATCATTCATGCAAGCAGTGGAAATCAGGAGCGTTGGATTAAGAAGAGCATGAAGAAGGTTAGCAGCAGAAGGTGCACTTTTCTCATCCCGCCACGGTGAAATCTCTTCAAGTCCTTCACAAATTTTTATTAACCGTTCACCTTGAAACTGCAGGTGGCTTACGTGATTTTCAACCCATCGTGTCTCGCAAAGACTTTGAAGAGATTTTTTACCAAGCTTGTTTATGAAGATACCGTGTCTTTTTGAAGAAGCCTTTGAAGAAGCTACAATGGTTTTCATTGTCCCTGGAGCGTTTCGGCAGTTTGTGATATTCGATGATTTCAATAAAGAATTGTTCAACACATGGTTATTGCAAGGACAACGTCGTGCGTGAATTGCTGCTTTCATCAAATCGTGACATGCCCCTTTCAAGTCAGACCGCATCACTGAGCAACTGTCTGTACCGATTCCAATCAAGTATTGCAGGTCCAAGTCAAATTTATTACACAAATCTATGACAATGTGTGCCACTGCAACTTCAGTTAAACGACGCTCGTTACCTTCCACATCTTCAGAACGAATCGCAGAGTACGCGTCATAAAATTTAACAAAATCTTCTCTGACAACTCTTTTCCAGACGTAGCGAAGTGACAAGCTGAGCTGTTCAGTGTGTGAGTTGTCGGTCGTCTCGTCAAATATAACAGAGAAAAATTTTACCGCTATTACTCTATTCAGGATAACTTGCTGAATTTCCTCTTTGCAGGCTTCTATCAGTTGATTTTGGGTAGTTTTGCTAATATACGTTGCGTTTGCACCTGTGGTTTCTAAATGTTGCTGAAGGGAAGGGTCACCAGTATCAATTCTGCAGCGAAGGAGAGCTCTAAAGTTCCCATCATTTGCCACCAGACTGTCTCCTCCGTCGGTCCTATCCAACAGCTATCCATCATCCAATGTCCACGTAAAGAAATATTTTGCCGACCGCAAAAGGTGTTCGTTTCGATAATAGGCATTAACCCCTCGATTTTCTTTAACCTGCACATATCGTTGTACATAGACCTGGTTGACCACTTCTGATGCTGGATTGTGAAAAGTCTGAAGAAAATATTTGCCAGCTTCTGCCGCCTTCTATTGATATTGGTTTCGTTGGTATTCTGTTCACCATTTTCTGCTCCATTTTCACCAAGCAAGTCGTCAAACTTTTTCAGCGCTTCTTGAACTAGTCGCTTCAGATAAGTGTTTGTTTGGTAACCTCCTCCTGAGCTCGACGCGAATAGTATACAGTACTTATAATAAAGACCTTGATCTTTGTGAGACAAAACAAGCCAAGGGAATTTCCCTAGATGGGATTTTTGAGCGTACTTCTTCCTTTCCTTCCCATTATTCATCACGAAATTATGAGGAAAAATATAATCGGGAAATCGGTGAATCCGCCTTAGTAAAATTGTCGATGTTGCGTTGGTTTACGTAAGACCCTATATCGGATGCGAAATGAGGCTTGCAGCATGATTCGTTTGTATGCGTAGTATTCGCTAAATGGGAAGTGGACGGAACATTTTCAAGCCTATCAGTGATGTTCGAAATACCAGCATGTTGGTATGAATTCTTTCGCCGACGATGATGCATCAGAACTAGATTGAGACTCTGGTTTCTGACTTTTAGAATAGAAAGTGTCAATCGTTCTTGTGGAAGCTGGTCGTTTTGTCACCTTTTTCAGAAACAATATCTCAATCTCAATATGTTGTTTCATAAACAATTGTATTAATATTTACTATTATGCATTTGCCAAAATGAAACTTTTAATTTTCTTCGCTACTGGATTAAGAACCAGAATTTCTAACTATAAAACCAGCCGATTGGAAGGAATCAATAAAAAGTGTTGAAAAACTGTAAGCAAATAAAAGTGGCAAATTCGGTTTGTATTGTTATTTTTGCATTTTAAGCTTTAGCCTGGATTCCACTTAAAATAGAAGCTTTTTGATTTCACTATAAGACTTTTCCGGACAAATCAATGTCATTTATCCGCACTACTAATTAAAATGTCACTGCGATATCACCAAGTATCGTCGTATTAAACTATCCATGCCATCCTTAACAAAACAATGAGATACATACATACATATAGTACACGGCAAAAACAAAAGAAGGCAATTCAATGCGTTGCCACAATTGCGTTTGTTTCACTTATTTCGCGGATAATTTACTGAAATTCCACAACAAAATTAGCAGAAAACTATAACGTTTACGTGCAAGTATTCGCTGTAGCATCAATTTTCACGAATTTTCGGGAAAACTGATCTATACGGAGAAAAAATCATTGCCACCTTTTACAATTTTCATTAGAAGCTTTACCGATGATAATCACAGAGGCAAGACGGTAAAAATTGTCAAGACAGCGAAAATATGTACGTGTCGTGAAAAGCTTATTTAGGTGGTAGCCCAGTCATATTAGGGCTTTCACCTCGGAATGAAAGATAATAAGCTGCAAATTGGTATGAACCTTTGTTGTGTCATTCTAAATGTTGTCTCAAAAGTCACAATCGTTATCGTGTCCGCGTCTCAAGATATTCAAGGTCAAAGGTCACAAAAATCGGTTTTTCGCGAATATCTGGCTTCCTATCGGTTAAATGAGATTTGCATTTATTATAAAAGTTGTAGGCTATAAAATTCCCTACAACTTTTGTTTAAACTTTTTTTTCATACGACCAACCGTTTTGAAGGTAGAGCGCGAAGAGTGCACATCGTACAGTCATATACGGCCTAATGCAAGGTCAAGCGTGAGTTATGGTTATCAGTACGTTATAAAGTCAATTATTTACTTGGAAATTATAATTATTAAACAATGCCTATTATTTATGTACTAACTATTAATTATTTATATTTAATTAAAGTAAGTAACTTGATTATTTATATATAATTATTCATATTTAACTATTTAAGTATAAAATATTATTAATTCTGGATTATATATTTTAGTTTTATTTTAAGTTAAAATGATAGTAAGAGTATATATTTTACACATATTTTTATTTATTATTAAATACGGCATAATATACATTTATCAAAATGTGAGTTCAAATATCAAAAGTATCTTTGTTGATTTTAATTGTAATGAAATTGGAAATGGAAGCTAATTATCTTCTTCTTGTTCGTCGTCTTCTTCTTCTTGTCGCTCAAAAATGTTCGATTCATTGTCATCATCCTCATTATCTGTCATGTTCATCTCCAAACCTTCCAGAATATCGGGATCATATGTATTTTCTTCATCGGGATTACTTGGATACAGTGAAGCGTTGAGGCAAGCTTGTCCGTTGCACTGGCCGCAAGCTAAAGAACATTGTAGCCCTGATTTTCTGCATCCACAGCGGGAACCACAACCATTTTTGCAATTGCAAAATATTACGTTTAGTAGTTCGGCTGGTGCTGGAGGTAATAACGTTCGTATGGGCTCCAGGATTTCATTTTCAAGCATCCAGCCCCATTCTTTAGGTTCTAAGTCCTTCCCTAACCACGTTTGAATCTGGTAGTAGACACGTTTTATGTGTTGATGAGCTGCTACACTTGTTGGTGGAAGTGTTGACAGTTGTACAGGTTTATTTAGTTTTGTAAATTTGATGAATTGCGTGTAGCGGAAATGATCAATGTTGTCCTCAGATTTTGGAGCATTATATAATGCCAACAAGATGCGCACTCCATTTTCTAATAATGTTTAATCAAGTTACTTACTTTAATTAAATATAAATAATTAATAGTTAGTACATAAATAATAGGCATTGTTTGATAATTATAATTTCCAAGTAAATAATTGACTTTATAACGTACTGATAACCATAACTCACGCTTGACCTTGCATTAGGCCGTATATGACTGTACGATGTGCACTCTTCGCGCTCTACCTTCAAAACGGTTGGTCGTATGAAAAAAAAGTTTAAACAAAAGTTGTAGGGAATTTTATAGCCTACAACTTTTATAATAAATGCAAATCTCATTTAACCGATAGGAAGCCAGATATTCGCGAAAAACCGATTTTTGTGACCTTTGACCTTGAATATCTTGAGACGCGGACACGATAACGATTGTGACTTTTGAGACAACATTTAGAATGACAAAACAAAGGTTCATACCAATTTGCAGCTTATTATCTTTCATTCCGAGGTTGCCTTATTTTACCTAATATGACTGGGCTATGGACCATTTACTTAAAATAGATGCATAATTGCGAGAACGTAACGGCGTAGGCAGGAAAGTGAATTTTGCAATTATGAGTTTACGTTGGAATGATCAGCTGGCTGATTTTTGTTTTCGAAATGTTTTGTTTTTATTCTTTGCGAACGTGTTTTGTTTTTATTCTTTGCAAAGAGTGCATGAGGATTATGAAATTTAATGGTTGGTTACCACCGAAGAACATGTGCGTTTAGGATGTTTGTATGAAAAAAAGATTCCGTTGGATTTGTCTACAAATATTTGATTGAAATAGTTGAAAGAAACGTGAATTTGTTATTCTTATTTATTCATTCTCTTTATTTCTGAAATAGGTTTCTACAAATTTTCCACAAGCTTCTTTCAGTTTTTTGTCGCTTATTATTTCTAGTATTTTGTATGGAGTTGGTTTAAGTGTAATGTATTGAAGCTATTAAATTTGTTTTTTTTTTTTGTTATATATAATATTTTGTTATTTTTTGTTATTTGTAATGTACAGTCAAACGTCTAAAGCTTCTCAGAACCAAATACTGGCGATAAATGACGCAATGTACAGCCAAACGTATGGAGCCTTATTTTTTAAGTAAATCGTGCAGCTTTTATAGCAACCTGTCACATCCAGAGTGCCAGCTGTAGCAGCACACATTGTTGTATAATAACTAGTATTATTATTAAAATGCAAATTAATGGCATAACAATTGACCACATTGTATAAATTGACTGTCAAAATAAAAGTTAGTTCTAAACAAGATGTCAACATGACTTATCACGGCGCAGCCGGTGCACATAATCGAAAAAATTAAATTAAAGTTGTGTGACCATGTAAAGTCAGCTAGAAATATCGCAAGGAAGAAAACACCTTCAAATCAACTGCGGGATATATCATTTTTATATTTGGAGCGGCATATTCGATGGATGGTGACGGATAACATCAACAGTATGGAGTTTCATGCATCGCAGCCGATGAAATTTTCCGGAAATTTGGCGGAAAATTGGAGGAAGTTTTCCGAGCGACTTCAAATTTTCCTGGAAGCTCCAAAAAAGGATAAATAGGACCCTAAATTAAAAACAACGATGCTCATGGATTTGCTGGGGGATGAAGGTATCGAGCTCTACAACACGTTTCGCCTGAATGATGATGAAAAGCGTGATTTTGGTAAAGTTTTTACTTTGTTCCAAGAATATTGTAACCCACGGAAAAACTTGGTCCACCAGCGGTTTATTTTTTATTCAAGAAGACAGAAACCAGGGGAATATTTTGACCACTTTTTGTCGAATGCCCTTAAGCTATACAAGATGTGCAAATTTGACACCCAAGCAAATTCAATTCTTCGCGACATATGTAATTATCCTGGATTGGAAGACAAAACGTTACAAGAACGTCTCCTACGGATAAAAGATGATGAGTTGACATTGAGCAAAGTTATCGAGCATTGCAGAGTAACAAAGATCACTTAAACGCAAAGAGGAGAGCGGAGAGCCCGGCGTAAGTAAGCGAAATAAAAACAATCATTTTCAAGAAAAAAAAAATAACAAAATTAGGGATAAACAGAGTAAAAATAGCTCAAAATTCAAAAAAGCTGAATCCAATCAAAATAATTTTTTTTTGTAAAAAGTGTAATAGGGAACATAACCTCCAACAAAGTTTCCAGCCTTAGGAGAACATTGTTATGAGTGTGGAAAAATTTACCATTTTTCCGCGGCGTGTAGAACCAAACTCGTAGATGAGATAAAAGTAGCAAAAGGCGACCAAATTGGGATAATTTATTCTTAGAATCCATATCTATTCATGCAGTAGAAAATAGCGCATTTCGATCGGAAAAACTAGCTAAAGGTGAATGTTAGTTTGAAAATATAAGCATGGGTGACAAAATGGTGAAAATAAAACTGGATACGGGTGCGGGAATTAATGTAATTTCTAAAGATTTAATTGAAAATATAAATTTGAAAAGAAAAGTTAATAGTAAACAGGTTGTATTAGAAACGTACGGAGGCTTTTAAGTTAATGCTATCGATATCATTAAATTGCTTTTGGGAGTCAGAAACAGTATTACCGAGCATGCGGATGTATTTTCGCCGGGTGGTTAGTTTCCAGATGAAATCAAAATTACTGTGAAAGATGATGCCAAGCCAGTGTCGAATCCTCCAAATAGAATACCTTTAAAATTAAAACAGGAAAAATAATTGAAACGAAAGATGAGCCTGGTGAGTTGGTTAACAAAATGGTAGTAGTACACAGAAAGACCGGGGATATTAGAGTTTGTCTAGATCCGCAGGAATTGATTTAAAATATTGTAGCACTGTCTTTTAAATTAAGTTAAAAGAGTTTATTTACTAAGAATGCACAATGATTGATTTCACTATTTTACAACTTGTCAACCAATTTTTACTTCAACTTTACATCACTTCACAATCAATATCGCTTTTAATTCGCACTCCACACTATCGCAGTTTTACTATGTCGCGGTTTTACTATATCGGTTGTAATAATCCCCCCATTCATTCAGCTTGGCTTTATGTAGGGTATCTAGTCATTCAATGGGCTTTTTCAGACGCAGCGTTAAAAGTGAGCGTTAAACAGGTTATATGGGCAAGAAGAGTGAGAGGCATTGAGGGGACCTGATGGTAAAAACAAGCAAACATTTTGTAGGGTGAACGAGCGTAACGCACATACACAAATGCATTTTGTTGATCATTTGGTGGGGGAAATTTTATACAAACTGGTAATCATTCCGAATTGAACATTCAGTGAAGGAGGTAGTCGTCATGAAACGATTGCCTTTCTTTAATTTGTGTTCAAAAATGGATGCGTAGACGCAAGAAGCTACGTGTCATTTAATAAATTTGTAAAAGCGTGGGCCATGTTCAATTTCAGGAAACAACACGATGAATATCTCGATTTCAATAAAGTTAAATTGCGTATTGTGAATCCACAGAAAATTAAGAGTACGCATAATCTTTATAGGATCGCATTATAATATGCCAGTTGACAACACAACAAGAAAAATATGCGACTTAAAAGGATATTCAAATTTGGAATATATTTTTCAGAAAGCGGAAAAACACGGAGGTTCTAATAAATCCAATAGATCGACAAACTTTAACAATCATAAAATACATTTTTCATTCCAGTTTTTGTTACCTCGTGCACAATTCAAGGCTAAAACATCAATTCTCAATCGCTTATCTCTCTGTCTTCGCTTTCATGTTGTCTGCACGACGTTTAACGATCAAATGATCCTTTTGACACATACACTTGCAAGACGTGTATCGTATACAAAAATAGGTTGGCTGAACTATGCAACGTGTAAACATAAGGGCGTAAGCGCGAAACCTGTTTGGATATGGGTTTTTACCATTCCCGTGTGAAAGAGCCCAATTTATTTCTCGTACATTGGCGAACTACCTGAAGTATTCGAGCAATGTCGCAGTGTCGTCACTTTCAGATGTTGATCATGCTGGTGGGTTCATGTACTTTCGAGTACATTCATTTTGTTGATCATGAGGTTCTTAATGGTTGTGAAAACAATTGCGACAATTATTTGTACATGTAACAATATTATAAAAGAATACTTTGAAATACCATCATTGGAGGATTTACGAACTAAGTTGGATGGTCAGAAATATTTCCCAGTGTTAGACCTTCGTGAAGGGTTCTGGCAGCTGGAGTTAGATGAAGAATCCTTGAAGTTATGCACCTCCAGTACACCTTTTGGTTGTTTTAAATTCAAACGTTTACCATTTGGTGTGAATGTTGCTGCAGAGGAGTTCCAAAAAATGAAAAGCAAATAATTTGGTTCATTACCTGGTGTCCACATACATGTGGATGATATATAAGTATGTCGTTCAAAACTGGAAGAACATAATAGGAATTTAGAAGAGGTAATCCAAAAAGCTAAGAAATATAACATAAAGTTTAACCCAAATAAAATTCAACCTAGGGTAGAAAACGTCAAATACTTGTAATTTATTTTTGGGAAGGATGGTACGAGTATGATGCCCGACGTAGAGTACGTCGAAGCTATAAAAAACTATCGACTTCCAAATAACAAAAAAGATTTACAACAATACTTGGGAATGGTAAATTTTCTTAGAGATTTTATATCCAATTTGTCACAAATAACAAGTTGTTTCTTAAAAAGAATTCGCAGTGGTTATGGTTACCATCTCATACCGAAGTGACGAACAAAATTAATAGCATGGTTATGAATTCAGGAGCTCTTGCCAATTTCGATAATGAATCGGTCATAGCAATATAGACCGATGCGTCGCTGGATGGTTTAGGAAGTGTTATGCTTAAAAATGGGAAACCCATTTCTTTCGCATCAAGATGCTTAACAGATGCAGAAAAAATATAAAAATATTTATGCGTGTATCGAAAGAGAGTTTTTGGGCATTTAATTTGCTTGTGATAAATTCAGAAACTACATACGAGTATACGGTCGAAATGTCAAAGTGTATACTGATCATCAGCCGTTACTGGCATTAATGAAAAAGGGCTTGAGCAAAACAAATTCTTTGCGATTGAAAAGAATTAGGTTAAAATTGCTGGTACGAGTATATGAGGTTGACGTTCAATACCTTCCAGGCTCGAAGATGTTTATTGCAGATGCATTATCCAGAGCTCCTTCTAGCAATATTAAGGACAATTTGGATATAGTCGATTAAGGTGTAAACTATGTAGTACATGAATTGATCTTTAATAAAAACCAACATGATCGATTTAAAGAAGCATTTGAAAAAGATGAATTGTTAAAGCTAATTAGGTTCTATTGTAGGACGGAATGGCCAAAATCTAAAGATAAAGTGCCTGATAATATAACATTTTATTGGAATCTAAAGTATGATATCTTTGTTGAACAAGATTTATTATAATTAATGGTACCAGAGAGTTTACGGAAAACTTTTTTGGATGTACGGCATGAGTCGCATTTTGGGATGTCAAAATCTAAATCGCACTCCAAAATGCTATATTATTGGCCGAATATGAATAGGGACATGGAGAATTTAATTGCGAATTGCGAAATTTGTGAAAAATACCAATTTGTGAACGTAAAGGAACAGTAAATTAGCCACAGTATACCCGATATACCTTTTAATAAAGTAGGGTGCGATATATTAGAATACGGTGGGGAAGCATATTTGGTACTCATAGATTATTTTTCTAAATATATTGAATTTAAAAAATTGGATGGCAAAAGTGCCGATGTTATAGTTCCAGTATTGAAATCCCAAAAATTTTGATTGCAGACAATATGCCCATCAATTCAATATATTTCAGTGAAGTTAGTAAAGCTTATAGATTCAAAATAGTGACATCCAGTCCGAACTATACGAAGTCTCATGGGTTAGCCGAGGAGGGAGTAGGCATATGCAAGCGCATGTTGAGTAACGGAAATTTTGATGTAGAAATTTATTTAATGGAGTATAGAAATACACCTGTAACTGGACTAAATTATTATCCTAACGAATTAATTTTTAGTAGACTAACACGAACGAAATTACCTATAGATAAAGCAAGACTCTATCCGAGGGTGAAAATAGGCGCTTCAGAGAATATTTCCCGAAAACAAACTATTGTTGAAAAGGGTACAATAGATGATGCTATATTCATTAGGGATGGAAGAAAATGAGCAAGAGGACAGATAGTAAACAAACATGATACAACCAGATCTTATTGGGTTTAAAATGAAAATGGTCGTATCTTGCGCAGGAACACTGCTCATTTGCGGAAATCTCATATCAAACGTAAGTTCAATAAACAATATAACGAGTTCTTAGAGTATTGTAATAAATTGAATCAAGAAAATGTTGTGGATAACAGAACGACGAAATATTCTCCAACGGTTTCATCTTCACCAAGAATCCAATCACCAAATGTTAAAAAATCGAATGAAATGTATAAAATACGTTTTGGAAGATTGGTTAAGCCACCTCGCCACCTTTTTAGTTGAACTTTGAAGAGAGCACCACTTTAGGCCTGCATACATGCTGTGACAGACAGGATGCGGTTTTAGTGTAAATTATTTTACAAAACCCGAAAAAGTCCGCAATTCGTCAACAGATACTCTAAAGTGCTGCGTAAAATTTTTCTACTTTTAAAACGAACAAATTAGATGGATAGATACATATTTTATTGAGACTTTTTATATACATTTTAACCTGAGAAGGAGGTACATAGCGTGACAACGGCACTATAGTCAAACAGGAATTATTACAAAATTTTTCGTAACCAATTCAATGTGATTAAAAGATTGATAAATATAGTATTATACCAGTGCACATGGCTTATAAATTCAAAAATATAATTAAAAATTATTTGCAAAAAATAACAAGAAAGAAATTTACATGAATATGACACTTTGAGCTTACAAAATACGATAAGATATTTAACAATAATAATTAATTAATATAATAAATTAAGTTAATGAAACAAGAAGCAAGTGTTAACGTATAGTATAAAAAGTTTAAGAAATGGTATTTATAGTAAAAAATTGGGGAAAAGTGGAAGAAATAAATAAAAAATAAGAACTAAAAGATTGTATTAACCACGATCAAATGTGTAATATTCGGACCACGGTGAGAAAAATAATGGCTTATGTGGATCTAATGAGGAAGGAGTAATTAACGAGGAATTATTTTCACAAAGTCATTTCATATGCAAGATATAACGTTGAACATTCTCTAAAGGGACGTTTCGATTAAATAATTCCCTCACAACTGGGTCAGGATAAGAATCCGAAGAGGTTAAGCGCTTCATGCTCTGAACAAATTAAATACGTTGGTGCTTCTCTAGCTAAATTGACTTTCATACTTTTCAATGACTACTAAACTTTTGTGATGTCTGTAATTTAAACAAACTGTCATTTGGTGTTCACGACATGTCGATATTTCCGGAAAATGCAAAAATTACTTAATTTAATTGTTCTGGTAATTTTCCTGCCTGGATTCTCAATTTTGGAGGATGCCGAAATTTCAAAAACTATTCTGGCATCAGCAGGGCAATTTCCAGCAAATGTAAGTCTTTGAACTAAAAACCGTTTTTGCTGGAAGTATGAAATTGATTTGCGCCTTACAATTTTTTTTAAGGTTGTCATTCAAGTTAAGGATGAAGGCACGCATATATGCTCGGGAATGTTGGTCGATTTAGGAAACCTTGTAACTGCCGCCGAGTGTGTCATCGATCGGAAGCCAAAGATTTTAGTAATATTTTCTCCTTTTTTGTGAATGAATATTTAATTCTTTTGAAAAGGATGTTCTTGGAGGAAGTGATGACATGGTTGAGAATCAGTCTGTTGGTAGTATATTCATTCATCCTGACTACACTAATGGCAGTTTGGAGTACAATATTGCTGTTTTGAAGGTAACTATTAATTTCACAAGCTTACCGTTATTATAGATCATTTGAGGTCGTTCGTTTTCTGTTTTTTTCTTGACAAGGCGCTATATGTTTCTTCTTCGCAAAATATTTGCGTGATTCACTATTTTACCATCTCTCTCCTGGTGTGCCGGCCATGCAATATATTCTGGCATTGGAATAAGAGAAGCACTTCAATCACTACACACACACACACACATATATATATATATATATATATATATATATATATATATATATATATATATATATATATATATATATATATATATATATATATATATATATATATATATGTATATATATATATATATATATATATATATATATATATATATATATATATATATATATATATATATATATATATATATATATATATATATATTCCATTAGGGATATAATAATTAACACCGCTTAAACTTCTTTAATAAACTGTAAATGTGGAAACGTTAGTTAAAACTAACGTTTTCACTATGGTAAGGTTCAAAAACTAGCAATGTTTGGAAATTACTAAAAATAACCGAAATTATGAGCACTTATTCCAATTTTTGGAGTCTAAGCTTTCACTATTTGACATGCCAAAATGACGTCGTACCGCTCGAAGCGAAGAAAATATTTCAGCCGTAAGTGCTTCAATTCAAAATGAGCCAAATCAGTTGATCTAATGTCGTTTTCAAGAATTGGGCGTCGTTCAAACAACATTGTGGCGTATTTTGCGAAACAATCTTCGCCTGCATAGTATCAACTTAAAATTGACTCAAGAACTAAAACTACCTCATCTTCAGCGATGAAGGTCACTTCTGCCTATATATACAAGGTGTGACAATTAAGTAATGAGACTGATTCCATGAAAACCGTATATTAAAAAATTATTCTACAACTCTGCCCTCCCCTTCAAAGTAATCCCTTTGGGCAGCTATACAACGATTCCAGCGCATTTTTCATGCTTCGTAACATTTCTGGAACGCTTCGACTGGGATATCCGCGAGAAACCTCGTCATGGCCGCCTGGATGTCCGTAATCGACTCAAAATGGGTTCCTTTGATCACCGATTTTGTTCTAGGGAACAAAGGGTGACGAATCAGGTGAATAAGGCGGCTGTTGCAACATGGCGATTCCTTTAGAGGCTAAATACTGGAACACGCTGAGCGTGGTGTAGCGTAGCGAACAACTTTTTCATCCCAAAATCGTCAGGTAAAATTTGTCTGACTGTATCACGGTTCATACGCACTTCCGAGGCCAATATTTGAACTGTTAAACGCCGATCTTCACAGATGAGGGCACGCACACGCTTTGAATTTGCGTCAATCCACACCTCCACTGATCTACCACTCCGCGCCTCGTCTTGCACGCTTTCACGCCCCTCAACTCGTTATGGCATCAAAGCACCTGGGCACAACTAAGGCACTATCACCATTCACTTTCACAATTTTACCGTACGTTTCCGAAGCTGTTTCATCCAATCTGGTGCAAAATTTTATCGCGACGCGTTGTTCTTGATTTCATTTCTCCATTTTCGTGACGAGCACCACCAACCCACGTCTACTCAAGACGACACAGCAGGCGAACTAAACAAGCTAGAGCAATGATAAATATATCAATGGAGAGGGGGAGGATGCCGGGGAAGGAGAAGGGAATTTCAAGGAGGCAAGTTAACCACAAGTGAGGCAATAAAATCAATCTCATCACTTAATTGTCATTCCTCATATATATATATATATATATATATATATATATATATATATATATATATATATATATATATATATATACATATATATATATATATATATATATATATATATATATATATATATATATATATATATACTCGTATAATGGGTGTTCCAGCCATAATGAACGATGTTAATTGTGAGTCACACCTTAACGTCGTTTTTCGCCCAACTTCGACATTTCTTTGTTTCAGTGTTTGACAAATTCAACCATGGAGGGATACACAATTGAGCATCGGGTTAAGGTTGTTGAAGACTTTTGCGAATATGGGTGTTGAAATCAAAATGCATTTTGTACATTTCGGGATTTTTTTGGTCAGCATAATCGACCAAATGTGTCCACAATCGGGAGAATTGTGCACGAATTTCAGCAAAGCGGGTCTGTTGGGAATGTGAAATCACCTGTGCATGCTCGCTCAGTTCGTTCTGCCGCAAACATTGCTGTTGTTTGTAATAGTGTCGCAGAAGAGCGGTCAACCTCGAGCCATCGTCGTGCCCAACAATTGAACATCTCTTGAACATCACTGATGCAAATTTTTTAACAAAGATTTGAATTTAAACGCTTACAAGGTACAATTGACTCACGAGCTGAAGCCTACTTACCATTTCAAGCGTCGGCAAAACGCCGAATGGTTGGTTAAACAGACGGAAGGGAATGGGGACTTTACAAAAAAAAATCATTTTCAGCGACGAGGCACACTTTCACCTCAGTCGATTCGTTAACACGTACAATTGCCGCACTTGAGTAAATGAGAATCCACGAGTGATTGTTGAAAATCCGATGCATCCACAAAGAGTGACTGTTTGGTGCAGTTTATGGGCTGGCGGCGTCATCGGGCCATACTTCTTCGAAAATGAGGACGGCCAAGCAGTTACCATTAATGGTGTTCGCTATTGCGAGATGGTAACGGACTTTTTGTAGTCACAAATTGAGGTTATGGACCTAAACGATATGTGGTTCCAACAGGATGGTGCTACTTGCCACACAGCCAACGATACAATGGCTCTTTTGAGCGAGAAATTCAAAGGCTGTGTTATCTCACGTTATGGTGATGTTAATTGGCCACAACGACCATGTGATTTGACACCGTAGGACTTCTTAATATATTCAATGCGTTTCCGATAGTGAAATTTCAACAGAATTCGAGATAGTGCAAACTGTTCTGCACTCAGATAAATAAGAACTCGATGGGCTAAGCTCATATAAAATGCATGAGAGAGCATGCGACCGATTTCTGCTCTCTTCCAAGCAATCTGTCTGTCATTTCCTCTCCGTCTGCCTCTTGCTGGTCACTTTCTTGTTCCAAAAGCTGACTAGGTGCGTACTGTCTGTCAAGTTGACAGATGCAAATTGGGCGCATAATTGGCCATTTCGCAAGTTTCGTCGCGAATTTTATCCGATATTAAAACTGTGGAAAGCGTTCGCGATCTGAATTCGTTCTAAGGGCTTAAAGATTCGATTGTGGTTTGTGATTCAAGTAACTTTAACGTGTGACACTGTGAAATTACTTTACTAGTTCAAAGTAAAATGTGTAGTGCCCTCGTGTAGAAATTATAGTCGAAAAGGATCTGTAGATGCTTCCTTTCACAGATAAGCTAAGTATATGTTAATATTTTGCATGTTTTCCTCATAATGGTGAAAGTTTTTCAAATAGAAAACAAATTTTTAGGATAGCATGAAAATTTGTTTACATCGAGTAGCAGCCATGTTTGCTTGTGCAATTTGGCTCTCTCTAACGTTGTAAACAAGAGCTAGCAGTAGTTAAAGTGGTCGCAGGGGTTGTTGCGACCACATTGTGTTGTGGTTGTCCACTCCAGTATTATTTAATTACTCAATGGTTCTGCGTCGCAAATTAATTATGTGACACTCCCAGATAAAACTGAAGTAGGATGGGAAGTCATACGGTGGCACATTGAATATGTATTAGTCGCCTACTAGTGGTCATGTGTGTGGTAGTGAAGTCTGCTGCCATCATCTCAGCTGACCAAAACCGGTTCAGGAACAGCGAGAGGTTAGATTTTGTCGGCAGTGACGTAGGGCCGATTCATTACAATATGCTAAATAGACTTAAGAATGTACTAAATGCAAAGGACTACCATACAATGTTCAGAACTCTGTCTAAATTTTATGGTTTTTAAAATTAAATCTAATTTTAAGTGCATAAAATAAGCTGTGACGGAAACTAAGCAGTTTTTTTATTATATTTATTTGTTTGATTATTATTAACAACAATTTGGCTATTTTTGAAGTCAGTAATTTAAAGAATAAGTATTTTTATAAAACGTGACATTTCAATCTTAATAGTTTTCCCATAGAAGCGTAGCAACCTTTGAAATTCGAACTGCATGAAATATGCTGTGAGCAACTGTATTTTACGTTATTTGTATGGTGTTTTAAAACAGCTTTGCCAAACCTATTAACATTGTGAACTGCCTGTCAATTTGTACGTCCACAAGCCTGCCCGTTTGTCCGCCTACCAAGCCGTCCGTCTCGAAAATCAGATTCATAAAGTTTTGCAAGCAGATCAACAGTGATGACCTCTCCAGTGCTTTAGTATGACATAAATGATAAAACATTTTAAGATTTGTCCACTATATATAAAAGCGAACCTTAAAATTTTTTTTCCAAAGGTAGCTATGTGTTTGTTATTTTGAAATCAGCTAACCACTTAAAGTACTCAAAGCTGAGTGGCATAGAGAGAACAAAATTATATGAAAAAATTATACTCCCCACGTGGTTGAGCATCCTAAGCCATAAAATCTGAAAAAATCATGAAAGTAGATCTTCATTACCACAAGAACACTCTTATACCAGTCTATTTTGGATCCTTCCACGAAGTGCATAGTAAATTGCTTTTGCAGATCCAGAGTAAACTTTTTAAAACATCCCAAAACATTCAAAACCAACAAAACAAGAATCCATTACTATTCATAACATTTATAGTTTCAATCTTTTTTCAGTTCAAAGAAAAAGTTTCAAATTCGATTCAATTCAAATAATGTGAACAGTCCTAATTAGAATTTAAGTCGCCTCATTTGGCCACCCTACCCCAATAACCCAATTAGCGTTTACGCGTATTTACAGTTAACGAAAGCATTCACACAAACTACCCATGTGCATCCCGCGGTGCTAGCGAAGGAAAAGCCAAAGAACGATGATGTCTGCTTCGTGGCGGGATTTGCTCCAACGACCCCCGTAAGGCAATGAAAATTAATGTAATGAAAACTAATAGTTCCTTAAATACATTTCGAGGGTCGAGACACTTATTCGATGTTCTACTCAAAAGTCCACACAATGAAAATGGAATTGTGCAGGAAATGTGCGGAGAATACTCTTTGTGCCGGAAATAACGTTCGAGAGGGTGGTTGTATTGTAATTTAACTAGAGTTGCGACTAAGTTTGCGTCTATTAACGTAGTGTCGTTCCAGGAGGACCGAGGCTCGCCCCTCCTCTGCAATGGCGTTCTGCATGGGATCTACGTCGGTGGTGCCAAAAACTGCCAGACTGCGTCGGGCTTGTACACGGATATAGTTTTCTACAAGGACTGGATCAAAATAATTATGGCCTGGAATGGTTACGGTCCTGTGCCATTACCGAATCCATCAGCACGAAAGATGTATGTTCCTTATGAGGGCGAGATGGTTTCACATTAGAATACATGCCAACCACTTGAACCAGCAACTTTAATTAAATTAGTTTCCGGCTTTTGTGTGACCTCTTAACGATGCTCACATTTTATATTTCTCTTCTCTTACAGGCAAATAACGGGCTATTCAAGCCTTCCCGACTCAGGACAAACGAGCGTCGAGTCCATGAAGTACTTGGTCGGAGCTCTCGCAATGTTTTGCCGGTATTTGTGGAGAAGCTCCGTACAACTAAAGCAGTATTGATGAAATGGATCCTTATTCTAACAAGGAATAGTTTTCTTGGGCAATCACTACATCAAATCAACTTTTGGATGAAACGAAATCTCGTTCAGTGTATCAACAGTAATTGCATCTCGTTTTACCTTTGGTACGAGCATAAGAGCTATATCTTGTTAAGAATAAAATTGTGGGCGAATGAATAAAACTAGCAACTGGTTGAAAATCTAGCTCAGACTTTTACGTGCTAAGCAGCCATTTGTGAATACACAAAGTACAAATGATAGTGTTAAGGTCAGGAGTAATCTGCCTAACTCTTGTGAACGAGACAAAAAAGATAAGTTTAGACTCTGCATGAGTTGCTTCGAAAAGGTCGGTTTTAACTGAGTAGGCCATGGCGTACAATTTTCAGTTTTTATTATTCTTCTGGGAGGAGACAAATTAGCTACATACACCTGTGAAATATTCTAATGCCATATTTCTGTGAATATGAAGTAGCACTCATTTTGAAATGAAGATTTTAGGTACATTAATTTTTTCATAATTTATGTCTGTTGCAAAACCAAGTTGAATATAATTCATTTATTATTTATTCCCCGTTACAATTAACTAAATTTTGAAGATAGCAATTTCAAACTGATTTCCAAAGGAGAGAAGATTATCAGTTTGAAACTTTTATTTTGTTGTTTTTTGTTATGTTTGTTCATATATAATTTTTGGACGGCATTGGATGGAAGAATTCTGTTTTCAGGTAAAGATACAATTTCTTTTCGTTTAGGTCTCATTTAAAGAACACGAAAATCAAACACACATAAAACGAAAAAATTTACATCTTTCATCCCGACTTTTCAGCATAACCGATCATCTCATATCAAGATTCAAGATAGAAATTTCAAAGGAGGGACAACATATCAGACTAAATCTGCTACAAAATCGTTACCTTTTCAAGGACTCTGTGGATATTTTTCCGTGGTTGGGCGGCGAATGCCGCTTACGCACTGAGTGCGGGGCTCCCATGCTTGCAAGCGACTCGACTACCCACGAAAGACCTTCCCCGTCAACCTGAAAGTCTAGCCTGGAGCCGCTTAATACATTACTTCAGACCATGTCTCGTTTACTAACGCCGTGAGGCACCTTCAAGCTCGGGAATCCCTTCTCCAGCGGAATGGGGGGGAGGGACTACCAGACAAGCGAAACCCCAGCCCCAATGTTCCTAGGTACTGTGAGCCTCTTCTATCTTTTAGGACTTCCCGAGCATGATGCGCAACATGGTTCCATTTGTCAACCGATCCAAGCATCATCGTGGCTATTCTATCTGGGATGAGCTGTCCCGTCCCTTTGTTGAGGTCCCATCAAAGCCTGCCCAATTTTTTGCACGCAAAAAATGTGTGGCAGGCACTGTCTTCTTCACCTGGGCAAAATATAGTCGGGAGGTATATATTGTAAGACTGAAAACACCCATGCCCACTCAAAACCTGGAAAATAACACACTCACCATCCCTTCGATTAAACCACCGTCTCAGATCCGGGATCAGCGACGCGGTCTACCTTTCCTTCGTCAATTCTACGTCTAGCACTCGTTGCATATAGACGTGATTTTAATCGCTCCTTTTCAAAATTAATTAATTTTTCCTCCTTTTCAAAATTAATTAATTTTTCACAAAAGTCAGTTTAAAAAATTAAATTAATTTTTTGCAAGTCAGTCAAAAGCAAATTTTGATTTTCATTGGAAAAGCATTTATCGTTGAAGGAATCGACTCACGGAATCAATATCAACAAAAGTAAATAAGCCAAAGACTAACTCGGGACTGCTATATGGAGGAGCCCGACGGCTTCCCTCTGGTGGGGGGCCCGAGGGAGAGTAGCAATACGAAATTGGCGGCAAGCGTCAATAAAAGAAGACAGACGAGTAACCAGGACACCGCAGATGGCGGGCGTAAGACTCAAGTAGTCGATGACAAACAAGAAGTGAGTCGACTTCAAGCTGAAATTCAGGAATTGAAACTACACCTAAAAACGTTCGAAGATATGTACAAGAGGGGGAAGAAAACCCAAGATGCAGAACCGATAAGGCCAATAAATACGGAAATTAAGGCAAAAAAAGCTGTTAAACAAGTCTTCCCAGAAGATATACTAAGTGCTGGAGGCACTAACGACAGCCAGAAATACTATGCAGCGCTGGACGGACTCTAACAAGAAATGGACGTTGACGAAAGTATTGAAGGTAATGTTAGTCAAGATAATGATAAAAATAGGGAGAAGAAACCAACTTGTGGCTCTGCTGGTCCTCCTCAAAAGGTTGCCAAGTATACAGAGAAAGTTCCGCCAATTAATGTGTTCAGTCAAAGTGGAAAGGATATGGTTTTGCTATTGGCAGCCGAAAATAAATTGACTAGTTTCGAGATTAGAAGAATCAATGCCAAAAAACTAACAACCAGAACGAAATCACCAACTGATGTCAAATCAGCTAAAAAAACACTGAATTCTGGGCAGGTTCTACGCCACATATACCCCGAAAAGTGAGAACAACCAGACCTTTTTGTTGAAGGGCTTGGACTGCGGAGAAGAAACCGTCGATCATGTTAACGTGCTCAAGGAAGAAATTGAATTTATTTCCATTAAAACATTTGCGACAAGAAGGTCGACGGTAGAAAAAAAATTTAACACTTTATTTAATGCAGATATCAAATAAGAGCAGTCGAAGTGCTCTTCAACAAATCCGATAGTTGAACTTCAGAGTGGTGTGGTGTGAAAGCCTCCAAAAAAGAGAAATCAACCAGTGTTATCACTGTCAATGATTTGGCCATTCGGCTGCCAACTGCGCCATGCATTACCGATGCGTCAAATGTAAGGACGTGCAAGTTCCCGGTGAGTGCAAATTGGCTCAGACGAAGCTAAAAGAGGAATTATACTGTGTTAACTGCGGTGTTTTTGGTCACCCGGCATCATATCGAGGATGCTCCTGATATCAAGATGTGAGAGTAAAATTTGTCCCAAAGCAAACACAACACCGCAGTGTCTTAGTTCCGAACTTCCTCAAGCCCGGGGTATCATTTGTACAAGCCCCAAGAGGACCAGCAGAAAATCGGTAAATAGTGTAAATAATGTAAGCGGCAATAATGAGCTGCTTCTCAAGATTTATCAGCAACTTAACTCTTTGTCGTAAAGGATTGATAAACAAGATACGAAAATTACTCTTGTTTTTTATCATTTAAGGGTTTCAAATACCTCAAAATAATTTTTCATCCAGTCACATTCCCATGGATAGGATTCGTTTCATCTCGATCAACGTCAACTCCATTGTTACTATGCATTGACGTGACTATCTCCTTGAATTCATTGTTAAGTAAAAGCCTGATATCATGCTTCTCACTGAAACCCAACTCAATTCATGGCACTCCATGACATTCAAGGATTTTGAATTCGTAAGAAACGATAGGGTAATAGGTGATGAGGAAGGTGGCACCGGGATATTGGTGAGAAGACCCTATTTTTTCCAAAATATTGAAAAAGACGAATTCAAACGCGTTGAATCTCTTGAATTGTCCGCTATCAAAATCAAAGTCAAAAGCGCTTTATTTAATACTAATCGTTATAAATTTTAAAAGAATATAAAGCGAATTCCAAACAATAACAATAAAAAAAATTTAATGGCCCAAATGGCTCTCTAAATTTGTACGTTATCATTAACACATTTTATCAAAAAAAAACTATAGCAAATTCAATTAATTAAGATTATTACATATTTTTAAAATTTAATTGGAAAAAGGAGAAATAACCAACCAACACTATCCTAAAATTATTTATGATTAAAACACAACAGTGAAACTTTGATCCTACACTTAATATATTTTAACTTATTTCTACTAAAAAAATTCTATAACAATGTTCCTAACCTAAGTGTTTAATCTAATCTCTAACGGAATATAGTAAACATAACATATACCTAACCTATACCTAATATTCTACGTCTAGCACTCGTTGCGTGTAGACGTGTTTTTAACCGCTCCTGTCATTAATTTTAAAAATTAATTAATTTTTCACAAAAGTCAGTTTCAAATAATTGAATTAATTTTGTACGAGTCAGTCAAAAGCAAGTTTTGATTTTATTGGGGAAGAATTAATTGTCGAAGGCATCGACCAACCGTACCAATAAATCAAGAAAAGCAACAAACCAAAGACAACTCGGGACTGCTGTATGGAGGAGCCCGACGGCTTCCCTCCGTTGGGGGGCCCCGGGGAAAATGACGGTGTGAAATTGGCAAGTGTCAACAAGCGGAGACACACGAGCACCCAGGATACCGCAGATACCGGTCGCAAAACACAAGTGCTCGAGGATAGACAGGAAGTGTGCCGCCTTCGAAGTGAAATCGAAGAGCTCAAGGCAAGAATTCAAACGTATGAAGAAATGTTCAAGACGGCAAAACAAGTTCAAGAGAGTGGTCCGATACGAAAAATCGAAAAACAGAAGAAAGCTGTAACTCCAATAATAACTGAAGAGGTATTAAGTGCTGGTGGCACGAACGAAAGCCAGAACTACTTTGCGGCGCTGGATGGACTCCAGCAGGACATGGAGGTAGACGAAGGTAACAAAAACGATAATTTTATCTTATATTTAAAAAATAAAAATAATGAAAGTAGAAATAGGGAGAAGAAACCAGCCCGTAGTTCTGCTGGTCCTCCTCAAAAAGTAGCGAAGAATACCGAGAAAGTTCCGCCGATTAATGTCTTCGGGCAAAGCGGAAAAGACATGGTTCGGCTGTTGGCAGCCGAAAACAAATTGACAAATTTCGAAATCAAACGAGTAAATTCTGAGAAGCTGTCAATTAGAACGAAATCACTGGTTGATTTCAAATCAGCGAAAGATGCTTTGAATTCTGGGTAGGTTCCGCACTTCACCTATACCCTCAAGAGCGAGAAGAACCAGACGTTCTTGCTGAAGGGCTTGGACTGCGGAGAAGATACCGTCGATCTTCTTCAGGTTCTCAAGGAAACGGCGCCACAAATCGAGTTTATCTCAGTGAAAACATTCGCGACAAGAAGGTCGACGGTAGAAAAAAAAAACTTACCACTTTATTTGGTACAAATAACAAATAAGAGCAGTCCAAGCGCTCTTCAGCAAATCAGGTATTTAAATTTTCGAGTGGTGAGGTGGGAATGCCTCCAGAAACGAGAAATCAACCAGTGCTATCGCTGCCAACGATTTGGGCATTCGGCTGCCAACTGCGCCATGCATTACCGATGCGTTAAATGCAAAGACGTGCATGCTCCCGGTGAGTGCAAATTGGCTCAGACGGAGCCAAAAGAGAAGTTATATTGTGTGAACTGCGGTGTTTTTGGTCACCCGGCATCATATCGAGGATGCTCCCGATATCAGGATGCAAGATTGAAATCTGCCCCAAAACAAACACAAATACACCGCAGTGTCTTAGCTCCGAACTTCGTCAAGCCCGGAGTATCATTTGCACTCGCCGCTAGAGGACCAGCAGAAAATGCGGAAAATAGGGTAAATAATGTAAGTGGCAATAATGAGCTGCTTCTCAAAATTTATCAACAATTAAATTCCTTATCAGAGCGAATCGATAAACAAGATTCGAAAATTAACATTGTTTTTCAGCGTTTAGGACTTTCAAATGGCTCAAAATAAGTTGTCATCCAGCCACATTCCCACGGATAGGATTCGTCTCATCTCGATCAACGTCAACTCCATTGTTACTTTACATCGGCGTGATTATCTCCTTGAATTCATTGCCAGACAAAAGCCTGACATCCTGCTTCTAACCGAAACCCACCTCAATTCATGGCACTTCATGACATTCAAGGATTTTGAATTCGTAAGAAACGATAGGGTAATAGGTGATGGGGGAGGTGGCACCGGGATATTGGTACGAAGACCCTATTGTTTCCAAAATATTGAAAAAGTCGAATTCAAAAGCTTTGAATCTCTTGAAGTGTCCGTTATCAAAATCTCACTGCCAGGTGGGGATAACCTCTTCGTTATATCTGCCTATGCAACTGGTGGAACTGTTCTCAAGCTCAAGGAGGAACTCAATTCCTTGTTTGAAATACTCGAATTGAACAGGCTGCATAACTATTATATTCTTGCTGGTGACCTGAACGCCAAGCATACATCATGGCTGAACGCCACCAATAATCCAAGAGGTGTATTCCTGAAATCGTGGATAACAGAGAACCAAATTGAATACAGGTGCAATCTATATGGGTCGGAGTTCCCAACATACCCTAGGACAAATTCATATTTGGACCTTTGCATTGCTGACGCAAGACTCGAATTCAACTTTAATAGTCCTCAACGGAAACTGCAGGTGCTTCCTTATGATAGCGACCATAACGCAATCGTAATGGAAATCAATCATCACAGGGATGATTTCTTCCTCATTCCAGTTCAACATGAAAGTCATCGGTTGAATTTCAAAAAAACAGACTGGGGAAAGTTTCAAAAGAAGTTTAATCGGGAGTACCAGAAGCAATGTCCCCCTTCTGATGGCGGCAACTCTTGCTCAATGCTTCCTAATGACAGAAATCTAACTAACGATGAAATAGATGTCTATTTGTCGAAGTTAGAGAAGCTGACGTTGGAAACGATTGAGAAAGTAGTTCCCAAGATTAAACATCGAAACAATATGGAAGGATATGAAACACCAACCATTGCAAGGTTGAAAAGATTGAAAAGCCTCCTTCTCACACGCGTCAACAATATTTATCGACGATTTTTGGACTACAACCATCCCTCATTTTCTTTGTTGAAATTACATCTGAAGAATGTCCGGAACTTAATCCGGTCATACTTCAGGAGTGAGGTCAGCAATCAATGGGCGGAAAAATTGAGGGGTATTAGCCCACAGGACCCAGACGGCGTGTTCGCGAAAGTGAATAGCATATTCCGCAAGAAGTCTCGAGTGAAGGTATCGAATCTTGAAGTCACTAGTGATGAGATAAATCTTCTCGATAGGGCTGGTATCGAAATTGATAGTACGACTCCGGATAGAAATGGAAACAGGATTATTTGTGAAGGATTGGATAAACTTGCCCTGATTGGAACAAATTTTGAATTGGTTCATCTACCAAACCCTGAGAGAGGGAACGAAATTTTTTCAGAGGTCGTTGAAGCAAAAGTTTCCGACTTCAAATCAAGCCTGAACGGCCAATCAATTCTTCATTTCAATGAAACATTAACATCTGACCTCATACCGAGCTTGAATCTAATTGATTATTTTGTCAGCTATGAAGACTTGTGTTTCATATTTCGCAAGATAAACAACAAGAAATCATGTGGTACTGATGGTATTCCAAATGTAGTTCTCCGACATTTGCCTGAGGTTGCTATTAGGAACTATTGCATATTGTTCAACAACATGTTGAGCAATTCATATTTCCCAAATGAGTGGAAAAAGGCTAAGGTATTTCCGATCTTGAAGAAAGGAAAAGAATCTTCATGCCCGAAAAGCTATCGCCCAATCAGCTTGCTGCCTAACATCAGCAAGGTGTTTGAAGTGATACTCAACAGAGCATTAAACGCCCACATTGAGGAAAATGAGTTGATGCCGAATTGCCAATTTGGTTTTCGTGCCAGGCATTCGACCACACATGCAATAACGAAAGTAACCTCAGACATCTGTTGGAAACTAAATGATAGACAATGTGTTGGAGCATGTCTCATTCATATGGAGAAAGCCTTTGATACGGTATGGTTAGATGGACTTATTTTTAAACTTCTTCAGGACAAGTTCCCCAGACACCTTGTCGCCATGATGTGTAATATGTTATACGGGAAATCGTTTGTTGTAACCGATGGAAATCTGACAACAATGCGCGAGTTCAAGGTCTTGAATGGTCTACAGCAGGGAACAGTTACTGCGCCTCTGCTCTTCTCAATCTTTATTCGCAAGCTATTGAACGGCTTTGATTTTAACGTCTCGCCAAAGCGATCATTGGTAGCGTTTGCTGATGATCTGATCATCTACACGGCTGACCGGAAAGCTACAATAGTTCAGAGCAATCTCCAAAAAATGTTCAATGATGTACAGCTGTACACTGACAATTGGCGAATGAAAATCAATGCGCAGAAGTGTGAAACAATCTTGTTTCGGACAACGCTGCAGGGGGTCAGTCAAGACCTGAAACGTAATTGGAAAGATTTCCACATCATGGCTGGCGAGGGTAGTTCAGAACGAATTCCACATAAATCCTGTGCTCGATACCTCGGTGTTTATCTCGATCAGTATCTGTACTATACTGAACATGTGAAAATCATGCTCAGTAAAGCACTTAAAGTAGTCATGGCCCTTCAAAAACTCTTTCATTCCAGATACATTGATCGAAAGGTCAAAATTATCTGTTACAAGACACTGGTTAGACCAGTTTTGACCTATGGATGTCAGATCTGGTACAACCAGAGTGCTAGTACTATGGAAAAATTAAGAGTTTTCGAAAGGAAATGTCTTCGTGCATGTACTGGTTTGTACAGAAAGCCTGAGACGGATTGGAAACATTATATATCGAATAGAAGAATTTATCAAACTGCTGAAGTGACTAGAGTCGATATCTTCATATTGAAGCTTCTTCGGAATCATATCGCAAGATCTGTGACTGTGAGTGAAAACCCTTGGATTTCACAGCCGTTCCACCCTACAGACGGGTATATAGCGACTTGCCTCGCTACTGGCTTCATTCCTCCAGAAGCATTCGTGTATTTGGACATGAATGGATATGTTTTTGATTCTGACGGCGTCCCAGTCATATATCACATATATCGACGGGCCACCGATAAGAAGATAAAATATCCTCCGAATTTGAGTTCACGAGACCAACGATTTCAATGGAGATACTCATTTGCTAGATTCGTTGAAGCTGATCGAGTTGAGACGGCGCAATCCAGGTATTGGTGGCTGAATGACAATGTCTAAATTTTTCGTGTTTGTTTTCAGTTTGGTGTTTTTCGTTATTTAGTTTTTGAGTTTCAGCTCATTATTGCTACATTTAGTATTGTTATATATTTTTGTTAAAATCAGGTATAGGTTAGGTATATGTAATGTTTACTATATTCCGTTAGAGATAAGATTAAACACTTAGGTTAGGAACATTGTTATAGTATTTTTAGTATAAGATAAAGTTTTTTTGATTGTATTTTATTAGAAATAAGTTACAACATATTAGGTGTAGGATTAAAGTTTCACTGTTGTGTATTATTTATAAATAATTTTTGGATAGTGTTGGTTGGTTTTTTCTCCTTTTTCCAATTGAATTGTAAAAATATGTAATAATCGTAATTAATTGCATTTGCTATAGTTTTTTTTTTTTTGATGAAATGAGTTTATGATAACGTACAAATTTAGAGAGCCATTTGGGCCATTAAGTTTTTTGATTGTTATTATTTGGAATTTGCTTTATATTCTTTTAAAAGTTATAACGATGAGTATTAAATAAAGCGCTTTTGACTTTGACTTTGACTTCTAGGTGTCTAGCACTCGTTGCGTATCGACGTGTTTTTAATCGCTCCTGTTATTATTTTTTAAAATTAATTAATTTTACACAAAAGTCAGTTTAAAAAAATTTAATTAATTTTTTGCAAGTCAGTCAAAAGCAAATTTTTATTTTCATTGGAAAAGCATTTATCGTCGAAGGAATCGACTGGTGGAATCAATAAGTCAACAAAATTAAGTAAGCCAAAGACTAACTCGGGACTGCTATATGGAGGAGCCCGACGGCTTCCGTCTGGTGGGGGGCCCGGGGGAGAGTAGCAATACGAAATTGGTGGCAGCGCTGGACGGACTCTAACAAGAAATGGACGTTCACGAAAGTATTGAAGGTAATGTTCGTCAAGATAATGATAAAAACAAGGAGAAGAAACCAACTTGTGGCTCTGCTGGTCCTCCTCAAAAGGTTGCCAAGAATACAGAGAAAGTTCCGGCAATTAATGTTTCAATCAACGTGGAAAGGATATGGTTTCGTATTTGACAGCCGAAAATAAATTGACTAATTTCGAGATTAGAAGAATCAATGCCAAAAAATTAACAACCAGAACGAAATCACCGACTGGTTTCAAATCAGCTAAAAAAACACTGAATTCTGGGCAGGTTCCACACCACATCTACCCCGAAAAGTCAGAAGAACCAGACCTTTTTGTTGAAGGGCTTGGACTGCGGAGAAGATACCGTCGATCATGTCCACGTGTTCAAGGAAGAAATTGAATTTATTTCCATTAAAACATTCGCGATAAGAAGGTCGACGGTAGAAAAAAAAATTACAACTTTATTTAGTGCAGATATCATATAAGAGCAGTCGAAGTGCTCTTCAACAAATCAGATAGTTGAACTCCTCCTCCTCTGCAGACTCATGTAAAGATCTTGGTGTAATATTTGACCCCAAGCTTAAATTTGATGTCCACATTTTTAGCCTAATTACCAAGGCCTCAAAAGTTTCGGGTTTTCTTATGCGGCATTTGCATAAGTTTGTAAATATTGCTACCGCTGTTCGCTTGTTCACGTGTCTTGTCCGCCCGCTCCTTGAGTACTGCTCAGTGGTGTGGTCTCCAAGACATTTATATCTTATGAACTCAATGGAAGCTGTTCAGCGTAAGTTTACACGTATTGTGTTTTTCAAATTTAACGTAGCTTATGAGCCTTATGAGCGTCGTCTATCCACACTTCGTCTCCCTTCTCTGTCGTCCCGTAGAACCTTCTTAGATCAATGTTTCCTTTATAAGTTGTACCACCAACAAATTGCCTCCACCCTAAGCGCAGACTTGCAATACAGACTGTATGCACGGCCTAGTCGGTCTAATCACATTCTCGAGGTTCCGTACGCCCGAACAGATTTATATTTTAACTCAATTATGCCACGAATCATCAGAATGCATAACAGCCTCGAGCTTGGCTCTCTATCCACGTCCTACTTTGTTTTTAAAATTAAATTAAAGATGTTACTTTTTGCAAATAGTGATTAATGTTCCTTAGCACTAAATTTTACAAACTTTGTTCTTGACTCTATCCTCATTTCTTTCATGTTTTAGATTAACTCTTTTCTGCTTGATTTGTTGTATTGATTTGTCTTACTCTGAATTTTATTTAACTATATTTAATTGTCTAAGTCTATTTTGTAATTGGATTTCTGTCTGTTAAGTAGACTTGAATAAATAAATAAATAAATAAATAAATAAACTTCAGAGTGGTGAGGTGTGAAAGCCCCAAAAAAGAGAAATCAACCAGTGTTATCGCTGTCAATAATTTGGGCATTCGGGTCCATCTGCGCCATGCATTACCGATGCGTCAAATGCAAGGACGTGCAAGTTCCCGGTGAGTGCAAATTGGCTCAGACGAAGCTAAAAGAGAAATTATACTGTGTTAAATGCGGTATTTTTGGTCACCCGGCATCATATCGAGGATGCTCCTGATATCAAGATGCGAGAGTAAAATTTGTCCCAAAGCAAACACAACGACGCAGTGTCTTAGCTCCGAACTTCCTCAAGCCCGAGGTATAATTTGCACAAGCCGCAAGAGGACCAGCAGAAAATCGGTGAATAGTGTAAATAATGTAAGTGGCAATAATGAGCTGCTTCTCAAGGTTTATCAGCAACTTATCTCTTTGTCGTAAATAATTGATAAATAAGATACGAAAATTATTCTTGTTTTTTATCATTTAGGGGTTTCAAATGCCTCAAAATAATTTTTCATCCAGTCACATTCCCATGGATAGGATTCGTCTCATCTCGATCAACGTCAACTCCATTGTTACTATACATCGACGTGACTATCTCCTTGAATTCGTTGTTAAGCAAAAGCCTGATATCATGCTTCTCACTGAAACCCACCTCAATTCATGATACTCCATGACATTCAAGGATTTTGAATTTGTAAGAAACGATAGGGTAATAGGTGATGGGGGAGGTGGCACCAGGATATTGGTTTGAAGACCCTATTTTTTCCAAAATATTGAAAAAGTCGAATTCAAAAGCGTTGAATCTCTTGAAGTGTCCGTTATCAAAATCTCACTGCCAGGTGGGGATAACCTCTTCGTTATCTCTGCCTATGCAACTGGTGGAACTGTTCTCAAGCTCAAGGAGGAGCTCAATCTCTTGTTTGAAATACTCGTATTGAACAGGCTGCATAATTATAATTTTCTTGCTGGTGACCTGAACGCCAAGCATACATCATGGCATGATGTATGCCTGAACGCCAAGCATACATCATGGCTGAACGCCACCAATAATCCAAGAGGTGTTTTCTTGAAATCTTGGATAAGTGAGAACCAAATTGAATACAGGTGAAATCTATATGGGTCGGAGCTCCCAACATACCCTAGGACAAATTCATATTTGGACCTTTGCATTGCTTACGCAAGACTCGAATTCAACTTTAATAGTCCTCAACGGAAACTGCAGGTGCTTCCTTATGATAGCGACCATAACGCAATCGCAATGTAAATCAATCATCACAGGGATGATATCTTCCTCATTCCAGTTCAACATGAAAACCATCGGTTGAAAAAAAAAACAGACTGGGGAAAGTTTCAAAAGAAGTTTAATCGGGAGTACCAGAAGCAATGTCCCCCTTCTGATGATGCCAACTCTTGCTCAATGGTTCCTAATGACAGGAATCTAACTAACGATGAAATATATGTCTATTTGTCGCAGTTAGAGAAGCTGACGTTTCTTCTTCAGGTTCTCAAGGAAACAGCACCACAAATCGAGTTTATCTCAGTGAAAACATTCGCGACAAGAAGGTCGATGGTAGAAAAAAAAAACTTACCACTTTATTTGGTACAAATAACAAATAAGAGCAGTCCAAGCGCTCTTCAGCAAATAAGATATTTAAATTTTCGAGTGGTGAGGTGGGAACGCCTCCAGAAACGAGAAATCAACCAGTGCTATCGCTGCCAACGATTTAGGCATTCGGCTGCCAACTGCGCCATGCATTACCGATGCGTTAAATGCAAGGACGTGCATGCTCCCGGTGAGTGCAAATTGGCTCAGACGGAGCCAAAAGAGAAATTGTATTGTGTGAACTGCGGTGTTTTTGGTCACCCGGCATCATATCGAGGATGCTCCCGATATCAGGATGCAAGATTGAAATCTGCTCCAAAGCAAACACAAATACACCGCAGTGTCTTAGCTCCGAACTTCGTCAAGCCCGGAGTATCATTTGCACAAGCCACTAGAGGACCAGCAGAAAATGCGGAAAATAGTGTAAATAATGTAAGTGGCAATAATGAGCTGCTCCTCATAATTTTACAGCAACTTAATTCGCTATCGGAAAGAATCGATAAGCAAGGTACAAAAATTAATCTTGTTTTTCATCGTCTAGGGGTTTCAAATGCCTCAAAATAATTTGTCCCATGGATAGGATTCGTCTCATCTCGATCAACGTCAATTCCATTGTTACTATACATCGGCGTGATTATCTCCTTGAATTCATTGCCAGACAAAAGCCTGACATCCTGCTTCTAACCGAAACCCACCTCAATTCATGGCACTTCATGACATTCAAGGATTTCAAATTCGTAAGAAACGATAGGGTAATAGGTGATGGGGGAGGTGGCACCGGGATATTGGTTCGAAGACCCTTTCGTTTCCAAAATATTGAAAAAGTCGAATTCAAAAGCTTTGAATCTCTTGAAGTGTCCGTTATCAAAATCTCACTGCCAGGTGGGGATAACCTCTTCGTTATATCTGCCTATGCAACTGGTGGAACCGTTCTCAAGCTCAAGGAGGAACTCAATTCCTTGTTTGAAATACTCGAATTGAACAGGCTGCATAACTATTATATTCTTGCTGGTGACCTGAACGCCAAGCATACATCATGGCTGAACGCCACCAATAATCCAAGAGGTGTATTCCTGAAATCGTGGATAACAGAGAACCAAATTGAATACAGGTGCAATCTATATGGGTCGGAGTTCCCAATATACCCTAGGACAAATTCATATTTGGACCTTTGCATTGCTGACGCAAGACTTGAATTCAGCTTTAATAGTCCTCAACGGAAACTGCAGGTGCTTCCTTATGATAGCGACCATAACGCAATCGTAATGGAAATCAATCATCACAGGGATGATTTCTTCCTCATTCCAGTTCAACATGAAAATCATCGGTTGAATTTCAAAAAAACAGACTGGGGAAAGTTTCAAAAGAAGTTTAATCGCGAGTACCAGAAGCAATGTCCCCCTTCTGATGGTGGCAACTCTTGTTCAATGGTTCCTAATGACAGGAATCTAACTAACGATGAAATAGATGTCTATTTGTCGAAGTTAGAGAAGCTGACGTTGGAAACGATTGAGAAAGTAGTTCCCAAGATTAAACATCGAAACAATATGGAAGGATATGAAACACCAACCATCGCAAGGTTGAAAAAATTGAGAAGCCTCCTTCTCACACGCGTCAACAATATTTATCGACGATTTTTGGACTACAACCATCCCTCGTTGTCTTTGTTGAAATTACATCTGAAGAATGTCCGGAACTTAATCTGGTCATACTTCAGGAGTGAGGTCAGCAATCAATGGGCGGAAAAATTGATGGGTATTAGCCCACAGGACCCAGACGGCGTGTTCACGAAAGTGAATAGCATATTCCGCAAGAAGTCTCGAGTGAAGGTATCGAATCTTGAAGTCACTAGTGATGAAATAAATGTCCTCGATAGGGGTGCCATTGGAATTGATAGTGCGGCTCCGGATAGAAAAGGAAACAGGATTATTTGTGAAGGATTAGATAAACTTGCTCTGATTGGAACACATTTTGAATTGGTTCATCTACCAAACCCTGAGAGAGGGAACGAAATTTTTTCGGAGGTCGTTGAAGGAAAAGTTTCCGACTTCAAATCAAGCCTGAACGGCCAATCAATTCTTCATTTCAATGAAACATTAACATCTGACCTCATACCGAGCTTGAATCTTATTGATTATTTTGTCAGCTATGAAGACTTATGTTTCATATTTCGCAAGATAAACAACAAGAAATCATGTGGTACTGATGGTATTCCAAATGTAGTTCTCCGACATTTGCCTGAGGTTGCTATTAGGAACTATTGCATATTGTTCAACAACATGTTGAGCAATTCATATTTCCCAAATGAGTGGAAAAAGGCTAAGGTATTTCCGATCTTGAAGAAAGGAAAAGAATCTTCATGCCCCAAAAGCTATCGCCCAATCAGCTTGCTGCCTAACATCAGCAAGGTGTTTGAAGTGATACTCAACAGAGCATTAAGGATCTTCATGCCCTAAAAGCTATCGCCCAATGAACTTGTTTCCTAACATCAGCAAGGTGTTTGAAGTGATATTCAACAAATCATTTAACGCCCACACGCCCACGCGCTGATGCCGAATTGCCAATTTGGTTTTTGTACCAGGCATTCGACCACACGTGCAATAAGGAAAGTAACCTCAGACATCTGTTGGAAACTAAATAACAGAGAATGTATTGGAGCGCGTCTCTTTGATTTGGAGGAACCCTTCAATACGGTGTGGTTAGATGGACTAGTTTCTCAACTCCGTCAGGAAAAGTTCGCCAGACATCTTGTCATCATGATGTGCAATATATTGTACGTGAAATCATTTGTTGTAACTGATGAGAATCTAACAACAACGCGCGAATTCAAGGTCTTGAATGGTCTACAGCAGGGAACAGCTACTGTGCCTCTGCTGTTCTCAATATTCATTCGCAAGCTATTGAACGGCTTTGATTTTAACGTCTCACCAACGCGATCATTGGATATATGGCAGATCGAAAAGCTACAATAGTTCAGAGCAATCTCTAAAAAATGTACAGTGATGTACAGCTGTACACTAATTGGTGAATGAAAATCAATGCGCAGATGTGCGAAACAATTCTGTTTCGGACAACGCTACAGGGGACCAACCAAGACCTGAAACATAATTGGAAGGATTCCCACATCATGGCTGGCGAGAGTAGCTCAGAACGGATTCCACACAAATCCTGTGCTCGATACCTCGGTGTTCATCTTATCAGTATCTGATCTACACTGAACATGTCAAAATCGTGCTCAATAAGGCACTAAAAGTAGTCATGGCCCTACGAAGACTCCTTCATTCCAGATACATCGATCAAAAGGTCAAAATATTCTGTTACAAGACCCTGAGTAGACCAGTTTTATCAAATGGATGTCAAATCTGGTACAACCAGAGTGCTAGTATTATGGAAATATAAAAGTTTTCGGGAGGAGGTGTTCGTGCATGTACTGGTTTGTCCAGAAAGCCTGAGACGGATTGGAAGCATTATATATCGAATAGAAGAATTTATCAAACTGCTTAAGTGACGAGGGTCGATATCTTCATATTGAAACGTGAGTGAAAACCCTTGGATTTTACAGCCATTCCACCCTACAGACGGCTATATATCGACTTGCCTCGCTACTGGCTTCGTTCCTCCAGAAGCATTCGTGTATTTGGACATGAATCGATATGTTTTCGATTCTGACGGCATCCGAGTCATATATCACATATACAGGCAGGCCACCGATAAGAAGATCAAATATCCTCCGGATTTGAGTTCACGAGACCAATAATTCCAACGGAGATACTCAGTTACTTGTAGTGAATAAAGGATTTTCATAATAAGTCCGTGAAGGACCGCAGCGATGTTCTGCTGCCTCGGCAGAGGAAGGTGTTGATTCCTGCCGAGAATGCCCTCGTCCGGAGACGCGTGAATGCGCTGGCAGGCTAGCATTGCGGTGTCGTGGGGCGGGTTCGTTTCCCCGGCACGAGGACTCACTACAAAACATTTCGCATTCACGAATTGCTTGCAGAGATCAAGAGGACGACCGAAGTCGCAAATCTGTAGATAACCTCCACGAAGGAATTACGACTTGTTGCGAGAACAAGTACAACCTGACAAGAAAGACTAATTTGGGGGTGACCTCGTCTTTACCCAAATACATTCAGGGCCCACAAATGAAAGAGGGGCAACCGGGTGGTGGTGGAGGCCCTTCATGCCCACCCAACCGGAATAAATCCAATGTTAAACTGTTGAAGTGGCCAGGTATTCCTCTTCTGAGTGGAAAACTCATATAACTTGAATTATATGAACTTTCCCATCAGAAGGGGAGTACCCCGGTGACCAATTTATGTCATAGAATTATACAATTGAATTGCATAGCTCTATGCCATAAAAAGGCACTTGGATTGGGCCACTCAACCCATAAGGTCTCCTGAAACAAAAGAAGGAATTATTCTGTACCCGGCGGCTGGCTCATATTTTGGGGTGGAAGCCTGCCACCGTACCGGGTCCTTTACCCGATTGGAAAAGACCGGAAGGGAAAAGACCAATTTTTGTTTAGCAATTCATCATTTTTTTATTTTTATATAAATTCATAGAAAATTAATTAAGAACAAAGAAATTAAAATGTAAGCTACAAATACTAAATGAGAAGGATGAGTGTGTGGAAAAAAAGAAAGAGATCTTAAGGCTATGTTACTCAAATTAAACGAGTCTCATAAAAAACACAGCTTAACATTTTAAATTGCACTCTACAATGGAGGAATGTATACTTGTACATAGCTCGCCTGGAGAAATGATAATGAACAAAAAAAAAAACCACTGTTTATATAAAATACCGTAGGTGCTATAACAGTTAACGACTTTGCGAGTAATAGGATGATATAATACGATAAGATGCCTCTTGTGCTTTGATGGCAAACAAATATCGTTAATCGATTATTTTTTTTAAGGACAATGTTATGATTATGATGATAATGAAGCCGGTAAGTATCCAATTCAAATCTCTGTTGGATCTTGGATTTATATAAAGTAGGACTTAAGAATGAGTACAAAGTTAAATCATCTGGATTCGCTTCACAATTTTCCGTAAGAATCTTCCCCACTATTTAACCGATTTCTTCACTTCTCACAGTTTTTTCCTGGCGTTTCTTTTAAATTTATCATTTATATTGTGCTGTTTATTAAACATTCAAATAGACTTTGTGTTGCTAGATGTAAGACGACATTAAGCATTAATTTATCACACAATTCAACAGAATTTATAAAACATAAACAGAAAACATCAACTTGTGCAATCATTCGTTATTGTAATGCTTTGTGCTTTGAAAAGGAGATTCATTTGATTCCACGAATTTTTCGAAGCGAACAGAGTCAAGCCTGAGACTGATATATGCGAATGCGAGAGTACGACTCCAATTGACTTGTAAGGAGTGTCGAGAAATTCGTAAGACACACTGTAACTGATCTGTCATTACTGCCCGATGGCACAATACGCGATAAAAGTATTTATGATGTGGGAACGAATCAATTTGACTTATAACAAAGTCAAGAAATTCGGAGAACGTTATATGAAAAATTTTAACTCAATCTGAATTGAACTTTAGAACATTTAAGTATTCGAGAGTAAATTTTTTTTTTTTTTGTGTAGCTGAAACTCTCACAATTCTGTCATTTATATAAGTGAAATATTGATAATAATTAATTAAAATTTTAGATAGAAAAAATTTAGATAAATATAGAATAAATAGTATAATATTATATATATAGAATAAATAGTGTAATATTATATATATAGAAATTAAAAAGGGTACTTACAATACCTTTCCCTCGACGACGAGCGCTCGTTGACGATTTGTAGGTAAGCAAGTCCTGGAACTCATTTTGTTTTTAAAGCGTATTATTGTACCGGTTGTAACTTATGAGTCACGACTTCTTTCTTTTGGTAGTGTAGATTCGCATTCGTATAACAAATATTAGTACACGAGTATGAAGGCATAAAATATATCCTAAGTGTGTATACAATCATATAAAAATTCAGCTATCAAAGTGTAAATACATGTAAGCTTCTTTGAATATCACAAAAGTATGGTCTTCGAACGTGGTAATGCTCGCTGCTAATTATTCTACTGCTTTCAATGTTTAATACTTCGTTTTCAGGGGTGTCTTGAGTCTCAATTTTATTCACGAGTTTATCGACTTTCTTTGTTGAACTATGTTTGAACGCACAATGCGCCTTTTTGCATCCAAACGGTGTGTTTTCCCAGAAACAGGGAGTACGGTCCCGCCGTTTCCCAATCAACATGTGCCGCTCCGTACGATGACGATCTTCACCTCGCCTTCCAACCACCTGTTGCACAACACTTCGGGACCTAATGCTGATGGCTCATGGCGATATTGGCAGCTGCTATCATTTTTTTACAGGCACTGTCGTAGAAAAAGTAGCAATATCTGAAGTGTTTCCTTTTTTTTTTCTTCTTCTTTTCTTTCGCTGTGCATCCACAGGATGGTAGAAGTTGTCTCTGCCACAAACCTGAAATAACGCATATTGAACTTGACGTATCGAACAAAACCTATAAAGTAATGGACGCGAAATGAGCTTATTTTCATCCATACGGGATTGCATGCAAACGTTCATTAAAAAAAATTCTGTGCATTTGCATTTGCCTATTTCATACATTTTGGTCGCGTCTGCTCCCACTCGTCTATTATTCACACCATTTTATCAAAGTGCGCTCTTTCTTTATCCCTATTAAATTCAATTTTATTACTGTTTGGACTCTAGAAATCAGAGCCTGAGTTCGTTTTGCCAAATCATTCTAGGCCCCATATATTGGGCCAAACTGTTCTGCACTATTTACAGATTCATCTAACTCCTTCCCCTATTCCTCATTAAAGCTAACGCGACCAACTTTAGCTCTTTTCATGATGTTAATTTTTTATCTTTTCTCCTCCCAATACTCTTAAAAACACTTTGGTAATCAATCCCCTACAATCCCTTTCATAATTTATCATTCGAATCGCATAAGTATTAAAAAATCAAAATTTTCATTCACGCCGTTTCATTCACAATTTGTTCATTCATAAAGTACTATAAATCCAAAACGCGAATACATTCACACATAAATCAGGCACTCGCGCATTCCCGCACGGACTAACACACTTGTAGCATTTAACTATTTCAGAGACATCGTTCTTCCCACGTTTTTCCACTTGCTCACGTTCCCTTCTTTATTGATTGATGAATTGCTCATGTCGTTTCCTTTACCGCTTTGCAAACTTGGTAACGAGTTGGCAACGTAAGCGAAGGATCGACTACCTTTGGAATTGGTTTAATCTCAGGGGCTAATTCCTTTTCAATGCGATGCAAATCGAAACGATCCTCATATGCGATTAGATTGATGGCAATACCCAAGGGTACGAAACGCCCTGAACGGCCAATACGATGCGAGTAAGTCTCAGCCATACGTGAAAAATCGCAATTAATAGCAACATTCACAGCCTATACATCAATACCACGTGTAAAAAGATCAGAGCAGACTAGATTTCTGCATAGCCCCTGTCGAAAATTCATGGAAAACACGATTTCTATGCGCCTGCGCCATGTTGGCATGGATAAAGTAACAACAATAACCAAGTTCCGTGATCTTCTTAGCCAGCAATTCCACACGTCGCGTTGAATTGCAAAATATTATCGATTGGCTTATTTGCAACTTAGAGAATAACGCATTAAGACGATGCACTTTTTGCTTCAAATGTATGAACTTTTGATGATTGAAATGTTTTAGGCCAATATAAAATTAAATTTTCATCCCTGTATCCAATTTTAGAGCTTGTTTAAGTATTTCGTATGTGGAAAATGAAACAGCTACCATGGGTATTGCTCTTAAATAGTTAATTGACATTCCTCGATATAATCCTCGAACGATACCGTTTTCACGGTAAATTAACGTTAATGTTTGCATCATTCCCATCCCAAATTTTGTTGTATCTGGGCTCATCATTGCGAGTTGCATTCTTCTTCTAGTAACATTCAAGGGATATGAAATTGATTGCGCAACAGCTCCAGCTAAGCCACCACATACCAGTTTTACAGGTATATGTAATACAAGGCCACCAGTATTCCTTTCGCATTTATTGCATGCGTACTTTGGCAAATACTTCATGCAAAAAAATTTAAACATCTCAAAACAGTAAAATGACAGCCCGGCATACGGGACCATGCCTGTTAAAGTAGGAAAAAAAAACCCTCTGTAAAGTGCACGTATTCCGCCCTCATTGCGGAACATTTCCGAAGCACACTGCAAAATTCCAGTGTATTTGTGTTCTCCCATTACTTGAAATGCTAAACGAGCACGAATTGTATCTAGTGGATATGCCAATGTAACAGCCGTTAGTCCTGCACAAGCTCCTGCTATAAATTTATCCGCGT
This sequence comes from Odontomyia ornata, assembly GCA_963969285.1. Lineage (NCBI taxonomy): Eukaryota > Metazoa > Arthropoda > Insecta > Diptera > Stratiomyidae > Odontomyia > Odontomyia ornata. The sequence goes on from OZ017739.1 coordinate 154,490,263, forward strand.
GTACTACAAACTTTTAAATGTAGTTCAAACTGCGATAAGTACTTCTGGTACATTTCAAAGGATGTGAACTGCGTGGCTGCGTACGGAAATATCCTAATCATCTGTGCTCCATTGCCTTTATGCAATGCCAAAATGATTCCTTCAATATTATGTATGGTGTTCCAGCCGAGGTTTTGCAGCTCGTCTATCACCATTGTCCTGACTTGCTGCTCAGCACATTCAACGCTTGCCTACGGGACGGGGTTTTCCCGGTACGATGGAAGGTGGCGAGGCTCGTGCTGGTCAGCAAGGGGAAGGGAAATCCCGAATCGCCGTCTGCATACCGCCCGTTATGCATGCTAGACACGGCTGGGAAAGTGCTAGAGAAACTCATCAAGGGAAGACTCACTGACGCGATTCGTGCTGCTGGGGACCTATCTCCTCGGCAGTACGGCTTTAGAGCAGGACGTTCTACCATTGATGCGATTGCAGAGGTGGTGAACGCGGTCCAAAAGGCAGAGGCATATAGTCGCACCAAGCGACGGATCGTCCTGTTGGTGACACTCGACGTCAGGAATGCCTTCAACTCCGCTAGATGGGTGGATATTCTGGATACGCTGGAAAACTCTTTTCAAGTTCCAGAATATCTAATGCGGCTTTTGAGGAACCACCTAAAGGACCGAAGCCTGCTCTACGACACGACACAGGGCCAACGAAGGATGGCGGTTACATTGGGTGTTGCCCAGGGATCTATCCTTGGTCCGGACCTGTGGAACGTGTCTTACGACGGGCTACTGAGACTTGAGATGCCAGATGAGTCGCGCTTGGTCGGCTATGCGGATGATGTTGCGGCTCTGGTCGCCGGACGCACCGTTGAACAAGCGCAACTTAGGCTAGGTATGCTAATGCGCCGAGTGAGGGACTGGATGACTGCTCGCGGGCTCAGTTTAGCACTGGAGAAAACCGAAGTGGTCATCTTGACAAAAAAGGGAATCCCTAGAGTAAGGATGATCAGTATTGGAGATATACAGATCGAATCGAAGCCAGCGGTGAAGTACCTGGGGCTACTGATCGACTCGAAGATGAGTTTCTCTGAGCAAATCAGGGCAACGGCTGAGAAGGCTGCTTCGGGAATATCGGCCCTGAGTCGACTTATGGCCAACGTAGGGGGACCCAGCCCATCAAGAAGACGCCTCTTGATGAGTGCTGTAGGGTCAGTGCTACTGTACGGAGCAGAGGTATGGGGCGACGCTCTCAGCAAGGAGGTATACCGAAAACGATTGGCACAGGTACAGAGAAGAGGAGCACTGAGAATTGCATCTTCGTATCCAACAGTCTCCGACTCGGCGGTGAGAGTGATTGCAGGCGTGATACCTGTCGCCCTCCTTGCTAGAGAGCGCCACGCTATTTACCTGCGCCGAAACGAGGATGCGAGGGAGATGGTTGTCCGCGAGGAGAGACAACGCTCGCTCAACGATTGGCAGCAGTCTTGGAGGAATTGCACGAAGGGAAGGTGGACTGCGCGCCTCATCCCGGATGTGAGACCGTGGCTAAATCGAAAGCATGGTGAGACTGACCTCTATCTGACCCAGCTTTTGAGCGGGCACGGGTGTTTTCAGTCTTACCTGCACAAGATCGGCAAGTCACGGTCTCCCGATTGTCGGTTTTGCCCAGGAGAGGAGGACAATGCCTGTCACACATTTTTTGCGTGTACGAAATGGGCCAGGCTGCGAAGGGAACTCTACAGGGAGACGGGAGAGCTCACCCCGGATAATATAGTTGCGGTGATGCTCGAATCGGTTGACAAATGGAACCAGGTGGCACATTATGCTCGGGCAGTCCTAAAATATAAAAGGGACTCACAGCAGCCGGAGGCGCTGGGGCTGGGGGATCGCTCTTCTGGCAATTCCTCTTCCCCCCTCCCCTCCCGCTAGGAAAGGGACTCCCCAGCTTGAAGGCGCCCCACGGCGTAACAAAACGAGACCTGGCCCGAAGTAATGTGTCAAACGGTTCCAGGCTAGGTTCTCAGATTGACAGGGGAGGTGTTTAGTGGGTAGTCCAAAGGTATCCTCCATGGGAGTCCCACACTGCCAGACTCGGCGGGCATAAATGCCTTCACCTCCCTACCACAAAAAAAAAAAAAAAAAAATATTATGTGCCTGAGACCACTAAACACCCCTAAATGTCCGTAATGAGAGGAATGTGCTTGAAGTAAGATTTTTATCCTATCTAATGCGCTACAGCAGTTTTAGAACACATCCCAGCAATTCCCCCAGCCAGAAGATCTTTCAGAACAAGTTCATAGTTGCGAAAAGATTCAGCGGAAATAACCATTGTGGATTGATAAATGTCTATTTTCCACAAATTAAGTCTGGCTAAAGTTTCACAGGAAATACTATTACTAACATTTCACGAAGAAACAATATAAAGAAAGCCGATAAACTGTCGGTTAAGCTCAAATTTATTTTAAGCACGTTCAGGAAGTTCGATTAAATGTTTTCATTAATTCAGTTCGAGATCGGCGTAGCAGATCGGGATAAACAACAGTAATACACGCTTTATTGTCGCGGCTTACGACGAGCATCACCTTGGCGTTTCTAATAAATCCAATAACCACTAACGAATAGCGATACTCCCCTTTCAACGTAGTAAAACCCATACTAAATGCACAAAGTCTTCACTGGTTCCATTTGCTCTATGTTGCACACTTTCCTGCCTTCGTCATCCCTTCGAATCGCTTACAAAACATAATTTGTGTCGCTGGCGGATCCGCACGCGTAGATTCATTAACTGACCCAAACTTGGATACTTTAGCAATCTCTGGACACGCACAAAACAACCATTAACTGTCCTATACACTCGCACAACTCCAATTATCCAACTTTTGCCTCGAGTCTTTGCTAAATTGCGTTTTTGTCTCTGGCTTGAAGCTTTCATGAACAAAAGATTTTTCCATAGAACTTCATATCAATAACAATCCACCAAACAGTCCCTTTTCTTTTTAGTTCGAAAAGGAATTTTCTTGCAGTCAACGAAAGCAGGACAGGTGATACAAAGAGCGTCGAAGAAAATGAGACAAAACACAGTTTAGCTGACTGCCACTTACACTGCCCCCGTTCGTCCTAAACTACACTCCACGTTCTAACGTGTCCGATTTCCGCCTGCTGAGTCCCGCAAGCAGAAGTCACACTCTCGATGGTACGATGACACGAGCTTGGATAACATCACGAGATGGGTCGATTTGCTCGATTACGGGAATGCAATAAGTACCGGTTTTTCCAGTACCGTTTTTCGCTCGTGCTAATAAATCCTTACCACTTAAAGCAATTGGTATAGCCGCCTTTTGAATAGGCGACGGTTCCTCCCAGCCCTTCTCGTTTCAAACAGAATTCTTCGAATTCATTTCCTCTGGGGTCTGTTACATCACTAGTCTTAGGTCTATTAGCCTTCGGAGGAATCCGCAATTTTGATTTCCAGCCCATGTCATCGTTTACGTTGTTATCATTGCTTAAACTTATACACTCATTCGAAAGAAAAAAAAAATAGTCCTTAGAAAAACTAATATTAATTTACTCACGGTTTCTTAATAAGACTCCCTCGCCAACCATTCACATCACTTCACCTCACACTTCACTGGCACTTTATCTTATCTACGGAGCGGTTTATGGGAAACTGTTCACTGAAACATGTTCGAGGCAAACGCAATAACCTCGCTCGTACCATGTGGAAATAGAAGTGCCATCTATGTGTGAACATGCGGTGGTGATAACGCCCACTCATTTCGGTTATTTTTTAAAAATTCTAAATTGTTTATTTTTTTGTGTAGATTCGATTAAGTTTTCAATTGAAAGCAATTTATGTTTATAATTATTAGGCGTAATTAAGGGGGAAATAAATCGAAAGAATAGGACAGGCACGCGTTAATTTCCGACAAACAAATCAATTTTTAATTAATATTATGGTTGGAATGGGTAAAATTTGACAAATTTTGTGGGGTTTAAATGATACAATGATTTTATCGTTCCTATAATTTAAGGGGTTAACAGTTTCGTTCTAAACATTTGCATACCGCGTTACACCGCAATTAGTTAAATTATATTCAAAAGATATTGAAATAAAATCACTACACATTAAAACAGTCTTAGAATTTTGTTTCCCGGGTGTTAAGTACAAAAGAAATTTTTTCTTTACTTATTTTTCATGCGAAAAAAAAAACGAGTGTTGCGATGAGGAAGGTGACTGAATGGTTACTCCTTGTTAAATTGAGTTGGTGCTGTGTGCCTGTGTCAGCGCTGCTTTTAGAGCCATAGCTTCTAGATTACTACATACTAGATTCGTTAAAGCTGATCGAGTTGGGACGGAGCAATCTAGGTATTGGTAGCTGAGTTTAACTTGTTCGTGTTTATTTCCGGTTTTTGTGTTCTCCGTTACTTAGTTTTTTAGTTTCAGCTCATTATTGCTACATTTCGTTTTGTTGTTCACTTGCATTAAAAATCAGGAATAGGTTAGGTCTATGTTATCTTTATTATATTACGTTTAGAGATAAGCTTAAACACGTAGGTTAGGAGTATTGTGATAGAATTTTTTAGTATAAGATAAAGTTTTTGATTGAATTTCATTAGAATTAGGCTGTAACATATTATGTGTAGGAGCACAGTTCACTGTTGAGTTAAAATTGTAAATAATTTTGGAATAGTGTTGGTTGTTTTTTTCCCTTTTTCCAATCAAATTTTAAAATATGTAGTAATCTTAATCAATTTGAATTCACTATAGTTATTTTGATAAAATGTGTTTAACTGATAACGTATAAATTTAGAGAGCCATTTGGGCCATTAAGTTTTTGTATTGTTATTGTTTGGAATTTGCTTTATATTCTTTTAAAATTTATAACGATAAGTATTGAATAAAATGCTTTTGACGTTGACTTTGAGGGTGGCGAGGCTCGTGCTGATCAGGAAGAGGAGGAGAAATCCAAGATCACCGTCTCCGTACTGCCCGGTATGCATACTAGGCACTGCTGGGGAAAGTGCTAGAGAAACATCAAGGCAAGACGACTGACGCGACTCGTGCTGCTGGGGACCTTTTTCCTCAGCAGTACGGCTTTAGAGCAGGACGTTCCACCATTGAAAGCCACATAGGAATGCCATCAATTCCACTAGATGGGTGAATGTTCTGGACACGCTTGAAAACCCGTTTCAAGTTGCAGAATATCTAATGGGGTTCTTGAGGGGCTACAAAGGACCGAAGCCTGCTTTACGGCACTACGCGGGGCAAACGAGGGAGGGAAATTACATTGGGTGTTGCCTAGGAATTTATCATTGGTCGAGACCTGTGGAACGTGTCTACTGAGACTGGAGATGCCAGATGAGTCACACTTGATCGGCTATGTGGATGATGTTGCGGCTCTGGTCACTGGACGCAAGGTTGAACTAGTGCAACCTAGGCTAGGTAAGCTAATGCGCCGAGTGAGAGCCTGGATGACTGCTCGAGGATTCAGTTTAGCGCTGGAGAAAACTTGTGGTCATCTTGACAAAAAAGAGAAATTCTAGAGTAAGGATGATCTGGATTGGAAACATACTTATCGAATCGAAGCCAGCGGTGAGGTACCAGGGGCTACTGGTTGGACTCAAAAATAAGTTTTTCTGAACAAATCAGGGCAATGACTGAGAAGGCTGCTTTGGGAGTATCGGCTCGGGGTCGACTTATGGCCAACACAGAGGGACCCAGCCCATTAAGAAGACGCCTCTTGATGAGTGCTGTAGGATCAGTGCTACTGTACGGAGCAGATATATGGGACGATACTCTCAGTAAGGAGTTATGCGGAGAGTGCTTAGCACAGATATATGAGAAGAGGAGCACTAAGGATTGCATCTCTGTATCCAACAGCCTCTGATTTAGCGGTGAAAGTTATTGCAGGCGTGAGATGGTTGTCCGCGAGGAGAGGTAGCACTCACTCAATGATTGGCAGCAGTCTTGGGTGAATCACGTGAAGGGAAGGTGGACTGCGTGCCTCATCCTGGATGTCAGACTGTGGCTGAATTGGGGTTATAGCGAGATTCATTTCTATCTGACCCAGCTTTTGAGCGGGCATGGGTGTTTTCAGTCTTATCTGCACAAGATTGCTAAGTCACGATCCCCCGATTGTCGGTTTTGCCCAGAAGATGAGGACAATGCCTGCCACACATTTTCTTGTGCATGAAATACAACAGGCTCTGACAGGACCTCTACAGGGAGACGGGAGTGCTCAGCCAAGATAATGTTGTCGCGGTTATGCTTCAGTCAGTTCACAAATGGAAACAGATGGCACATTATGCTCGGGCAGTCTTAAAAGTAAGAAGTGCCTCACAGCAGCCGGGGCTTTGGGACTGGGGGATCGCTTGTCTGATAATTGCTCTTTCCCTCTCCCCTTCCACTAGAAGAGGGATCGGCCACCTTGAAGGCGCCTCACAGCGTAGCAAAACAAAACATGGCCCAAAGTAATGTGTCAAACGTTTCCAGGCTAGGTTCTCCGGTTGACAGAGGAGGCGCTTAGTGGGTAGTCTAGTTGCCGTCTTGTAAGCATGGGAGCCCCACACTCTGAGTTCAAATGACATCCACCTTCCAGCCACAAAAAATAACCGATTAAATGATAGTATATCCTCTCGGGGTTGCTCATTGGGTTTACTGGCTCCCCAATAATGAGACATTAAATGCCGAAAAACGCTAAAAACTGTTAATACATCCTTAGTGGGGACGTAGGAGGATGTAGACGAGTCTTCCACGTCTGATAACGGAATCGGAATACCGTGCCACCGGAATGGAGGTTGGGCGGGGTGATAACTGCTTGTCGCTGTGAAATCCCACAATGTTTCAAAGCCTGCAGACTAGCCTCGGAATAGAATGAAATTACGGAAATGACCTCGCAAACAGAAAAATTAATATGGCATTGGATCTTGGAAAGTCAGATCACTCAATTAACCTGAAGCTGTTAAAGACCTTTTACAACTGGCAATCTGCAAACTGCACTGGAAATGGTATTCAAGATATGGCATCACACACAAAATTCAAAAGTGGAAAGCCTACTGGAAAACCAGAATTCGGAATGGCTTTCATAATGGATAGGGAGATTCTGGGTGAATTCAACGCTAAGGTCAACAAAAAGATATCTCATCAGGGAATGACTGGAGTATATAGCCTCCACGACGAAACAAATGACAACGGCCAGTGCCTGATTGTCTTTACATGTAGCAAAAATCTAGTCGTACGTTCGACTTGCTTCCCTCATCGACGCCTACATAAAGTGACCTGGGTATCAGCGGATCGCAACACACGAAATCAGGTCGACCATGTTCTGATCTAACAACGGTGGGCTTCAAGCATAAACGATGTCCATACACACCGAGAAGCCAATTTTAACTTGATCAAATCAACCTATCGATGTCGCTAGAAAATTTTCACGAAAGGCTCCTAATGGCGCCTGTGGCAAAAACTTTAACAGATACTCGACAAACAACTGGCTCCCATCTTATCAGACGTATCGCTGAAAACAAGCAACGAGCTCTGGATGGAAGTGAAAGCGGCTCTTAAGACCTTTTTTCGGGTGAATCATATATACATATATGTATATATATATATATATATATATATATATATATATATATATATTTATTTATATATTTATATTCGTATGGATTCCGCAAGTCTGGTTCAATCTGGAAAAGTCAAACCCAAAAGCGCTTTATTCAATACTAATCGTCACAAATTTCAAAAGAATACAACGCAAATTCCAAACAATGACAATACAAAAACTAAATGGCCCAAATGGTTTTCTAAATTTACACGTTATCAGTTAAACACATTTTATAAAAACAACAACAGTTAATTCAAATTAATTAAGATTGTTACATATTTTATGATTCAATTGGAAAAAGGAGAAAAATGCAACCAAAACTTTGCAAAATGATTAATAATTTTAGCACAACAGTGTACTTTTATGCTACACTTCATATGTTATAAACTAATTCTAATAAAATTCAATCCAAAAACGTTATCTTATACTTAAAAACTCTATCACAATATTCCTAGCCTACAAGTTTAAGATTATCTCTAAACCTGATAAAATCAACAAAACTTACACCTACCCTATCCCTAATTTTTAACACAAACAAACGGGTAATGAGCTGAAACTCAATATCTGAAAATAAACACGAGTAATTTAGACATTGTCATTCAGCCACCAATACTTAGATTGTTCCATCTCTGCTCGACTAGCACCAACGTATCTAGCAAATGAGAATCTCTATTGAAATTTTCGGTCTCGTGAACTCAGATTCGGAGAATATTTTATCTTCTTATCGGTGGCCCGTCGATATATGTGATATATGACTGGGACGTCATCAGGATCAAAAACATATTGATTCATGTCCAAATACACAAATGCTTCTGGACAAATGAAGCCAGTAGCGAGGCAAGTCACAATATATCCATCTTTAGGGTGGAACGGCTGTAAAATTCAGTTACAGATCTTGCGATATGATCCCGAAGAAGCCTCAATATGAAGATATCGACTCTCAGTTTGATAAATTATCCTATTCGATTTATAATTATAGGGGAATCGCTACGTTATCTTCCATACCGAAGCTTTTTGAAAAGATTGTATGCGATAAAATTTCACCTCTTATTGAACCTTATCTCAACGACGAGCAACATGGTTTCCGGAAAAGCAGATCTACTACCACCAACTTTGTCGTGTTGACGTCAGACATTCTATGTGCGATGGAAAAAGGTAACCAAATCGACGCCATATACACCGATTTCAGCAAGGCGTTTGACCGCGTGAATCATCAAATATTGATAAAAAAACTGCATCGTTTTGGTATCACTGGCCCATCGTTTAACTGTTCATATTTGAAAAACCGCATCCAATAAGTCAAGTTCCAAGGTCGCTTATCGAAGAAAATTAATGTCCTCTCTGGGGTTCCTCAGGGTAGTCATCTGGGTCCATTACTTTTCAATATCTTCATATCTGACCTTTCAGCGGCACTATCCGATATACCTCACCTTTTTTATGCCGATGATCTGAAGGTATATCACATTATAAAATCGCATATTGACGCTTCTTTTCTTCAATCCAAATTAAATATTTTGCTCCAATGGTGCAACGATAATCAACTTGCACTCAATTTGGATAAATGCCATGTCATGTTTTTCCAGAAAAAAAAAATCATCCTTAACGATTATCAAATCAAAAGCACGAGTTTGAACAGAGTTGAGAGCATAGTAGATCTAGGTGTAATCTTAGACACACAGCTTTGGTTCAATCTTCAACATGACGAAGCCTTCTCTAAAGCTATAAAGATGCTAAGTTTCATCAAAAGGAGAGCCAAAGAATTCGAGAATATTTGGGCAACAAAATCGCTATACAATTCACTTGTTCGTCCCATTCTCGAATACACTTGTTTGATCTGGGACCCAATTTACAACATTCATAAAACTAGATTCGAGTCGGTACAAAAACAATTTTTACTCTTTGCTCTAAGGTCCCTCTATGACCCCAGAGATTTCCATAGCCTTCCATCCTACGATAACCGACTCCAAATATTGAATATGGCATCACTAGCTTCTAGGCGGACTGCGTTGTCCTCATGCCTAATTTTCGATGTGTTTAGGGGTAATATTAACGTGAAATTTATTTCCGAGAAGGTACGGCTGAATAACCTTTCTAGAGTTACCAGAAATTCTCCTATGTTCATCACAAGAACACATCGGACCATATATGCGGATAACGCGCCAATAAATAGATGTAAAGCATTTAACTAATTCAGCAATCATTATTCCCCAACCATTTCGAAGTCCCTTTTCAAGTCCATAATAACACAATCCTGCTCTTCCCGGATACAGTAGATCATTCAGTAATCTAATTTTTAAATTGTAATATCTTTGTGTTTTTTTAAATGATGCCTTGTTTGGCAATAAATAAATAAATAAATAATGCTTCCAATCCGTTTTAATTTTCTGTATATGCACGAAGATATTTCTTTCCGAAAGCTCCAAATTTTTCCATTGTACTAGCACTCTGCTTGCACCAGATCTCACATCCATATGTAGAAACTGATCTTACCAGGGTCTTGTAACAGATAATTTTGACCTTTTGATCAATGCATCTGGAATGAAAGAGTCTTTGTAGGGCCATGACTTCTTTTTGTGCACTACTGAGCTGGATTTTGACATGTTCAATATGGTACAGGTACTGATCGAGATGATCACCGAGGTAACACAGGATTTATGTGCAACCCTTTCTGAACTACTCTCACCAGCCATGATGTCGAAACCCTTCCAATTACTTTTCACGTCTTGACTGACCCCCTGTAGCGTTGTCCGAAACAAGATTGTTTCGCACATCTGCACACTTATTTTCATTTGCCAATTGTCGGTGTACAGCTGCACATCATTGAACATTGCTCTGAACTATTGTAACTTTTGAGTCTGCCATATAGATGATCAGATCATCAGCAAACGCTACCAATGATCGTGTTGGCAAGACGTTAAAACAAAGCCTTTCAATAGCTTGCGAAAGGATATTGAGAAAAGCAGAGGCGCAGTGACTGTTCCCTGCTGTAGACCATTCAAGACTTGAATTCACGCGTGTCGTCAGATTTCCATCAGTTACAAAAAATGATACCCCGCATAACATATTGCATATCATGGCGACAAGGTGTCTGGGGAAAATTTCCTGAAGGAGTTTAAAAACTAGTCCATCTAACCACACAGTATCGAAGGCTTTCTCCATATAAGTGAGACACGCTCCAAGACATTCTCTTTTCTGTAGTTTCCATCAGATGTCTGTGGTTACTTTGGTTATCGCATGTGTAGTCGAATATCTGGCACGAAAACCAAATTAGCAATTCGGCATCAACTCATATTTCTCAATGTGAGTATTTAATGCTATGTTGAATATCACTTCAAACTCCTTCCTGATGTTGAGCAGGTAGCTGATTGGGCGATAACTTGTTGAACAATATGCAATAATTCCTAATAGCAACCTCAGGCAAATGTCGGAGAACTACATTTGTAATACCATCAGTACCACAAGATTTCTTTTTGTTTATTCTTTGAAATATGAAACACAAGTCAAGCTCGGTATGAGGTCAAGTGTTAATGTTACATTAAAATGAAGAATTGATTCGCCATTCAGGCTTGATTTGAAGTCGGAAACTTTTGATTCAACAACCTCTGAAAATATTTCATTCCTTCTCTCAGGGTTTGGTAGATAAACCTATTCAAAATGTGTCGCAATCAGGTCAAATTTACGCAATTCATCGTACTATCAATTTCGATACCAGGTCTATCGAGAAAGTTTATCTCATCACTAGCGACTTCATGATTCGATACCTTTACTCGAGACTTCTTACGGAAAATGCGATTCACATTTGCGAAAACGCCATCTGGGTCCTGTGGGCTAATACCCCTCAATTTTTCCGCCCACTGATTGCTGACCTCACTCCTGAAGTATGAATGTATTAAGTTCGGGACATTCTTCAGGTGTAATTTCAACAAAGCCATCGAGAGATGGTTGAAGCCCAAACGTCGCCGATAAATACTGTTGACTTGTGTGAGAAGAAGGCCAGAAGGTATCCAAATCGTACAGTTGTATTATGAAAATCAGCGGTTTGTAAGAAGTTCCTGCTCTTAGAGACTTATGGTGCGCATCGTTGATCTACTGAAACCACTATAGCCAATACTATCCGCAAATTTGTAGTCGAGTTCAAAATTTAAACAAAATAATCTATATAAAGTAAACGTCATAGATTGTTCTTTCGACTCACAATAAAATTTTTACTCTAGAGTTCAACTTTATGGCTATTACTTGAGATTAAGAATCAAACCACTTGATGAATCACCCTAAATATGCGAGTATGCATACATAACAACCGCAAGTTTGGTTCAATCTTCATCAATTTTCTGAGAAGGTGTATGGTAAATATATTTTGGCTCAACTTGTTATCCACCAAAATTGGCCAAGTAATAACATAATGGCGACAATTTTGGGCGCTAATTGAAGATTTTTGTTGCGATGAACTTAAAAACAAAAATAGCTGCAACGCTCGAAGAAGGGAAGCGTTCCACCCGAAAGTCAAAATATGATGTATAATTACAGTATTGACACGTGAAACGTTGTATACATGATCGACAAAGTCTCCAAAATTTTTTCTGGATAAAATTGATTTTGATAAATATCCTTCTTCTTCTTCTCCTTTTTAGCACTACAGCCCCTCTCGGGCCTTCGCTTCCTACAAAAAGTGCCCCCAACTATCTCGGTCCATTGACCACGTCCTCCAATTTTGGAATCCGAGCAGCGATGAACTGTCTTCGTCGACCGAGTCAGACCAGCATTTCCTCGGTTTTTCCACTGGTATCCGGCCTCCAGTTCTCTCAACGAATACCTTTTTTTGGCATCCATTCTTCATCCATAGGATTCATGTGGCCAGCTCGCTGCAACTTCTGCAGTCTTACAATCGTTGAAGCCTTTAGTTTGACAAAAATTTCATATAGTTCAAGGTCGTATCGAATTCGTCATTGGTCCCCGTCATGCTTTGCTCCGATTATTTGCATCAGCACCCATCGCTCAAAGGCGTTCAATATATTTGTGGATACTTGGGTTAGGGTCCATGTTTCACACCCATAGCATAACACAGGTCTAATCACAGATTTGTATACTTGGAGCTTTGTTTTTCTGTGTTTGCAGCTGGTCTTCAAAATTGTCAAAACTGGATAAAATATTTTATTTGCGAGCTGCTTTTTCACGGCTTATTTTGTCCCTTTCATTGTCCGTTGTCGTTATTTTGGCGCCTAAATACACAAATTCGCTAACATTCTCGTTACTGTATTTGTCAAGTGTGATATTTTATGTATTTGAGGTATTTCTCCTCGACTGCGTCATGAGTTTTGTTTTATTTTCATTGATTTGCAGCCCTACTAGTTTTGCTTCGCTGTCAAGTTTTAGGAAAAGTTCTCTGACAGTTGTTAATGACTGTGATAGAATGTCCACATCGGCTACTACTTGGCTCGACTTGTATAGTAATGTACCTCGCGTATCGATAGGTAGCTTCCATATGACGTACTCCAGAGCCAAATTGAATAGCAATAGGGCCAGCCCATCTCCCTGCTTTAGTCCGATACTTGTGTCAAAGGCATCATTGAGTTGGCTATTGATGCGAACTTGGAAGGTCGTCGACGTCATTGTCATTTTGGTAAGACGGACTTATTTGGCTGGGATGCCAAAGCAAAGCAAAGCATTTTTAGGTACAGTACGTACTGATCAATACTGTCGTATACTTGCTTGAAGACATCAAAAATTTGGTGTACGTCTATGTTGAACTCCCAGCACTTTTCAAATACCTGCTTGACTGGGAACAATTGGTGTGTTGTTGATCTACCTGCCCTAAAACCACCTTGATACTCCCCAATAATACGGTTGGCGTATGATCCGATTTTATTTTCTTAGATTCTAGAGAATATTTTGTACGCCGTACTTAGTAGTGATATGGTTCTATAATTTCCGCACTGTAGCTTGTCACCTGTTTTGTGGATAGGGAATATAATTGATTGGCTCCACTCTTTTGGCATATGTTCTTGTTGCCAAATGTACTGTATGACTTTGTGAATAGCTTGATGAACGCTACTGCCACCATATTTGATGAGCTCCACTGGAATCTCATCAATGCCCGGCGCTTTATTATTCTTTTGGGCTTTGATGATGGAAAAAACGTCATCCGGAGTTGGTAGGGGGAAGCTCTCCGCAGACATCTATAGGCTCCGATGTTCTGGAGCTGTGCGGATTATTAAGGAGGTTCTTGAAATACGATGCCCATCTTTCCTAAATCTTGGTTTCATCAGCGATGATATTGCTGATATCATCCCGAGCGTGGTTTTGGGCTGATTACGACGTTTCAGACTTTTCAGTACTTTGTAAAGTCAAAGTCAAAAGCGCTTTATTTGATACTAATCGTTATAAATTTTAAAAGAATATAAAGCAAATTCCAAACAATAACAATAAAAAACTTAATGGCCCAAATGGCTCTCTAAATTTATACGTTATCATTAACACATTTCATCAAAAAAAACTATAGCAAATTCAATTAATTAAGATTATTACATATTTTAAGAATTTAATTGGGAAAAGGAGAAATAACCAACCAACACTATCCTAAAATTATGTCCAAATACATGAATGCTTCTGGAGGAATGAAGCCAGTAGCGAGGCAAGTCGCTATATACCTGTCTGTAGGGTAGAACGGCTGTGAAATCCAAGGGTTTTCACTCACAGTCACAGATCTAGCGATATGATTCCGAAGAAGTTTCAATATTAAGATATCGACCCTTGTCATTTCAGCAGTTTGACAAATTCTGTACAAACCAGTACATGCACGAAGACATTTCTTTTCGAAAACTCTTAATTTTTCCATAGTACTAGCACTCTGGTTGTACCAGATCTGACATCCATATGTCAAAACTGGTCTAACCAGTGTCTTGTAACAGATAATTTTGACCTTTTGATCAATGTATCTGGAATGAAAGAGCTTTCGAAGGGCCATGACTACTTTAAGTGCCTTACTGAGCATGATTTTCACATGTTCAGTATAGTACAGATACTGATCGAGATGAACACCGAGGTATCGAACACAGGATTTATGTGGAACTCGTTCTAAACTACCCTCGCCAGCCATGATGTGGAAATCTTTCCAATTACGTTTCAGGTCTTAACTGACTCCCTGTAGCGTTGTCCGAAACAAGATTGCTTCACACTTCTGTGTATTGATTTTCATTCGCCAATTGTCAGTGTACAGCTGCACATCATTGAACTTTTTTTGGAGATTGCTCTGAACTATTCTAGCTTTTCGGTCTGCCGTATAGATGATCAGATCATCAGCAAACGCTACCAATGATCGCGTTGGCGAGACGTTAAAATCAAAGCCGTTCAATAGCTTGCGAATGAAGATTGAAAAGAGCAGAGGCGCAGTAATTGTTCCCTGCTGTAGACCATTCAAGGCCTTGAACTCACGCATTATTGTCCGATTTCCATCAGTTACAACAAACCATTTCCCGTATAACATATTACACATCATGGCGGCAAGTTGTCTGGAAAAGTTGTCCTGCAGGAGTTTAAAAACTAGTCCATCTAACCACACCGTATCGAAGGCTTTCTCCATATCAATGAGACATGCTCTAACGCATTGTCTATCATTTAGTTTCCAACAGATTTCTGAGGTTACTTTCATTATTGCATGTGTGGTCGAATGCCTGGCATGAAAACCAAATTGGCAATCCGGCATCAACTCATATTCCTCAATGTGGGCGTTTAATGCTCTGTTGAGTATCACTTCAAACACCTTGCTGATGTTAGGCAGCAAGCTGATTGGGCGATAGCTTTTCAGGCGCGAAAATTCTTTTCCTTCCTTCTAGATCGGAAATACCTTAGCCTCTTTCCACTCATTTGGGAAATATGAATTGCTCCACATGTTGTTGAATAGTTCCTAATAGCAACCTCAGGCAAATGTCGGGGAACCACATTTGGAATACCATCAGTACCACATGATTTCTTCTTGTTTATTCTGCGAAATATGAAGCACAAGTCTTCATAGCTGACAAAATAATCAATAAGATTCAAGCTCGGTATGAGGTCAGATGTTAATGTTTCATTGAAATGAAGAATTGATTGGTCGTTCAGGCTTGATTTGAAGTCGGAAACTTTTCCTTCAACGACTTCTGAAAAAATTTCGTTCCCTCTCTCAGGGTTTGGTGGATGAACCAATTCAAAATGTGTTCCAATCAGGGCAAGTTTATCCAACCCTTCACAAATAATCCTGTTTCCATTTCTATCCGGAGTCATACTATCAATTTCGATATCAGCCCTATCCAGAAGATTTATCTCATCACTAGTGACTTCAAGATTCGATACCTTCACTCGAGACTTCTTGCGGAATATGCTATTCACTTTCGCAATCACGCCGTCTGGGTCCTGTGGGCCAATACCCCTCAATTTTTCCGCCCATTGATTGCTGACCTCACTCCTGAAGTATGAACGGATTAAGTTCCGGACATTGTTCAGGTGTAATTTCAACGAACCCAACGAGGGATGGTTGTAGTCCAAAAATCGTCGATAAATATTGTTGACGTGTGTGAGAAGAAGGCTTTTCAATCTTTTCAATCTTGTGATGGTTGGTGTTTCATATCCTTCCATATTGTTTCGATGCTTAATCTTGAGAACTACTTTCTCAATCGTTTCCAACGTCAGCTTCTCTAACTTCGACAAATAGACATCTATTTCATCGTTAGTTAGTATCCTGTCATTAGGAACCATTGAGCAAGAGTTGCCACCATCAGAAGGGGGACATTGCTTCTGGTACTCCCGATTAAACTTCTTTTGAAACTTTTCCCAGTCTGTTTTTTTTTAAATCCAAACGATGATTTTCATGTTGAACTGGAATGAGGAAGAAATCATCCCTGTGATGATTGATTTCCATTACGATTGCGTTATGGTCGCTATCATAAGGAAGCACCCGCAGTTTCCGTTGAGGACTATTGAAGTTGAATTCGAGTCTTGCGTCAGCAATGCAGAGGTCCAAATATGAGTTTGTCGTAGGGTATGTTGGGAACTCCGACCCATATAGATTGCACCTGTATTCAATTTGGTTCTCTGTTATCCACGATTTCAGGAATACACCTCTTAGATTATTGGTGGCGTTCAGACATGATGTATGCTTGGCGTTCAGGTCACCAGCAAGAATATAATAGTTATGCAGCCTGTTCAATTCGAGTATTTCAAACAAGGAATTGAGTTCCTCCTTGAGCTTGAGAACAGTTCCACCAGTTGCATAGGCAGAGATAACGAAGAGGTTATCCCCACCTGGCAGTGAGATTTTGATAACGGTCACTAAAAGAGATTCAAAGCTTTTGAATTCATATTTTGGAAACGATAGGGTCTTCGAACCAATATCCCGGTGCCACCTCCCCCATCACCTATTACCCTATCGTTTCTTACGAATTCAAAATCCTTGAATGTCATGGAGTGCCATGAACTGAGGTGGGTTTCGGTTGGAAGCGGGATGTCAGGCTTTTGTCTGGCAATGAATTCAAGGAGATAATCACGCCGATGTATAGTAACAATGGAGTTGACGTTGATCGAGATGAGACGAATCTTATCCATGGGAATGTGACTGGATGACAAATTATTGTGAAGCATTTGAAACCCCTAGACGATGAAAAACAAGATTAATTTTTGTATCTTGCTTATCGATTCTTTCCGATAGAGAATTTAATTGCTGTAAAAATTTGAGAAGCAGCTCATTATTGCCACTTACGTTATTTGCACTATTTTCCGCATTTTCTGCTGGTCCTCTAGTGGCTTGTGCAAATGATACTCCGGGCTTGACGATGTTCGGAGCTAAGGCACTGTGGTCTAGTTGTGTTTGCTTTGGGAAAGATTTTAATCTCGCATCCTGATATCGGGAGCATCCTCGATGTGATGCTGGATGACCAAAAGCACCGCAGTTCACGCAATATAATTTCTCTTTTGGCTCCGTCTGAGCCAATTTGCACTCACCGGGAGCATGCACGTCCTTGCATTTAACGCATCGGTAATGCATGGCGCAGTTGGCAGCCGAATGCCCAAATCGTTGGCAGCGATAGCACTGGTTGATTTCTCGTTTCTGGAGGCGTTCCCACCTCACCACTCGAAAATTTAAATATCTGATTTGCTGAAGAGCGCTTGGACTGCTCTTATTTGATATTTGTACTAAATAAAGTGGTAAATTTTTTTTTCTACCGTCGACCTTCTTGTCGCGAATGTTTTAACTGAGATAAATTCGATTTATGGTGCTGTTTCCTTGAGAACCTGAAGAGGATCGACAGTATCTTCTCCGCAGTCCAAGCCCTTCAGCAAGAACGTCTGGTTCTTCTCGCTTTTGGGGGTGTAAGTGAAGTGCGGAACCTTCCCAGAATTCAAAGCATTTTTCGCTGATTTAAAATCAACCAGTGATTTCGTTCTAATTGATAACTTTTCGTCATTGATTCGTTTGATTTCAAAATTTGTTAACTTGTTTTCGGCTGCCAACAGCCGAACCATGTCCTTTCCGCTTTGACCGAAGACATTAATTGGCGGAACTTTCTCGGTATGCTTGGCTACTTTTTGAGGAGGACCAGCAGAACTACCGGCTGGTTTCTTCTCCTTATTTTTATTTTTTAAATAAATTATAAAATTATCATCTTTATTACCTCCATTATTTTCGACTACCTCGATATCCTGTTGGAGTCCCTCCAGCGCTGCAAAGTAATTCTGACTTTCGTTGGTGCCACCAAAACTTAATACTTCTTCAGTGATTATTGGATTAGCAGCTTTCTTCTGTTTTGCGTGCTTATCGATTTTTCGTATCGGTTCACTGTCTTGCACTTTTTTCCGTCTCGAACATATCTTCGTACGTTTTAATTCTTGCTTTTAACTCTTCGAATTCAGTTCGAAGTCGGCTCACCTCCTGCCTATCCTCGAGCACTTGTGTCTTACGGCCGCCATCTGCGGTATCCTGGGTGCTCGTGTGTCTCCGCTTGTTGACACTTGCCGCCAATTTCACACTGTCACTCTCCCCGGAGCCCCCCAACGGAGGGAAGCCGTCGGGCTCCTCCATACAGCAGTCCCGAGTTGTCTTCAGTTTGTTGCCTTTTCTTGATTTATTGATATCGTTGGTCGATGCCTTCGACGATAAATTCTTCCCCAATAAAATCAAAACTTGCTTTTGACTGGCTCGTAAAAAATTATTTCAATTTTTTGAAACTGACTTTTGTGAAAAATTAATTTTTAAAATTGACAGGAGCGATTAAAAACACGTCCACACGCAACGAGTGCTAGACGTAGAATTCAGTACTTTGTATGCTTGTCTTGTGTTGTTGCTCGATAAACATATCTATGCTTCTCAATTGGTCGTCACAGTATTTTCTTTTCTTAATCCTAATTATCTTATTCGCTACTCTTCTGAGATTTTCATAGTGTTCTCTCGTCTTCCTGGTTTTTCTACCTACATATTCTTTGTACGCCTGTTTCCTTTTATCCAACGCATTCTGGGACTCATCATCCATCCAGAGCTCGTTGCGCGTCTTTAACGATGCGTCTAATAAGATGGGAGCCAGGTGGTTGTCGAGGGTCTCATTGAAATGTTTGGCCACAGACGCCGTTTGGAGCCTTATGTTATTACTAGAAATAATTCTGCGAGTTTTCTGGTAATAACATAATGGCGACCATTTTGGACAAAAATTGGAGATTTTTGTTTCAGTCAATGAAGATACGATGTAGATGAACTTTTGAACAAAAAATAACTGCAATGCTTGAAGAAAGAAACGAAGTTTAGAAATTTAACGGTTATTTCAAAAATGGCAGCCACGCGAAACTCTAAATATGATGTATAATTACAGTATTGACTCGTGAGAATACATAATCGTAGAAAGTCTACTAAATTTTTACTGGATTGGATGGATTTTGATTAATATTAGTAAGTTAATTTAACATATGTTAATGTACTATTCATCAGGCTTTTTTGATCTGAAATAAATCGTGGTATGTAGTCTGAAGAGCACTTCAAAGTGATTTTTTACTTATTTGAGAGAAACAGTTAAACGATTTCCAACTTCTAATAGCTAACCAGGCAATCAATCTTCCTTTGTATCATACTTCTTCTACAATTTGAGAGAAAAAATTAATTTAGTTTTCAATACTATTTCCCCGACTGACGTTTCACCTAATCACAGAGATAATTATCGTACAGTGGGAAAATAGTAAACGACGAGGGATTCATTTCAGCCGCCTCGATTTTAATCCAATCCGCCAATCATTACATTCATTGAATCGGATTATAAAATCAGTGATCCGTGAAAATATTTGCAATCAAGTCTCCACTTAATACAAGTATATTCCATTATTGTATCTTCCATAGCATGTAAAATGAATTTTCAGTTCTTTGAAATGAAACCCGTGCCAAACGTACTCTCAGATTAAATAATTGCATACAAGTCAACATTAAAAACCAATTAATGTGAAAGAACTCGTGCAATCATATGAAGGACCTATTTCGTGAAAAGGATAAAGGAAGTCAATAGTAAATTTATAATCAACAGGAATATTTCCTATGGGCACAATATCGACATGGCCTCAAAGCGAGAAAGTGAAGCAGCGAATGGAAACGCATTAAACTTTTATAATGATTCAAAAGGAGTTTGTAATGAAATTTTAATATCAACCAAAAGAATGGTGAATGAATGAGGCAAGGTTTACTTTCGATTTACGCAATTCTTTCCCGCACTAGCCACTGGAGTATATGGAAACATGAAATTTATTTGATACGATTATGTATTGAAATAATTTTGCCTGAGATGTGGAACCAAGCATTTAAAATGTCCAGAAATTATTTCATATTGTTCAGTAATTGTTACACATAAATAGCCAGTTGAATAACTTTGCTCTAAACACCTTTCATTTATGCAATCCTCTCAATATTAAGGTCATCAATACAAATGTCAAGGTTGACGCTACTTAGAACAAATTTTGAATACAAATGCACTCCGCTCTAACGTTTTTCACCTCCTTAATTCTCCCTATGCAAACCAAGGCGGAAATGAAAAGCCCTTTTGATAAGCAACTTGACCATGACATCATTTTGTCTTTTACAAGTACAAGTGATTTTTCAAGTCCTTTAACACGAGATATCCACCACGTAGCTAAGCTGCCACACTTGCACGACCCTCGTCTCCACGTTGAACAGCACCTACTTGCGAGATGAAGGTGAAATGTCCATGATTTAAGATATGTGCTCTGAAGATAGGAAATTATGGAGCTGAGCTAACTTGAAACCGCCCATCCCCACTCGCCCGGCATTGAAATCCGTAAAGTTTCAACCATGCAGGATGATTGTTGACTCAGCATCCGTAAATGTTCAAATCCCTTATAGGCCTATAGAAATGAAATGTTACGGAAATAGGATATGGCAAGAAATGAGGAGCTGTCCCCACTGAAGAGGATGTACTTTAAAAAATAATTTGTAGACAATAAAGGCGATGTGGAATCGATTTGGAGAGTGGGAAAATGACTTTTGTTGCAAGTGTTTAACAAGTGTTCCGACACAGGATTGATTCTGTTCGATTCTCTTTGAATCTTAAGCTTTTGTTGATTCAGGCGTATACTTCAAATATCCTTGATCCGCTTACATACTAGAAAATAAATTAAGGTTATCGTTCTGAATGAGGTATACATATACCATCTCTTGACATTTAATCATTAATGCATCGAGACAGAGTGTACCAAAGCAAATATTTACTTTGAACTTGGATGAAGAGAAAAGAAAACTTATTCACAAGGCTTTTGCAATCACTTGTAGCATAACAAATGCATCTTCAAACGCACAACGAAATGAACCGTTTTTGTTTTTATTGCACCAATTAATTAAATAGATTTGACACGGAATGATTTTTTCGGCATATATATTCATACTGTTGTTCGCGTAGTGTACTGGGAGTGCTTGCTGCGTAAGCCAAAGGTCCTTGGTTCGAATCCTGTTTCTGACAACAAGATTCGTTTCAAGTGATTCTTCGGATGGACTACAAGTCCATTCAGTGATATGTATCGGTTTAAAATTAGAACGCATCACAGCTGGGTAGACGAACTCATCGCAATAGCATGTTTTGTCTGTTAAAATTAATCAAAAGAACAAGTCCCACCAGTGAATATATTTGGGCAAGCTGGCAAAGATATGGTTCGGCTTTTGGCACCCAAAAATAAATTAAATGATTTTGAGATCAGAAGAGTGAATGCCGACAGACTGACAATTCGAACTAAGTCATTGGTTGACTTTCAGACAGCAGTGCGTTGAATTCTGGAGATGTTCCGCATTTTACATACACCCCCAAAATCGAAAAAACCACATCTTTTTATTGAAGGGTCTGGACTGCTGAGAGGACACAGTCAATCTCTTTCAGGTGCTTCAAGAAGTTGCACTAAAAATAGAGTTTATTGCAGCTTAAGACTTCGCAACAAGGATTGGCGTACGTACAAATTTGCCTTTTTACTTAGTCCAAATTTCGAGCAAAAGCAGTCCAAGTGCGCTTCCAAAAATAAGGTATTTATATTTTCGAGTGGTGAGGGGGGGGGGGGGGGGGGGAGGAATGCTTCCAGAAGAACTAGGTCAACTAGTGCTACAGGTGCCAAAGATTCAGTCATTTGGCTTCCAATTGTCCCATGTTATACAGATGTGTGAAGCGTAAAGATGTTCATGCTCCCGGTGAGCGCAAATTGGTTCATTCATACTGAGCCATATGAAAAACTGTGTGTCTTTGGTCATATAGCTTCATAACAAGGATACTCTCGGTATAAAGATGCAAAGGTAAAATTTACTCCAAAAACTACCGAAGTTCACCGCAGTGTGATACCTAACAACTTCGTGAAGCCTGGGGTGTCATTTACGCTTGCTACTAGAGGACCAGTAGACAACAATGTAATTAATGTGAATAATGTAAGTACCAATAATGACCTTCTTCATAAAATTTACTAGCAACCAACTTCTTCTCCTTCTTTGTGTCTCAGTGTTTAGGACTTTGAAATGCCTCAATATAACTTGTCATCCAGTTACATTCCCATGGATAGGCTTCGTGTTATCTCGATCAACGTCAACTCCATTGTGAGTCTACGTTAATGTGACTGTCTCTTGGAACTCTTCGTCAAGCAAAAGCCCGACATCATTCTTTTCACTGAAACCTACCTCAATTCTTGGCACTCCATGACATTCAAAGATTTTTAATTCGTAAGAAACGATAGGGAAAACGGTGATGGGAGAGGTGCTACTGGGATATTGGTTTCCTAAATATTGAAAAAGTTGGATTCAAAAACTTTGAATCTCTTATCAAAATTTCACTGCCAGGTGGGGATAACCTCTTCGTTACCTCTACTTGTGCAACTGGTCCAAATGTTCGATGTTTGAAATACTTGAATTGAACAGGCCGCATCGTGATTATATTCTTGCCGGTAACCTGAATGCCACGCATACATCATGGCTGAATGCCATCATTAATCCCAGAGGTGTATTCCTGAAATTGTGGATAACAGAGAACCAAATAGAATACAAGTGCAATCTATATGGGTCGGAGCGCCCAACATACCCTAGGACAAATTCATACAGGGTTATCCATTTCGTGGTAGGAAAGTATAACCCTGGCATTTGACATCTGTCAGAATTAAATGTCATCCAAAGCATGTTTGTTTTAGTTGAAGGTTTGCCATTTAGAAATATGGATCGTTCGATGAGCGCGTTACAACTATTAAATTTTATTATAAAAATGGTGATTCTGCTGTTTCAACATTTAGGGCTTTACGAGCCGATTACGGTCAACATAATCGATCTACACAGCAAACGATTTCGAACACAGTGAGGAAATTTGAAGAGACTGGATCGGTTGTTGATATTGCAAGGCCTGTGCATTACCGTAGCATTCGTTCTGCTGCAAATATCGCTGTCGTTGCTCAAAGTGTGGAGGGAGA
Organism: Odontomyia ornata; assembly: GCA_963969285.1. Lineage (NCBI taxonomy): Eukaryota > Metazoa > Arthropoda > Insecta > Diptera > Stratiomyidae > Odontomyia > Odontomyia ornata. Next base: position 154,513,790 of record OZ017739.1, read on the forward strand.
CCCGAATTTTTCGATTCCTCGACGTGCTCAACATTTGCGCTTGTCTTACAGCTCATTGTGGTGGATTTTGCATTTGGATTTGCATCTCCATCCGTACAAGATCCGACTCACTCAAGAACTTAAGCCGCAAGACCATACACAACGCAGAATGTATGCGAATCGGGTGATTGAACAACAAGCCATTGATAACGATTTTTCGAACAAAATTTTCTTTAGTGTGAGGCTCATTTTTCGCTCAGTGGTTACGTAAATAAACGGGATTGCCGCATATTGAGCTCTCAAAATCCTCAGGTGATCGCAGAAAGGCCTTTGCATCCGCAAAAAGTGACCGGTTGGTGTGCATTATGGTCTGGTGGTGTTATTGGCCCGTAGTTTTTTGAAAACGATCAAGGAAGAGCCATTACAGTCAATTCTAACCGCTATGGACGGATGTTAACCGATTATTTTTGGAGAGAAATTGAAGATTATGATCTGGAAAACATGTGCTTCCAACAGGATGGAGCCACAAGCCACACAACACAGGCTAATCGAGCACTTTTGCAAGAGAAATTTCCAGGACGCGTAATTTCGAGATTGAGTGCTGTCAATTGGCCCACAAGATCCTGCGACCTAACACCTTTGGATTTCTTTTTATGGGGCTATGCAAAACATAGTGTTTACGCGAACAATCCTCAAAATCTTGAGCAATTGAAAACCAATATTCGTGAAGTTATGGCCACGATAATTCTGAAAATTACCTCAAAAGGATTGAGGCCTGTCAGAGGTGCCATGGAGGACATTTGCATGATATTGTGTTTCACGTATAATGACAAGGCTCAATATTTATATTGAATAAAAAATTTGGCTTCCATCTGAATATGTGTTTTCTTTAGCTTTACTTTCCCAAGCGTAAAATGGATAAGCCTCATTCCAGTTCAACATGAAATTCATCACTTGAATTTCAAATAAACGGATTGGGGAAAGTTTCAAAAGAAGTTTAATCAGGATTACCAGAACCAATGTCCTCCTTCTAATGATGGCAACTCTTACTAGCTTACTAGCTGACGTTAGAAACGATTGAGAAAGTGGTTCTCAAGATTGAACATCGAAATAATATGGAAGGATATTAAACACTAAGCATTGCAAGCCTTCTTCTCACACGCGTCAACAATATTTATCGGCGATTTTCGGACTACAACCATCCCTCGTTGAATTTGCTGAAATTACACCTGAAAAATGTCCGGAAATTTATCCATTCATACTTCAGGAGTGAGCTCAGCAATCAATGGGCGAAAAAACTGAGGGGTATTAGCCCACAGAACCCAGATGGTGTCTTCGTGAAAGTGAATAGCATGTTCCACAAAAAGTCTCGCGTGAAGGTATCGAATCTTGGAGTCACTAGTGATGAGATAAATCTTCTCGATAGGGCTGGTACTGAAATTGATGGTATGACTCCGGATAGAAATGGAAACAGGATTATATGTGATATTTTGCATAAACTTACCCTGATTGGAAATCATTTTGAGTTGAATCATGTACCGAACCCTGAAAGAGGGAATCAAATACATTCAGACGTTATTGAAGGAAAAGTTTCCGACTTCAAATCAAGCCTGAACGACCAATCAATTCTTCATTTCAATGAAACATCTGACCTCATACCAAGCTTGAATCTTATTGATTATTTTGTCAGCTATGAAGACTTGTGTTTCATATTTGGCAGGATAAACAACAAGAAATTATGTGGTATTAACGGTGTTTCAAATATAGTTCTCCAAGATTTGCCTGAGATGTTATTAGGAATTATTGAATTTTCTTCAACAACTAAACTAAACTTTTTCTTTAGGAACATGTTGAGCAATTCATATTTCCTAAATGAGTGGAAAAAGGCGAAGGTATTTCCGATCTTGAAGAAAAAAAAACAATCTTCGAACTCTAAACGCTATTGCTCAATCAGCTTGCTGCCTAACATCAGCAAGGTGTTTGAAGTGACACTTAACAAAGCATTAAGCGCCCACATTGAGAAATATCAGGTGATGCAGAGTTGTCAATTTGGTTTTCGTGCGAGGTATGGCCAGGCAACAGATGTCTGAGGTTACTTTCGTTATCGCGTGTATGGTGCACGCGACAACGAAAGTAACCTCAAAAATCTGTTGGAAACTAAACAACAGAGAATGTGTTGGAGCGTGTTATACTGGCATGGAGAAAACCTTCGATACGGTGTGGTTTCATAGAATAATTTTTAAAATCCTTCATGACAGGCTCCCCAGACGCCTTATCGCCATGATGTGCAATATGTTATACGGGCAATCATTTGTTGCAATTGATGGAAATCTGACGACAATGCGTTACTTCAAGGTCTTGAATGGCCTACAGCAGGGAACAGTTACTGCGCCTCTGTTTTTCTCAATATTCATTCACAAGCTATTAAACGGCCTTGATTTTAACTTCTAGATGACGAGATCGTTGGTAACGTTTGCTGATGATCTGGTCATCTATATGCCAGACCAAAAAGCTACAATAGTTCTGAGCAGATAACGTTTTTTGTCTGCATTTGATTAGAATTAGGATATGACATATTAGGTATAGGATACAAGTTCACTATTGAGTTAATATTCTATAAATTTTTTAATAGTGTTGATCTGGTTTTTTTCTCCTTTTTCCAATTAAAACATAAAAAATGTAAAACTTTTAATCAGTTTGAATTGGTATTGTTTTTCAATTTAATGTTTTTAATTTGATAGTGTATAAATTTAGAGAGCCATTTGGGCAATTAAATTTTCGTACTTTTATTGTTTGGAATTTGCTTTATATTCTTTTGAAATTTATAACGAACAGTATTGAATAAAGCGATTTTGACTTTGACTGTGACACTAAAGGTTTGCTAGGATTTGCATGAAAGTTTCAGGAATGATAGGTATCATGAATATCTTTGGAATTCATCTAGTTGTATCAATAATCGTAAAACAAAATAGTGGCTGTTTTAAATGCGAAGATTGAATAATTTTGAGTTTCTTTTCCCCAACCAACGTTTAAGGTACATACTTTTAACACTTGATTCAATTCAATGAATGACTGAAGATGAGTTCCTATAATTAATACTCATATGTGAAACAAGTCAAGGAGGCAGGAAAGAGCTCCTTAAAGAAGGGTTTAGGATGGTTACAAAACTATTCAAAAATTCGAAAATAATTTTCTGATGTCATGAATCGATGATTTAAATTTTTCACCCAATACTTGCTTGAAAAATCGTTTAAATTCATCGAAAAGATGCAGAGTTTCATTCATAAGCACACACAGGGGGGATTTTGTTCCTTGTCAAATAATTTTTCTGATTGATCGGCTCATTATACATGCAAGTACACCACTATTCCTTAAATTTTCATGCAAATGCGATGAAAATATGAGCACCTTGGTCGATTTGTAATATTTATTAACTACCGACATGTGTTATTGTTTTTGTAATTCCAGACAATTGAAATGGCGATAACTCACTCAGTTATGATTTGGTTTTCATGAAATTTCGTAGGCATAAGGGTCCTATATCAACCTACATAAATGTAAGTCCTTAAGAAGTTTAAGGGCACCGTTTCGATTTTTGGGAGAACATTAAAAAATTACAAATCATACCATTATTAGAAGAGTTGAGTGAATTTTGATTTCTGTGGCATTTCTTGCCCTTGGACTCATAAAGACCTACTTTCGTGATTTTTTTCGGATTTTCGTTTCAAAGGTGTCCAATCGTTTAGGAAGAGGACCCAAATCTTGTTCGCGCATTTTCTCCCGGACTCCCAATGTTAAATATTGACTTATTTTTCAGATGCTGAAAGTACTAAGAGCTTTCATTTAATACCTTACTCGACTACATGTAATGAAAAAAACTTGTTGAAGGCCTCTTCGTTATAAGGGAGGATCCCCTTTAAAAATTTTGATATATTTGATAAGACCTAAACTTTTGAGAGACCACCATTTCTGACCTTTTCACAAAGTTTGAGCTTTGTAGCTTCTATAGTTTCGGAAGACGCACGGATTGACAGACAGAGTATATGGGAAATATATATATTAAGAAATTGATAAAATTAATCAACAAAAATTTATCATTTTTACATGCATAAGTTTTGATACAGATCTGGAATGCAATATACTCAATGTATACAAATTTCTTTTAAAAGACGGGCATTTAATTAACATTGCTTCTTTATTCATTTAAGGGTACTGTCTCAGAATATTTGAATTACCCAATAGGGGAAAGGATTAGGAATAATTATATAGGCCCACAGAATAAACCAAAAGCGACTTCGTTTTTAGATAGCAAGCATCAAAACTTGCTGGTCCAACGAATCATCAATAAAGAAATATCCTCCTCGAATGTGTCGTGAGTAATTGTGAAATTTTTCATATATTTAATTCCTATCTACTGTATTTTACAAGGCTCACTCCTGATCGATTTCTCCAACTTGCGGATGAAATAGTTACAATTCTTCCCAATAAAGCCAAGGTTAGAAAAAATTTACATATTTTTTTTTGAACTTACTACAATTATTGATGGTAAAACAGGATTTTTTATAAAATAATATATTCGTCGGGTTTTAACAGGGTACATATTATATTCCTTATCGCTCTGTGAAGATAGCTGGAAACATCGTGCAGAAGCATGCTGCAAAAGGGAAACTATGGCACAAGTATAGCAATGAATGCAAGGCTCTATTGAACAGCGGAATACGCCAATACCGAAGAGATCTCGAAAAAGGAGTTGACTGCAATAATCTGCATCATCTGGGCAATGGTGAGTAGATTTGTTTTGAACGTTAATAAAACATTTTGATTTAAGTTATTTGACGACATGAAAAATATGCATTTTAGATTTGGAAGGAAAATTAAAATGGCTGGAAAGTCAATTTGAAATTACAGACCGCGTCAAAGACTTTTGGCGTGAAACAAGCGAATACCGACTTGGACTTTTAAAATATGAAAAAGGACATTGTGCGACTATTATACAACGTTGAGGAAAGTGTCATGTTAATTCGTACATGACACGTTTCCCATTTCTGCGACAGTCACACGGATATACTCTGGTAAATAAAAAATTATTTTTATGTATTCTTCTATAACAAGCTCATATAATTATTGATGATGATTTTGAAAAATTATTCCCAGGGAAATTCAATGCTTTATTTGTAAATTGGCCCGAATTTGAAAGAAATATTAAAAAATGCAGCGGAAATGAGTCTGGTAAGAAATAATTAAAATAATCTCATTTGGTTGTACGTGTAATATCACAGTTTCCATGTATGCTTTTTTCTTTTTTTACAGAACGTAGCAAGGCAAGTTTGCTATTTGATTTTTGCAGCCTTGTCACAAATAAGCAACAAAGCAAAAGAGTGACAAAATCTTGGGCAGCGAGCAAACTCGAAATTCTCAAAGGATTCATCCTTCATGTCAAAGTACGTGCTAGTGTTCAATTATTTTTACTTTTTTTCTATATTCTGTACTAGATTTTTTATAATGTATCATATTCAATATGATACCATATAATACTTAGTGTTTATTTAACTTCAAATTTATTAATTTCTAATATAATTTTCTAAATCGAACGAATTTGCGACGGTCCAAAAACAACAAACTTCACGTTTCACCCTTCGCTGTGTTCGTAGGAGCCGATTTGGAAAATATTACCGATTCTTATATGTACATCGACGGTGTCCACTTCCGAGCAGCATCTCCAATACATGCAGTCGATCATAGTATGAAATCCGTTCACGCTCTCCACGCTGTATATCAAGAACAAAGTGATGCTATTTGGCTTCTGTTACAACGTTTGGTTTATGGAATCACAACTCCGTGGGATCATATGTGCCCAATCATTGAACAAATCGAAAAGCAGTTTCAAGCACTCGATATTGACGAGGAAGTCTGATTACCTCCTTGATTTTTTAGTTTATTTTTGTATTTTTAAGTCTGCGTAGCTTTAGAATTTATAAGGGTAATTGCTTGCTGCGAAAAAAGTTTTTGTTGAAAAAACAGTTGATAATTCAACTACAATGAGTCCCGGAAAATTAATTTCTTGTACATTCTGTAAAACAAAGGTTCCCTCAATTGTGGCTTTATCACCACATTGCAAAGTGTATCATGAAAACCACGATCAAAACTACAAATGCAGGGAAGTGAACTGCTGCAGATCTTTTGATACGTGGAAAAAATTCAGAAGACATCTTCTCCAATATCATAATTTTCCTGCGCGCTGTTCGAAAAATAATAGTAGAATGTCTTCAAATTTTACTCAAGGAAATGAGAAATATTTTTCCCACAAATCAAAAAGTTGTGTAGGAAATCAAGAGTATGGCGAACACGATATTTCAAACGCCAATACAGAAAACCAGGATTTTTCTGCAAATTACATGTATGACTGTGAAAATCAAATTAATAAGTTATGTTTGTCTCTAGTTGGGAAATTATATGCGAACCCAAATTTACCTGGAAGTCATGTACAAGAAGTCATTGATGAATTTTCGGATTTAATAAATAACATATTTGAAATCATAAAACCATTAATTGGGCTTTTTCAGACGCAGCGTTAAAAGTGAGCGTTAAACAGGGTATATGGGCAAGAAGAGTGAGAGGCATTGAGGGGACCTGATGGTAAAAACAAGTCAACATTTTGTAGGGTGAACGAGCGTAACGCACATACACAAACGCATTTTGTTGATCATTTGGTGGGGGAAATTTATACAAACGCCGGTAATCATTCCGAATTGAACATTCGGTGAAGAAGGTAGTCGTCATGAAACGATTGCCTTTCTTTAATTTGCGTGCAAAAATGGATGCGTGGACGCGAGAAGCTACGCGTTATTCAATAAATTTATAAAAGCGAGGCCATGTTCAATTTCAGGAAACAACACGACGAATATCGCGATTTCTATAAAGTTAAATTGCCTACTGTAAATCCTTAGAAAATTAACAGTACGCATAATCTTCATAGAATCACATTACAAAAAGCAAGTTTACAACACATCAAGAAAAATATGCGACTAAAAAGATATTCATATTTGGAATATATTTTTCAGAAAGCGGAAAAACACGGAGGATTCAAATAAATCCAATAGAAGTTTGAATCGACAAACTTTAACAATCATAAAATACATTTTTCATTCCAGTTTTTATTACATCGTGCACAATTCAAGGCTAAAACATAAATTCCCAATCGCTTATATCTCTGTCTTCGCTCTCATGTTGTCCGCACGGTGTTTAACGATCAAATGACCCTTTTGACACATACACTCGCAAGACGTGTATCGTATACAAAAATAGGTTGGCTGAACTATGCAACGTGTAAACATAAGGGCGTAAGCGCGAAATCTGTTTGGATATGGGTTTTTACCATTCCCGTGTGAAAGAGCCCATTGACAATCATATTGCTAATGAGAAACACAACCTGACCACAGGCAACATTTTTGATATTGCAATTCGTCCATTTCGTTTCACTTTGTCGACAGAGTATCGCAGACTCAAAACTCTTGAAGGAACAGGATATTTGATTCAAGGCAGAGATTATGTTGTCGGCGATAGATTGGATAATGTTTTATGTGAGGGTCGTATCATTCAAGATAGAGTATCAGTTAAGGCATCCCAATGAGAAAAACTCTCAAGCATTTCTTTTCATTGGATGGTGAACTCCAAAAAACTTTGGATTACTTGGAAATTTTGAGGGCTCAAAAAAATGGTGGTATCGTTTCTAATTTCGTCCAAGGGGCGTTATGGGAACAAAAGAAAAAAATATTTGAAGGAAAATTAGTGCTCCCATTAATCGTTTACTTCGACAACTTTGAAGTAAATAACCCTCTTGGCTCTCACGCTGGCGTAAATAAATTAGGAGGCGTTTATTTTTCCATTATTTGCTTATCTCCCGAATTTATATCGACTGTAAAGAATATTTTTTTAACTATTTTGTTCAATTCGTCAGACAGAAAAACTTTTATTGATGGAAATGACGCATTTTTTTCCATTCTGGTCGGAGAATTGAATTTTTGATGAAAGAAGGGGTAGATGTCACTTTTAATGGGAAATCGACCAGAATTTATTTTGCAATGAGTCTTCTAGCAGGTGATAATGAAGCGTTGAACAGTGTAATGGGTTTCTCTGAGGGTTTCAATTCGAATCATTACTGCAGATTTTGTTCAATTCACGGATCAGATGCACAAAAAATTCATCCGCTTCAAAATAAGTTTAGGAGAACAGAACAAAAATATTTTGTTGAGGGATTTGCTCAGCCGAAATCAACTGGGGTAAAAGAAGCGTCGATTTGGAACGAGGTTCCTTTTTTCCATGTGGTAGGTAATTGTTTTGTGGACATAATGAATGATTTGCTAGAGGGTGTCTGCAGATACGAAATGAATCATATTCTTAATGAATTTCATAGGAAAAATTTTTTCAGTATCGATGATTTAAACAGTAATTAAAATCGTTCAACTACACGATAAATGGTTTGCAGAATCGCCCTCCACTTTTGAACCTTGATGGTGTAAAACATAAAAGAGTTTCCATGTCTGCGAATGAAATGCTTGTTTTTATAACGATTTTCCCCATGCTGGTAGCGGATATGATGACATTATCGAATTGGGAAAATCAAACATGGCAGTTCTTCATTATTTTAAGAGAGATCGTTAACATTTGTTTTGCTAAGTCGTTCCAAATCGAGTTGATAGAAGTTTTAGACTCAATGATATCAGAACACCATTTTTTGTACATTCAACTATTCAAGGACACATTGAAACCAAAGCACCATTTCATGAAACACTACTCAGAGGTAATGAGAATGTCAGGACCTCTTTCTCATTTAGCCGTTACACGTTTTGAGTCCAAGCATAAAGAATTAAAAGCAATCGCCAATTCGACAACATCACGATTAAACATAACTCGAACCATTACAATTAAAGAACAATTACGTGTCTGTTTCCGATTAATATCAGGAGTAGGTCTTGATTCAACTTTGGCTCTGGTAAAACAATTGAATATCTGCCTGTAACAAAAAACTATTTAATGCTTGAAAATAGTTCTCCAGCTAATTTTAGCAAACCATGTATCAATGTCTCTTGGGTCACATGGAAAAACATTACTTATAGAGTAGGTTCATACGTTGCGATAAATTTGAACTCTGACAGTTATGTAGGATTTGGGAAAATTATTGAAATTTATATTAACGAGGAAGAAGAAGTCTGTTTTCTTTGCCAGAAAATGATTACCGAATTTTATTTGGAAATATTGTACGCATACGAAGTAACCGACAGCAAAAAACTTATTTACATCGAAATCCATGATTTAGTAAGCCCATTTATCTCCATTTATCACCAGCTACAGAGCGGAAAACAGATAATTACTCCTAAGCAATTAATATAATTATGTAATTTACTGATTTTCAATAAAAAACCATGTCAAGTAAATATTGTCTTAATTATTCCAATGTCACTGATTATGTATTCATAATACAGGTAATCTGGAGTCATCAGAAATATCTCCAACATCTTCAAATCAAACAGCTTCAAAGCTAGGCCCGGAAGTCTTAAGACCCATCTTCAAATTAGGCACGTTTTGGTCAGAGGATGACTGGAATGGTAGGCTCAGGAAGTTGAAGGCCGCAAATGTCATAAGCAATCGCCATAGCGAAGACGAAGACTAAAGCATATTTTTTCTAAAAAAATCACCGAAAAATACCAATGCAACTATAGTGCAAAAATTCTTGGAAAACAACTTATTGCTTCAAGGTTGCAGAGTTCAGGACCTTTCACAAGGAAATAAGCGCAGCCGCTCTTTTAAAGTTTTTATCCCGCAAAAGTATGCATGGCTATTTTCAAACCATCAGTCAAAGAATGGTAGTGTTTTTTGGAATGGGATGAGCTTCAAGAAGTGGAAATCAAGTAAAGTCGTTTTCAGTAAAGATGTATCGAGTAAATATAAAAATAATATAATAAAAGCTCTCACAACTAACAAAAATCTCAATACTATCAATACTAATACTACTGACAACATTCTTTCTTTAAATATCAATAATATTGTAAACCCAGTAAATCCTTCAGATGGTAATCTACCAACAAACATTAATAGTATCAAACAGAAAGACCAGACCTCCGCTCTTGAACCTGAGAACATAACACGTCCCTCTAAACACCAAAATTTCGCAAGTAATGGAGTTCAGGTTTCATCAAAAGAAGGCTCAATTCAACTACCGTGCTCATCCAAAAACTCTTTGACCGAAAAAGAATCCTGTTAAGATGGTGATTCAAGAGAAAATAATGATAGTTTCATTCAGATAGACCATACCTCCACTGATGAACCTGAGAACTTGAAACGTCCCTCCAAATACCCAAGTTTCGTTAGAAATGGGGTTCAGGTTTCATCTCGACAATGTACAATTCAATTACCGTGTTCACCAAAAAACTCCATGATAGAAAAGGAATCTTACTTAGACCCTCTTTTACCTCCAGTCGAAAAAGCTACAATTAACTCTACTAGTGATATTGAGAGTAGATATCTCTTATCACGACTACGGGAGCATAAGCTGTATGAAGTTGTTCGACTCTATCTATCCTACATGCATAAAGCACCTGAAACAACATGCATCGAGGGCAAAACGAAGACCCATTTGAAAGTTTTAATTCAAAGAGAAGGTCTTCCAATAGATCTTGATGCCCTTCACAAACTATATCTCAGCTATCACGAGTAACTGGGAGTAACTACCGAACAAGCAAAAAAAGACCTTGAAACTTACGCCTCATATGTAAGCTCTAATTACATATCTTCACTTCAAAAGTCACGGGAGCAGCATCATAAGTTTTTTCGTCCACAATAATAACACTAATTCCTCTAAATGCCTTAAAATGTTCTACCACAACTGTGGTGGTATGAGAGGCAAACTAAATAAACTCTTTTTGGACGCTAAGTCATGCCCTTTCACTGTTCTTGCTTTCACTGAAACCTGGTTAAATGACTCGTATCGTAATGAAGAGATTCTCGATAATGATTGGACAATATATAGGGACGATCGAGATTTTCAGAGCACCGGACTGATGCGAGGTGGGGGTGTGCTAATTGGTGTACACAACTCCTTTTCAAGTGATTTTATTAATACTACGGCACATAAAACATTCCAACATGCAATAATTCGCATCAAATTTGATAAATTCGACTTATACCTAGGCGTATTCTATATTCCTCCGAAGTCCAATGAGACAGTGTACAATGAAGCAAGTGGAATTATTTCTTCAATTGTTGGGCTTTTGAATGAAGAAGATAGAATTTTGATATTTGGTGATTTTAATAGGCCCAATTTAAAGTTTATAGTGGATGAACTTGACAATCGTCTTCTTCCAGTAAACCTTTTAGATGATAATGATTTCAACCTGGTATCCACCTTTTATTGCAATGATTTACAACAAGTAGTTCCGACGCCAAATCAAAATGGTAACTGGTTAGATCTCATTTTCACTAATGCATATGACGAAGTGGTGGTTAATCCAACTAGTGATGCGGATAACCTTTTCTCAAATAGTCTTCACCATTCCGCGCTTTCGGTTGAATTTTCCACTGCTGAAGCTCACAATAATCTTTCGTACAATAACTCCATTGTATATGATTTTCGCAATGCTGACTACGAAAGCATTAAGAATTACATTTCTAGTATTGACTGGACTGGTAGGCTTTCAGCGTTAGATATAGATGATGCAGTAAATTTATTTCACCAAATTATTCTTGACGCCGTTGAAAGCCATGTACCTAAAATTAAGAAAAAGGACAAATTATCTGAGCCTTGGCTGAATAGTAATCTTCGTAAGTTAAGAAACAGAAGGAATAAATTGTATAAAGTTATGAATAATAGGTCTAAAGTGAGCGATGATACTTAAAGAGAATATGATGAATTGGCAAAAGAATTCAAATTAAAGTCGTCCGAGGCATATGAAACTTATGTTAACGTAATTGGCGAGAACATAATTGCCAACCCTAAAAAATTCTTCGACTTTGTGAATATAAAGCGCAAAGCTCACGGCTATCCCAAGGAAATGACTTATAAAGACTGCTGTTCCTCTCTCCCTGAAGAAATTTGTAAGTATTTTGCAGATCACTTTCAATCTGTGTATTGTTTGCCAAACACTCCAGCTCATCTACATGACCTAGAACCAAATTTTACAACATTGCTTCAAGAAGTTTCAGTTTCAGAAGAAGATATATTTAAAGCAATTGAAACACTTGACTTGAACCATGGTCCTGGCTCTGATTTACTTCCACCATCCTTTCTGTTTCAATGTAAAGATCATTTAGCTTCACCTCTCCATATACTTTTTAATAAATCCCTATTGAGCGGCGTGTTTCCAGCATACTGGAAATCTTCTCATTTGACCCCTATATATAAAAACAAGAGTAAACAGGCAGTTGAAAATGACAGAGGAATTGCCATATTATCAGCAACCCTAAAATTATTTGAAAAAATAGTGTGTTCTAAAATATCCCCCATTATTGAGCAACATCTCAATGACCAACAACATGGGTTCAGAAAAAATCGATCCACAATCACAAACCTCACAATTATGGTATCTAATATCCTCTGTGCAATGGAAAACGGACACCAAGTCGACGCAATTTACACTGGCTTTAGTAAAGCGTTTGACCGTGTCAATCATACGATTTTATCACTTAAACTACGTAAATTTGGAATCACCGGCCCCCTGGTTGATTGGCTAGATTCCTATCTATCAAATCGAACTCAAAACGTTAAATTTCAGGGATATTTATCCAACGAAATTCAAGTCTATTTCGGTGAACCTCAAGGCAGTCATCTAGGTCCGCTTCTTTTTAACATATTTATATCGGACCTGTCTGAAGTGTTATCTGACATACCACATTTATTTTATGCGGATGATCTAAAATTATACCACGTTATAGCATCCCAAAAGGATTCACTGTTCTTACAAGATAAAATGAATTCCCTCCTGGAGTGGTCTAATAATAACTGTCTATATGTGAACCTTGAGAAATGCCAGGTGATTAGTTTTTCTCGGAAAAATATAATTTTGGTCAATGATTATCACCTCAACAATATAAAGCTTGCCAGAGTTGAGAGTATAGTAGATCTTGGTGTCCTCTTAGATAAGAAACTCCGCTTTAATTTACATTACGATGAAGTTCAGAGCAGGGCTAATAAAGTTCTAGGCTTCATCAAACAGCGTGCTAAAGAATTTAAAAATCTGTGGGTGACAAAAACTTTTTACACATCACTAGTGCGCCCCATTCTCGAATACGCTAGTGTCGTTTGGAATCCGATTTTCGGTATTCATGCAGTGAGATTGGAGTCCGTTCAAAAACAGTTCTTGCTATTTGCTTTGAGATCCCTGTACGACCCACAAAATTTTCATAATTTGCCATCATATGAAAATCGGCTATCTATTCTTAATATGAATTCACTTGCCTCCCGTGGGACTATGATAGGCTCTTGCTTTGCATTTGACGTCCTCAGGGGTACTATTAAAGTTCAGTACCTCGCCGACAGGATAATCTTGAACGAACAAGCAAGATTTACACGACATTCTCGTTTACTGGTGGAAACCAAACATTCCACGATCTATGGTGAGAACGAGCCAATAAATAGATGTTGCAAAATTTTGAACAGTGTAGGTCACCTTTATTCTCAAACCAACTCAAGATCCCAGTTTAAAACAGCCATTTCCAAGTTAATTTCGTCCTAATCCCTACTCGTCCCTATCCTTTTTCGTAACGTTAAAGCAATAAAAATGTGATGTTATGATAGTTATATATTTTTAAGAAACTATTAAGACATACTATATGTTTAATTTTATTCGTAAGGAAATGTATTTGTATTTATTTTTGTGTGAACACCTTGTTAGGTTTGATAAATAAATAAATAATCTATTGCATGAATATAGAACACAAATCTGATACATAGTAATATAAACCAGCGTTGTCTATTGCATTTACTAAAGTTTAATAAGCCCGACTAAAGGTGTTTAGTAACGCGGATCCAAATGGTAAATATTATTACGCAACAGTAGTAGTACCAACTAATGCTACTTGGGAGCAGGTACTATCTATTAGTCAGTGCAACCAAGCGTTTCGTAATTGCTTCCTTGTTTAGTAGTCGATATCAACTTGGGTTTAGTCCCAGATATCATGAGTATAGTTCCCAGAACGCCTACTTTCGTTGATTTGACGAAACAGAGTTCTAGAGAAAGCTGACACAGGTGTTTAGTTTTGCCGACTTTATGTATCGTCCGTCCGTATTTCACTTTTCCATTTGTACGCTTAGCAATCATCTTAGTCGAACTCACTACTCTTTTTTCTCCGTGTATCATTAAATTAGACGAAATCAGCGGTTTAATAAGTTCTTCAAAATATCATTTTATTCTTTAAGTTTCAATAAAATTTACCGACGTTTTAGCCATTTGAATTTTCTCCGATTAAAACAATCATATACGATTTGTCTACTACATGGGCTTTCCACTGAACCAGACACTACACTTTTGATTGAATCTCCTCTAAATTTTCAGGTAAGATGGATAACAAAAATACATTTAAGATTCAGATTAGTCAATGATTTTAGTAATATTGGGACCAAATGTTGGCTGGTTAAGATGGAGTTTGTTTGAAAATAAGAATATATTTGTTGTGAATGTCATAACGGTTTGTCTTGAAATAAATCTTTCTACTTATCCACATATTTTAGGTTAAGTACAAAACCCTTTTGACATGAGCGTAGTTCTGTCTACCCAACTTGTTTGATTTAATATTGATTGAATTTAGACCGCCAGGTGGGCCATTAAGTTTTTGAGTATTTTAGTGTGTTAAAACTTGGTTTATGTTTGTATAAAATCTAGAACGAGTGAATCAATAAAGCGCATTTGAATTTGAAGAACACGTGATACTCGGCATTTAGGTGAGTGACAACAATGCTATTCTCTGGTTAATCCTAATTATGCAAGCATAAAATGTGTGCTTTTCAGTATTTGCATTTAAAAAACATTTTTTTATCGCTATATAGAAAAAGTGTCACGCTGAAAGGAGAAACTTCTGAAGAGATTAGCAAACCTGGGTGACGAAACGTACAGAGATAAAAATATTTTGTGTTACTTATTGGCCTCCTAAGATCAAGGAGAATTCTCGAAGATGTTATATGGATAAAGACTACATTTGAAAAAATATACCACCTCTTTTAATCACTTTCAAGGGATTAATGTAATAACGCAACGATCGAAATGTTACTTTAGTTTAATCACTCCTCCTTTGTTTCTTGTGCCCCTCCCAGCAACCAATCCTGGATCTATCCTTGCCTATATCAAGGCTTAAAAAAATTTTAATGTACTAATTTGCTTACAAACCCTTCCAGCAAGATTACTCTTCTAATAATTTAGCTCGCTTATATCTAAATAGCTGATTTCAAAATTACTTACGATTATGAACGAAACTGGAAGCCCAAAAGGAAAGATAATGACAGTTGGCTTTTCTTAACAATTAGTATGTAACGACTAGTATGTAATATTCATACGTAAAATTTTTAAAGAATAATCAAAGTTTTTGTATGAAAATTACGATAATCTCTTGTCAACGGCTAGTAATAAAATTGAGCTTCGAATTAATTCATTTATTCGTTGTGATATAGATAATAAATTTCCCAACAATGTTTTGTTCACTTATAGCCGAAGATAATCTTAACATGATACGCATATCAGCTCCGCCGCTTTCGTGGCTTCTGAAGTTAAAACGCGTAGCCGTCTTCGAGGTAACGCTTATGTGGGCATTTTATTGCTCTTGACTTATCTACTTGACCTAAGGAATCCATAAAGTGCTATTTATTTGCTCCATATCTAAATCTTCCTGGGCTCGTACTAGACATACAAACATATGTACGTGACAAGCACTTTTCGCTTTCTTGGAATAAGAAGATGTATGATAGTTTGATTAAGAAGATGGTGGGCAGTTTATGATTTTTCCTGGTAGCTCATTTTATTAGTTGATTGTTCTGCAAGCAAGAAATTCATGTAATACGTTTTATTTACTACCGCAGCACTGTTTCAAGTAACCACTTATTGATTCATGTAGCGATGCGCTCATTATCTTCAATTAGTTGTTACATACAGGACCTTATTTGTGTGAAGCCGTTTAGAAGTCATTACGTCGTCTAGGCTGCTCGAACATAGGTAATAAATTTTAAGCACGACAAAAGGAACCTTCAAACCGTGGTGATCCAGATCCATGGCTCCTTCGATTCTACTGGAACATAATGGGGATGTTGAAAGCCATGCATGCACTTTATGGTGAGATTCATCTAAATCGCGACCTGTCTGTCCATCTGCTCGTTCGTGCTTCACAGCAAGTTTTCTTAGAAATCACATTATTGAACTTTGAAAATTGGTCAAAAGCTGTAAACTATACAAAGTTATGGTATAACAAGTTGTGTAAACAGACCTGCGCTCATGTCAGAAGGGTTTTGTATTCAAATTACAAAATGCAGTCACCTGATCGCATCAAATCAAGGAAAATGTCAAAGACGATTTTATTGGAGAAAATATGAAATACGAAGATCATACTATTATTAACAAAGTTGAACGAATTTCGGCTTCTGAGTTTTTGGTATTGTTATACTCATAAATATCTCCCTTGATAATTATTTCAGATGTCCATCCGCGACGGAGGAAACACATTTTGCATGTATTTCCCCCCTGTGCCCCCACTGAAGCAAAAACTGACATTTTAACAACTGTTTTGAAAAGCTCCCATGGAAACTTTCATTTCATACTCATATCGGCTACGTTTGATGAATTTTTTTTCAGGGGCCGCTCTCCTGTACTGTTATCATCGATTCATGGCCTATTTTTTCGAATCCTAGAATGGTTACAAAACCCTTTTGCTACGAGCTCTCTCCCGCCTCCTTGACTTGTTTCACCTATGAGCATTAATTGTAGGTACTCATCTTCAGTCATTCATTAAATTGAATCAAGTGTTCAAAGCATGCACCTTAAACGTTGAAGTTGGAAAAATATAACTCAAAATTATTCAATCTACGCATTTAAAACAGCCCCTATTTTGTTTTACGATTACTGATACCACTAGCTGAACCGATTCTCAAAGATATACATGACACCTATCATTCCTGAAACGTTCATGCAAATCCTAGCAAAACTGTAGTGTCTGAGTCGGTAAAAGCGCATGTTGTTCGATAGCCATATGTTGCCATAGTAATAAATGCAGCGCATATTGTTCCATAGTAATACAGGAAAATTCAAACCGCTATAACTTCGTTAAATAAGATTCAATCTTTATGAAACTTTCAGTATAGATCAATATTATAAATAAACATCCAAGTACTGAATTTCATTGAATTTAGGGGTACCGTTAAGATTTTATTCAAGAAAACATCAAATCGATAAATCATACTATTACTAACAAAGTTGAGTGAATTGCGACTTCTCACGTATTTGTTGTTGTTGTACTCACCAAGGCCTACATTCCTGATTTTTTTCAGATTTTTCGGATCACAGGTGTCCAATCGCGAGGGGGGGGAGGACACAAATTTTCCGTGTATTTCCCCTCCCTGTGCGCCCCTCGAAGCAAATTTTGCCAAACTAAGACCTGTTTTGTAAAGTTCTCATCAGGACCTTTCATTTGATACCCATATCGGCTACTTTCAATTAAATTTTTTTTTCGGGGGTCACTCCCCTATATGGGGAGACCCCCCTTAAATACCTTATAAAATTTTTTTGTAGTTGAACTTTGAAAAGATCACCACTTTACACCTACACACAAAATTTGATGTTTCTAGCTTAAGTAGTTTCCGAGAAAAACTGCTGTGACACACGGACGGACGGACGGACGGACAGACGGACAGACTGGTCGCGAAACTAGTAGGGTTTTGTAAAATTATTTTACAAAACCCTAAAAATAAAATTGCTCCAACCAGATGGCACTTGTAAGTATCTTCTTTCTTTGTAGCACTACAGCCCCTCTCGGGCCTTCGCTTAGAGAAAGTTAGAGTATCTCATTTTCATGACCATGTTGATTTTTTGCGAAGTTGGCTTGGTCAGTACCATGCTGACTTGTAAGTATACTAGGGTTCAAAACAATTTTGTAGTGAATTAAAGGAATATAAACATCCGTAAAGGACTGCAGCGATTGCTTGCTTCCTCGGCGAGCGACGATGTTGGTGCTCGCCAGAATTGACCTTGTCTGAGGACGCGTGAATGTGCTGACAGGCTAGCATTGTGGTGTCGTGGGGTGGGTTCTTTTCCCCAGCACAAGGGCCCACTACAAAAATTTCGTATTCACGAATCTCAACGATAAAATGACTCGGTTCGACGGTGTCAAGGCCGAAGTAACCGACTGAAGGGATGGACTGTTCAAATAAAACAACAGACTGAGCCGGGTGAACACGTGCGAGACCCGAGAGTATCTCGTCTTTACTTTTCATACATACGACCCCCAAATTAAAGTGGGGCATCCAGGATCAAGATCCATCGTAGATGCGGCCGTATATTTTCCATTCAAATAAAAAACTCACACAAACATAATTCGCATGAACTCTTCCTTTAAATGAAAAATATGAACGTTTCAAAGTTATTTTAAAGTCTTATATGATGGAATCACATAACACTTGAATGTAAATTGGAAACCCAAGCGGAAGGTTATTCTACCCTGCGAAAGCAACTACAACGACAAAGAAAAAGGGGGTGAGCTCACTCGGTGATCAGCTCATGAATCGAGGGACCAGCTAACGGGACGGGTCCAATTTTTTTTCTCTTTATTTATTCATTTTGCTTGTTTTTGCTATTATAATTAAACTTCACAATATTATTTTTTTTTATCTGCATATAAATACAAATCGAGAACAAAAATCAGTTCAAATAAATATAATCTAAGATTGGAACATATAAAATTCATATAATTTATTTCACACTGACATTAGATAAAAGCAATTGTAATATTGAGTTGGTTTAAGTATATGCATTTATTTACCTCAACTTTTAACACAAGTTAACGCTCTTGCCTTAAAAACTTATTTGTAGACAAAAGTCAAATACATGCCAAAATGGAATTACATTATTCTATGTGTGAATATCCATAAATAAAATTTAATTTTGACGAAAATCTGCTTTTGTTGCATTTCCCTTTATTCCTGGGGAATATTTCAGTTCTTCTGCGTAAATGTGTGTTGAATGTAACTTTAGTCAATTTCAAAAGAATTTTTGAAAATTTTTGACTTGTACTACTATTTCCATAAATTTTATTTCATTTGTTTTCACGTTACTAAAATTGCTTAGCTATGAATATGAAGGTATAGTTACAAAAAATTTAATTGTTCCAATTTATCAAAAAGAACCAAGAACTTACCCAGTCCTCCTCCGGCAAGCGCTTGTGTTTGGGGCTGGTAAGGCCTGAAACTTAAACCAATTTTCCATTCGATGATGTACACAATTACACTTACACAAATACATTCACTTTTGGGAGAGGCAGAACGAATTCACTTTTTTGGAGTCTCAACTCAACATCGGCAGTAAGCGTGAATGTCATTTTCCATACTAATTAACCACCGTAAAGCGGTTATTAGCGTCGAATCTACCAGTACTTGATTCTTAATCCAAGGAGAGCTCCAGAACTAATTTACAATACGGCCGTTCAAATACACTCCACTGGATGGAGGACGATTCTGTTAGGAGATTAAAGACAGAACGCTGTGCACAGGAATGACAATGAATATTTAGAAAATTGCAGCTTAACGAAAAAACTGGCTCTGGCACCACAACCGCACGCTTGCATCTGATCTAATTCGATCCGCGAAGATATTTTTCATTTTCTTATTGTATATTTTCACGCACGCTAAGCAAAACTCTTTCTCTACTCGCCAGTTACTCCCCACTACCGTTTCCATCCGAGTCCAGCATGACAATCCTCTCACTTATCTCGACGAGCCTCTCCATGACGGTAACGGAGATTTTCTCATCGACACAATCTAGTAATATCTTCGCTATATTGTGTCGCAAAGCAGGTTGCCATTATTAATTTTTTTTTTGTAGTTTTATTTAATTTGTTCATTGGAGAAACTTTTTACTGATAATGGTAACAATGGTAGTGGTGGACTTAGTGCGGATAAGAAAATAACAATGTGAATAAGTTGCGTATCTAATTGTTCCACAATTATTGCCTTGTCATTTTAATAAAAACGGTATTTGCTTCGCAAAGGACTTTCGAGCTGTCTGCCTAGGCGGGCTGCTCAATTACTACAACTTCATCCGGCGGACATGCTCCGAAGACGGCGAAGACTGTCCTATCGGCCAAAATGGTAATGGCCACCGTTTCTTAGGATTCATAAGGTGTGATCTGCATCAACTACCTAGAGAAGGGCAAAACAGGCACATGGCTCTTCTTTGCAGAATTATTGGGCCAACTTGACACCGAACTGTAGGAAAAAACCCAATTTTGCGAAAAAGTGCTCTTCCATCATGACAATGCACTAGCTTACTTCTCCACCGTCAACACGTTCAAATCGCGCTATGAACTGCAACTCCATCCAGCGCAATCTCCAGATTTGGCCCCCCGCGATTTTTTTTTGTTTCCAAGCTTGAAAAAATTGCTCACTGATCAGAAAATTGAGTCCGATGAGGAGGGTGCAGCCACCACGGAAGGTTACTTTGCAGACCTCAAGAAAACGTATTTTTCAGATGGGTTAAAGGAGGTGGGCCATCGCTGGGTTAAGTATATCGAGCTAAAAGGAGATGCTGATGAGAAATAAATCACCACGTTTCCAAAATCTTCGTTTTTCTTTTGTAGCCGAAGTACTTATCGGACCCCTTTTGTATAACCAACCCCATGAGGGTGCAAAATTAGGAGCCACTGCACTTTCAACTGAATTTTCAGCACAATTCATCAAATCAAAGGAATCTCCTATGATTGTTAGTCCGAAATTATGTGCGGTTCCAGGCCAACAGGGGAAGTCTTAACAGAGCTAACAGGGGAAGTCTTAACAGAGCATCTCAGAAGATTTATGCATCTAGAAGTTCCACAGTAAGTACAATAAAAGGTTTCCACTTCTCGATAAAAAGAAGTTTATACTGTTGGCTTACATTTTCTGGTGTTATGGTAAATAATCCTATTTTTCTGTGACTTTGGGTGCTCGATTAGTGGCAGCACCATCTCAAGGGCTTGTAGCAGTTTTCTAAACGTTTTCTAGAGGAATCCAATCACGATCTTGTGTTTGGGCTCGTGAGTAGTTAAATGTGTTGTCTTTTTATTACTGCCACCTATTTTTGGCTCTCAAATCTCAGGCGTTATCTTTTCTGTTTCCAACCTTATCTGTCAATCATATTATAGAGGTGTTTGTGGATTAAGAGCTCTTCTACTTAAGCACCACTATATCTTCTTCCTTGTAGCACTACAGCCCCTCTTGGACCTTTGCTTCCTGCAAATAGCGCCTCCAACTGTCTCGGTGCATTGACCACGTCTTCCAATTTCGAAATTCGAGCAGCGATGAACAATGTTCGTCAACCGAATCAGACCAGCGTTTCCTCGGTTTCCCAACTGGTCTCCGGTCTTCCGTTCTCCCAACGGATGTCTTTTTGGGTATCCGTTGTTCATCCATACGATTCATGTGTCCAGCCCATTGCAGCTTCCGCAGTCTTACAATCCCTGAGACCTCCGGTTCGTCAAAAATTTCATATAGCTCATGGTTGTATCGAACTCACCATTGATCTCCGTCTAACTTCGCTCCGGTTATTCACCTCAGGACCCGTCACTCAAAGGCGTTCAATATATTTGCGGACGCTTGGATTAGGGTCCATGTTTCACACCCAAAGCATAACACAGTTCTTATCACAGATTTTTATGCCTGGAGCTTTGTTTTCTTGTGTATGCAGCTAAGCTTCAAGGTCGTCAAAACTGAATAAAACATTTTATTTGCGAGCTGTATTCTTCGGCGTCTTCGTTATTTTGGCGCCTAAATACACAAATTCACTCACATTTTCGAGACTATATTCGCCAAGTATGATATTTTGTGTATTTGAGGTATATTCCCTTGACTGCGACATGAGCTTTGTTTTATTTCCATTGATTTGTAGCCCTACTAGTTTTGCTTCGCTGTCGAGTTTCAGGAATAGTTCTTTGGGTGCGTTATTGACTGTCACAAAATATTTGTGTCATCTGCATAGGCTAATACTTGGCTCGACTTGTATAGTAATATACCTCATGTATCGATAGGAAGCTTTTTTAACGTACTCTACAGCCAAATTAAAGCCCATCTCCCTATTTTAGTCCAATATTTGTGTCAAGGGCATCGGTGAGTTAGTTATTGATGTGGACTTGGGAGGTCGTTGACGTCATTGTCATTTTGGTAAGACGGACTAATTTAGCTGGGATACCAAAGCAAAGTATTCCTTGATATAGTACGTTACGATCAATACTGCCATATGCTTGCTTAAAGTCAACGAAAATTTAATGTGTGCATCTATGTTGAACTCCCAGCATTTTTTAAGTACTTGCTTGAGCAATTGGTTTATTGTCGATCTACTTGCTCTAAAACCGCCATGACACTCCCGAATAATATTTTTTGGGTGTATGATCCGATTTCATTTTCGAAGATCTTTAAAAAAATTTTGTACGCCGTACCAACTAGTGATATGCTTCTATAATTTTCACACTGTAGCTTGTCACCTAAAACAAAACTAGTAAGGCTACAAATCAACGAAAATAAAACAAAGCTGATGACGCAGTCGAGGAAAAATACCTCAAATACACAAAATATCACACTTGGCGAATAAAGTATCGAGAATGTTAGCGTATTTGTGTAGTTAGGCACCAAAATAACGAAAACAAGCAATGAAAGAGACGATATACGCCAAAGAATACAGCTCGCAAATAAAATATTCTTTTCAGTATTGACGATCTCGAAGACCAGCTGCATACACAGGAAAACAAAGCTCCAAGTATACAAATCTGTGATAAGACCTGTGTTATGCTATGTGTGTGAAACATGGAACCTAACCAAAGCATCCGCAAATATATTGAACGCCTTTGAGCGACGAGTCCTGAGGCGAATCATCAGAGCGAAGCTAGATGGGGACCAATGGTGAATTCGATACAACCGTGAGCTGTATGAAATTTTTGACGAACCGGAGGCCTCAACAATTATAAGACTGCGGAAGCTGCAATGGGCCGGACACATGAATCGTATGGACGAACAACGGATATCCAAGAAGGTATTTGTTGGGAGAACTGAAGGCCGGTGGCCAGTGAGGAAACCGAGTGAGCGCTGGTCTGACTCGGTCAACGAAGACAGTTCATTGCGGCTCGGATTTTGGAATTGGAAGACGCGGTCAACGAACCGAGACAATTGGAGGCACTATTTGCAGGAAGCGAAGACCCGAAAGGGGCTGTAGTGCTAAGAAGAAGAAGAAGAAGCTTGTCACCTTTTATGCAAATAGGGAATATAATTGATTGGCTTCACCCTTTTGGCATATGTTCTTGTTGCCAAATGTGCTGGATGACTTTGTGAATAGCTTTATGAGCACTACTGCCACCATATTTGATGAGCTCCACTGGAATCTCATCGATGCCCGGCGCTTTATTATTCTTTTGGGCTTTGATGATGGAGCACACTTCGTGCAGAGATGGGGCCAATGGACGCTCCCCGCAAACATCTAAAGACTCCAATATTCTGGCACTGTACGGAAGATCAAGGAGGTTTTTGAAATATGATGCCCATCTTTCCTTAATCTTGGTTTCATCAGCAATTATATTGCCTCTGTCATCACGACAGAGCGTGGTTTTGGGCTGATAACCACGTTTCAAGCTTTTTACTACTTTGTATGCTTGTCTTGTGTCCTTATTCGCTAAACTTACATCAATACTTCTCAATTTGTCGTCAAAGTGTTTTCTTTTCCTAATCCTAATTATCACTACTCTTCTGAGATTTCCATAGTGTGCTCTCTTCGTCCTGGGCTTCCTACCTACGTATTTTTGATTTTTGATTCTTTTTGTCTAACACATTCTGGCACTCATCATGGAACCATTCATTTCTCTTGCACCGGGCTTGAAGTCCAATTGTCTGTTCTGCCACGGTCTTAATAGCCGCTTTCACTTCCATCCAGAGCTCATTGCTTATCTTTCACCATGCGTTTGATACGATGGGAGCCAGCTAGTTGTTGAGGGTCTCCGTGAAATTTTTGGCCACAGACGCCGTTTGGAGCCTTTTGATGTAAAATTTTTGTAGCGGGCTGGTCGTCGGCGAATATGCCTTTAACATACGACATCGGTAGGTTAATTTGATCAAGTAATGATCTGAGTTACAATTGGCTCCTCGGTATGTACGGACATCAAGTATGCTCGAAGCCCAACGTTGTTGGATCAGAATATGATCGATCTGGTTTTGTGTGTACCCATCCGGTGATACCCAGGTCATTTTATGAATGCGTTCCTGTGGGAAGCAAGTTGACCCTACGATTGGATTTCTGCTACATGCAAAGTCATTCAGGTGGCTATAGCTTCCAGTCGTACCCCGATAAGATATCTTATTACCAACCTTAGCGTTAAAATTACCGAGAATTATTTTTGTGTTACTTGTAGGCAATGAGTCGATCAGTCTTTCTAGGTGATTGTAAAATGTTTCCTTCGTTTCCTCATCCTTTTCTTGGGTCGGGGCGTGAACATTGATCCGTAAGATTTTGAAGTAATTCGCTTTTATAAAGATCGCACACAGCCTTTCGTTTATTGGCTCAAAATCAATAACGTGCGATTTGAACTCCCTACCCACGATGAAGGCAACTCCGAATTCTCGTTTTCCAGTAGGCTTCCCACTTTTGAATATTGTGTGCAATCTCATGTTATGAATTTCTTTACCAGTCCAGTTCATTCCTGGATTGCCATCATTTTTAATTTATTTGACTGGCCTCTTGTAAAAGGTCCTTAGCAACGCCAAGGTAATTGAGTGATCTGATATACCAGTCCAATGTCATAGTCCTCTCTCCGATTGCGAGGTCATTGTCATGAATCTAACCTATTCCAATGCCCATCTGCAGATTTCGAAACATTTTAGGGTTTTCCAGGAACGGGGAGTAAGCCCGCTCCATTTTTAGAACTTTCCTTTTTGCCCCGCAGCGAGTTTTGCTCTCGCAGATTCATCCTTATAATTCCGCCATAGACGGTCCGAAGCCCGTTTGAGAAAGGAAGAGGGAACCCCTTGTTTCCCCAACCCATAGCTTCCATGATTCCTCATCCCAAACCCCCCAAATTAAACGGTAGTAAATGCTCTCAGGGTGCAAATTGGGTTTACTGGTTCCCCAATAATGTAACATTAAATGTCGAGGAATGCTCATAACTGTGAATACATCGACAGCTCTGCTACTAAATCCTACTTACACCTCCTTTGTGAGGACGTAAGAGGGTGAAGGTGAATCTTCCGCGCCTGATAACGGAACCGACGTAATAACCATGCCGCCGGAATGGAGGTTGGGCGACGGGCTAACTCCCCGTCCCTGGAAAACCCCTAATTGTTTCGAAACCTGCAACGACCTCGCAAACGAAAAAAGGACTATGGCATTGGATCCTGGAATGTCGTATCACTAAATTACCCTGGCGCTGTTAAGGACCTTTTACAACAGGCCAGTCAGTATTAATTAAAAATACTGGCGGTTCAGGAAACGAATTGGACTGGAAACAACATTCAAGGAATGAGATCGCACACAATATTTAAAAGTGGGAAGCCTACTGGAAAACGAGAATTCGGAGTGGCCTTCATTGTGAATAGGGAGTTCAAATCGCACGTTATTGATTTTAAGGCAGTCAATAAAGTTGTGTGCGATCCGTATGAAAGCGAAATTCTTCAAAATCTGGCTGATTAATTTTCACGCCCCGACCGAAGAAAAGACGAAGAAACGAAGGAATCGTTTTACAATCACCTGGAAAGACTGATCGACTCATTGCGCACAAACGACACAAAAATTATTCTGAGTGATTTCAACGCGCAGATTGGCAATGAGCTATCTCATTGGAGAACGACCAGAGGATATAGCCTCCACGATGAAACAAATGACAACGGCCAGCGCTGGATTGACTTTGCATGTAGCAGAAATCTGGTCATACGTGCGACTTGCTTCCCACATTGACGCATTCATAAAATGACCTGGGTATCACCAGATGACAATACACAAAACCAGATCGATCATGTTCTGATCCAACAACGTTGGGCCTCGAGCATACTTGACGTTCGTACATACCGAGGAGCCAATTGTAACTCAGATCATTACTTGATCAAATTAACATACCAATATCGTATGTCAAAGGCATATTCAGCGAAAACTAGCCCGCTACAAAAATTTGGCATCGAAAGGCTCCAAACGGCGTCTGTGGCTGAAAATTTCATGGAGACCCTCGACAACCAGCTGGCTCCCATCTTACCAGATGCATCGTTAAAGACGAGCAACGAGCTCTGGATGGATGTGAAAGCGGCTATCAGAACCGTGGCAGAACAGACGATCGGACATCAAGCCCGGTGCAAGAGGAATGATTGGTTCGATGATGAGTGCCAGAATGCGTCATATAAAACGAATCAGGCGTACAAGAATACGTAGGAATAAGATAATTTGGATTAAGAAAAGAAAATACTATGACGACCAATTGAGAAGTATAGATGTAAGTTTAGTGAGCAATAACACAAGACAAGCATACAAAGTAGTGAAAAGCCTGAAACGTGGTTATCAGCCCAAAACCTCTCTCTGTCGTGATGACAGCGGCAATATAATCGCTGATGAAATCAAGATTAAGGAGAGATGGGCAACATATTTCAAGCACCTCCTTAATCCTCCGCACAGCTCCAGAACATCGGAGCCTATAGATGTCTGCGGAGAGCTTCCATTGGCCCCACCAACTCTGGATGAAGTTTGTTCCATCATCAAAGCCCAAAAGAATAATAAAGCGCCGGTCATTGAGGAGATTCAAGTGGAGCTCATCAAATATGGTGGCAGTAGTGTTCACCAAGCTATTCACAAAGTTATCCAGTACATTTGGCAACAAGAACATATGCCGAAAGAATGGAGCCAATCAATTATATTCCCTCTCCACAAAAAAGGTGACAAGTTACAGTGCGAAAATTATAGAGGCATATCACTACTTTTTACGGCGTACAAAATATTTTCTAAAATCTTAGAAAATAAAATCGGATCATTCGCCAACAGTATTATTGGGGAGTATCAAGGAGGGCAGGTAAATCAACAACAGACCAACTGTTCACAGTCAAGCAGGTACAATTCAACATAGACGTACACCAAATTTTTGTTGACTTCAAGCAAGCATACGACAGTATTGATCGTAACGTACCGTACCAAATAATGTTTGGTTTTGGCATCCCATGCCTGGTTTGGCATCCCAGCCAAATAAGTTTGGTATCCCAGCCAAATAAGTCTATACCAAAATAACAATAACGTCAACGACTTTCCAAGTCCACATCAATAACCAACTCACCGATGCCTTTGACACAAATATCGGACTAAAGCAGGGAGATGGGCTGGCCCGTTCGTTATTCAATTTGGCTCTGGAGTACGTCATACGGAAGCTACCTGTCGATACGCGAGGTACATTACTATTCAATTCGGGCCAAGTAGTGGCCTACGCGGACGACATCAACATTCTGTCATGGTCACTAAGAATTGCCAAGGAACTCTCCCTGAAACTCGACAGCGAAGAAAAACTAGTAGGGCTACAAATCAACAAAAATAAAACAAAGCTCATGACACAATACAGTATCGAAAATGTCAGCAAATTTATGTATTTAGGCGCTAAAATAACGAAAAAGGGCAATGAAAGAGACGAAATACGCCGAAGAATACAGCTCGCAAATAAAATATTTTATTCAGTATTGACGATCTTGAAGACCAGCTGCATACACAGGAAAACAAAGCTCCAAGTATACAAATCTGTGATAAGACCTGTGTTATGCTATGGGTGTGAAACATGAACCCTAGCCCAAGCATCCGCAAATATATTGAACGCCTTTGAGCGACGGGTCCATCGGAGCGAAGCTAGATGGGGACCAATGGCGAATTCGATACAACCATGAGCTGAATGAAATTTTTGACGAACCGGAGGTTTCAAGGATTGTAAGATTGTGGAAGCTGCAATGAGCTGGACACATGAATCGTATGGACGAACAACGGATACCCAAGAAGGTATTCGTTGGGAGAACTGAAGGCCGGCGGCCAGCGGGGAAACTGAGGAAACGCTGGTCTGAATCGGTCGACGAAGACAGTTCATCGCTGCTCGGATATTGGAATTGGAAGACGCAGTCAACGGACCGAGACAGTTGGAGGCGCTGTTTCCAGGAAGCGAAGGCCCGAAAGGAAGGAAGGAAGGAAAGGAAGAAGAAGATTCATTCTTATAATTTTTACCAATTCCATACTTAGAGGATTACCAATTCTTATCAGTTTCACAATTCTTGGCTGCCTTGCTTTGATATGGGTTGATCGCAAAACACTCCAAGGATCTGGATTATTTCGCATCCTAAGTATGCGTCAACTTAGGCTAAGTCAACATCAGGATTTCTTTATACCAAAGCAATGCAATGTAATAAACATAAGCAATTGAGCAGCCCAGTGGTGATCAGGAGTAACTGCTCCTGAAGTTGTTGTTTTACTTGTTTAGAGTCAACTACATCCGTCAAGTTTCCATCCTTTTGGCGGAGATGTGCTTCACTTCAGCCACTTAAACATCTTTAAGTTTAACATTCCCCTTGTAATGCAACAACCTTCTTTGGAGAAAGTAACGGTTGCTTTTTGTAAAATGTTTGCGTTTGTCTCAAGCCTCCGTGGCCGCTAATTTTAAGAAGGCATAAAAAAATGTTAAAGGACTGTAGAGTATTAGCTAAACTTTTTAATTGGAACATTTCACCCTTTTCACATCAACTTAATGTAAATTTATACGACAAATTTCCTCTACATTGAAGCTTTTCTAACGTCGCGCGGATATCGATCACTCTTTCGGATGGTTCCGATAGCTTTTTTTAAATTACTTTTATGGAATTGTTTGCAGCTACATAAATGAGTTGCATATTTTGAATAATAATTTTTTTGAAAAATTATTAGAGAAGAAAAATGTTAGAAGAAGGTGGTTTTGACGTGTGCACTAATTCTCCTCAGGCCATCACTCTCAGATACACACCGGTGATGGCGACCACCATGCTCAGAGGTGAGGGAGTTAATTTTAATTTTTCTACTTATGCAAACTCAATATGTTTTTTTTTTTATATAATATTTTATAATTTTTATAATTTTTCAGAAAAATTATTATTCAAAATATGCAACTCATTTATGTAGCTGCAAACAATTCCATGAAAAGTAATTTAAAAAAAGCTATCGGAGCCATCTGAAAGAGTGATCGATATCCACGCGACGTTAGAAAAGCTTCAATGTAGAGGAAATTTGTCGTATAGATTTACATTAAGTTGATGTGAAAAGGGTGACATGATCCAATTAAAAAGTTTAGCTAATACAAGTACTTACAAGAGAAATTTACCTTGAATATAACTTGCAGATACAAAAACATATTGAGTTTGCATAAGTAGAAAAATTAAAATCAACCCCCCCACCTCTGAGCATGGTGGTCGCCATCACCGGTGTGTATCTAAGAGTGATGGCCTGAGGAGAATTAGTGCACACGTCGAAACCACCTTCTTCTAACATTTTTCTTCTCTAATTATTTTTCAGAAAAATTATTATTAAAAATATGCAACTCATTTATGTAGCTGCAAACAATTCCATGAAAAGTAATTTACTGTAGAGTAGCTTAATTGACACCCAATAGAAAATTTCTATAGATAATAAAAATTGATTGGTACGTCTCGTAGAGTACGCGTGATAAGTATTTTTTAGTGTAGCTTCGTGGCTCGACAAGAACCTATATGATCGCGCGAATGCTAGTCGTCAAGCATTCGCGTACGCGGTCGTTAAGCAAAGCTAGTTAGCTGAGCTCGGTGTTGTTTCGTTGACACTTATGCCAGACCATCGGCTTCCGTGTACTACACGGATTTTTGAAAAAAGAAATTCATTACAGCAACTAAAATAGCACTCACCTGGAGAGACAACGAGTGTGATAAAAACGGTTGCACGTCATTTATAAGTAAATTCCTAAACTATTTTCCTACCAACTTGTGAAAGCAATGTTACCTCATCCATTGCAGTTTGTTTTAAGATATTTATAAGTTAGGCTATATGTATGAGAAAGAGGACGGAGGAATGAAGTACTATCCGACCAAATCAAATACTTGGAACCTTAGAAATCGATAAACAAATTCTGCCAACTTTCAAAGTATTATATTCATTGAGTCTAAGCGGAAAATCAGTAATGTGTTAATTTTAACTCAACATACCAGCCGCAATTTCTTCGCCATAATTCATCATCAACACTAAGGACAAATTTAGTACTGTGATGTAAATACATATTCTATTTGCTTTGATCTTCGATGGGTTGGAAGATGTTTGGCATTCCTGCTCTTTCATCAGTTACCTCAGCAAGAATATTATATATTTATAATAATTTCGATTAAATTGGTGTTTGAGAGCGACATCAAATCAATTAAATAATAAACACTTTCCCAAAGTATATACTCCGTTATTATAAATTCCATCAACAGCGTAAAGGCATTCACTAATAAATTAATGATTAAAAGCAACATTGCCTTTGAGCAGATTGAAAGCGAAATTACTCTCTCAGCATGTTTTTAAAACACAAAATGAATACCGGGAATGAAATGCACTCATTTGTATAACGTTATAAAGGCCACATATGATTAAATTTTAATTTCGAAAAGTATGCGTCTGTCGGAAATTATTTATGTTTGTGTGAAAACTATGGTAAAGTTTAACTTTGAAGTATTTTTAGTATACCGAGAAATAAGGGTTGTTCTTGTTAAAAGTAACAGTCGTTACAATTCAGAAAGAAGGATTTGATAATATTTTCTATTCTAAAATTAATGCCATTCAAAGGCTTGCCAGGACGTTGTAAAAATTATGCAACAACCAAGTTGTACAGAAGGAGTTTGAACCTATCCTAAGGTATCATCTAGTTTTTTAGCTGTCATCACGTTAATCGATGACTTTAATTCTACATACTTTCTTTGGATATAAATTAAATTATTCAAAGATATCAGACCCTGAGTTGAAATTTTAAGCCTCTTTTGTGTGAGCCATGTGAAGCATTTTTCCCCTAATCTTCCTTACAATTCTGCCATGTTGTGACCTGCATACCTGTATAAAGGATAGTTGCACTTAAGAAACCATCATACAGAAAGTGAGATTTCGGAGGCTTTCTCCACTTATAAAATAATTGAAGCACTTATACTATAGAGAAAAAATATATTTATCACAGAATAGTACCGAAAATACTCAACCAAGTAAGCGTTTGTACTTTTTAGGTTTTTGTGGTAAAATATATATTTTTTTTTGTAGTAGGGAGGTGAATGCCATTTATTCACAGAGTGTGGGACTCCCATGCTCGCCAGAAGGTGACTGGACTACCTACTAAACACCTCCCCTGTCAACCTGAGAACCCAGCCTGGAACCGTTTGACACATTACTTCGGGCCAGGTCTCGTTTTGTTACGCCGTGAGGCGCCTTCAAGGTGGAGAGTCCCTTTCCTAACGGGAGGGGAGAGGGAAGAGAAGTGCCAGAAGAGCGATCCCTCAGCCCCAGCGCCCCCGGCTGCTGTGAGTCCCTTGTATATTTTAGGACTGCCCGAGCATAATGTACCACCTGGCTCCATTTGTCAACTGATTCGAGCATCATCGCAACTATATTATCCGGGACGAGCTCCCCCGTCTCCCCGTAGAGTTCCCTTTGCAGCCTAACCCATTTTGTATACGCGAAAAATGTGTGACAGGCATTGTCCTCCTCTCCTGGGCAAAACCGACAATCGGGGACCGTGACTTACCGATCTTGTGCAGGTAAGACTGAAAGCACCCATGCCCGCCCAAATGCTGGGTTGGATAGAAATCGGTCTCACCATGCCTTTGATTTAGCCACGGTCTCACATCTGGTATGAGGCACGCAGTCCACCTTCCCTTCGTGTAATTTACCCAAGACTGCTGCCAATCGTCGAGCGAGCGCTGTCTCTCCTCGCGGACACCAACTCCCTCGCATCCTCATTTCGGCACAGGTAAATAGCGCTGCGCTCTCTAGCAAGGAGGGCGACAGGTATCACGCCTGCAATCACTCTCACCGCCGAGTCGGAGACTGTTGGATACGAAGATGCAATTCTCAGTGCTCCTCTTCTCTGTACCTGTACCAAACGTTTTCGGTATACCTCCTTGCTAAGAGCGTCGCCCCATACCGTGATAAAATATTAATAGTGATAAAATATTAAACCCCATTGAAATCACAACCTGTATTCGTCTGTCCTTCCATCAGTATGTGACAGCAGTGTTTCTCCGAAACCATAGAAGCTATGGTCATGAAACCTTGTGAAAAGACTAGAAATGCTGACTTCTTGAGAGTTTAGGGGTGAAAAAATCTGCCGGAGAGTTTTAAGGATGGCTTCCTATATATGAAGGGGACTCAACAAATTTTTTTCGTCATTTTTAGTCGAGTAGAATTATAATTTTTTGTTTAAAAAATTCAAATATTACTTTATTTTACTCCAAATAAATCAAATTTTACACTTCACTTATAAATTTTAATTTTGCTCATGCAAATCCATCCTTTCGTGATTTATTTACAGGATGAAAGCCAGTGACTCTGAAATGACTTGCAGAATGAGCTAGTTCTGCCTGATGATTACTTTATAGACTACTATCGGCGCTTTTTTGTCCACTATAGCGAGATTTAGAGGGTTATCCTCTGAAGGAGTTTCCTGTTCGGAAGTACTTTCCAGGAACTGTGGAGGGTCCATTCTTCACAATTTATTGAGGATTTTTTACTTTTCACTTTTTCACTATTAAAGGGTAGTCCAATCATAATGGACGATGTTAATTGTGTCACACCTTAACGTCAAGTTTTTCGCCCAACTTAATTTGACATTTCTTTGTTTCAGTGTTTAGCAAATTTAACCATGGAGAGGTCCACAATTGAATATATACCTGTCCTAAATATTGAATTCGTGTCTTTATTTTGAACGCAAACAAACAACAAAATTAAATGTAGCACTAATGAGCTAAAACTCAAAACTATGCAACGGAAAACACAAAATAAAAAATAAGCAACCACCAATACCTAGATCACTCCGTTCCAGCTTGACCAACCTCAACGAATCTAGAACATGAGTATCTGCATTGGGATTGTTTTTAGGGCGTTGTACTAAAGTACAAAACTCTATTGCAATCACGACCTGTGCCCGTCTGTCCGTCCATCCGTTTGTATGTCACAAGACTTTTTCTCCGAAACTATAGAAGCTACAGCCATGAAACTTTGTGAAAAGGTCAGAAGTGGTGACCTGAAAAAAAATTCATGTATGTAAGCCTTTATGAGTACAACAACAAAAAATACATGAGAAATTGAAATTCACTCATCTTTGTTAATAATAGTATGATGTCGCAATTTTACACTTTCTTGAATAAAATCTTAACGATACCCTTAAATTAAAATTCAGTGCATAGATGGCTATTTATAAGATTGACTTGTCCTGACAGTTTCACAAAGATCGAATGGTATTTAATGAAGTTATTGCAGTTTGAATTTTCCTGATTTGCTATGGAACAATATGCGCCGTATTACTATAGAAACATATGGCTATGGAACAATATGCGCTCTTTTAACCGACTCAGACACTTGTAATAAATTGGACATACGCCACTGGCGGTCAATACATATGCAGATTCCTACCATACGGCTTCCCGTCTTACGTCAGTTGTGACGACTGCCAATCCCACGTCAGTTTGGTCGAAGACTGTCCAAGTGGCAGTCCGACGCAGCTATATGTAGGGTGGGTGTGCGAGTAGCGGCTCAACGCCACTTACGAAATCGCGGAACGGAAAAACCCAGAATCTGTACTGCATAAAACTCACTTGTCAACTTTTCCGTTTATCACATATCGTTTGTGGCGTAATAAAAAAAACGCGCACAATCTTCATCTCGTCTCGGTGTCTTCGCTGCTGTACCCTTATTTGTGTCGTCCCTCTCCGCGAGGGAGTGCATCTTGTTCTGGTGCAGGCGGCAGATAGTCGTACGCAGCGAGCGTGATTCGCAAATTTGAAATTGTGCCGATTCGCGACGAGTGTGTGTTTGAGTGTATGGCTTTCGCGGCTCTTCTCATATGAGCGGAAGAAAATAGACATATTCCAACTACCCCCACACAATCGGAGTAGGAATAAGGCAGGCAAGCAGCAGCAGTAGGCGCTTCACCAAAGATATTAAGGAACGCTGTTTTCCCAGTTTGCTTTAATTTTGCTGATTTAACCCCAAACTCTGTTTTCAGCAACGTCACCTTATCATTCACAGCATCCAACACTAACAACAGGCCCATCCAAATTACAAATTGCACCAAAATCTTGCTTAATCACCCGCTCACATGAAGATGCTAGTCCTGAGAATACAACCAAAAGTCACCACATCAAAAGGATGTCATTTTTCATGATGATCAAGGTCGCTCATTGACTGAAGTTCATATAATGTCAGAGTTCTCAAATGTACCACCACTATGGAGTATTAAGTTTCTTGCACAAATCACACAAGGACTAGTCAGCCCACACCCATCAGAACAATGGGCTATTGGTTTCCGACAACCTGCATCTGATTATCTTCAATTCAGGAAGCGCATTGATGAGCTCAACGTATCGTTGGGGAATGTTATTGTACGTGAGAATGAGTCGGTTGTTGTGGGAACCGTGAAAGCGACAAACTTACCCTTTCGTAAAGAGGTTGTGGTGCGAGCTACTTGTGATGATTGGAAAAGTCAACAGGATATTTTTTGTAACCACTCTCAGGTAATATTTATGGAAGTATTGCTGCCTATGTTATATGTATGATACTTTTAGCTTTAACATTTCTCTACCTCCATCCTCGAAAAAGCTAGAATTTTACATTTTTTTCCGAGGCGATGGAGAGGAATATTGGTAT
The DNA here is from genome assembly GCA_963969285.1 of Odontomyia ornata. Lineage (NCBI taxonomy): Eukaryota > Metazoa > Arthropoda > Insecta > Diptera > Stratiomyidae > Odontomyia > Odontomyia ornata. The sequence continues at coordinate 154,548,841 of OZ017739.1, forward strand.
AGCAATAATAATCTAAACTATACAATATCTAAAACAAAATCACCATCCTGCCAAACGCATCCATCCGAAATACCATTGAATTATGATGACAATTATAGTTCGGTGATATGTCGAATTTCAATAGTTGGTCCGATGCATCCTCATGGAAGCAAAGTAGGAACCCCGCCCGTCGTAGTAAAAGCACACGAAAAAGGAAAATCAGAAGCAATTGTGAAACAAGAAAGAAACCATGCGTAACATATACATATGATTGTGGTTTATATGCTTAAGTTCTAGGATTATTTTCTTTCGCGGAAATAATCTACATAATCCTCTAGGAAATACTTAAAAGTAAAGAGAACTTATAATGAGGACTAATTTATACTTTATTGTACATACGTATATAAAAGAAATTCCCTTGATACAACTGCAGAATCAAAGCCACCAAGATCCTTTTTATGGTAACTGCTAAGGTAAAGTAACATACGCTAATTTCAACCGATGTGTTGAAATTATTTTTCAAATTTTCAAAGGGAAAGGCTTACAATACTTCCGAAGATCAAGCAAAGACTCGAATAGTCTTAAGCATGATGTAAAAGGGGAATGGTTCAATCTTAATTTCATGTTAAAAGTCAAACCTATTAAATGATTCCATTTGCAAATCTTTAAATAGAGTGTGTTGGGAATTTTCTAGATACAAAAACGGTGTGTGAAACATACAAAATTACTTCCATGTCCTCTGCTGCCAATTAGAAAGCTCCGAATAGAGCATTCGAATATAGAATTCATTGTCAACAGATACTCTCCATTCTTCAATTTTTAAATTCCGAACCTTTTGTCGAACATTGAAATATTTACTCTCTATGCTAGACTAAATGCACGTTACCATTTTTTCTGTTAAATAATTGTACAATTATTTTTTAATGATTAAATACGGTTAAGCGGTTCGGAAATAAAATATTAAAATTCATCCAATTTTTAAACTTAATCAAATTAGCATGATACGATATACAACATGTTCATAGGTTAAAAGTAGTAAAAAATATATTGGTACGAAGTCGTAATATAATTTACAATTACATTTCGAGAATAAGTAGGAAAAATAAAACGTATACAAGAATTCTTCTTTCCTAAATTAGACAATGAAAAAGAATATACCAACCGAATGCAAACAGCATGAATCCTTATCATGTTTCATGAATATTTAATTTACATTTAATGATCTAACATTCATCTTAGCACTACAGCCCCTTTTGGGCCTGCGCTTCCTGCAAACAACGCCTCCAACTGTCTCAGTCCGTTGACCGCGTCATCCAATTCCGAGATCCGAGCAGCGATGAACTGTCTTCGTCGACCGAGTCAGATCAACGTTTGCTCGGTTTCCCCACTGGCCGCCGGCCTTCAGTTCTGCCAACGAATACCTTCTTGGGTATCCGTTGTTCGTCCATACGATTCATGTATCCAGCCCATTGCAGCTTCTGCAGTCTTACAATCCTTGAGACCTCCGGTTCGTCAAAAATTTCATACAGCTCATGGTTGTATCGAATTCGCCATTGCTCCCCGTCTAGCTTCGCTCCGATTATTCGCCTTAGGACCCGTCGCTTAAAGGCGTTCAATATATGCTTGGGTTAGGGTCAAAATTGACGTTAGAAAGGAAGCCATATAGCAGCAACGCTTACTACCACACACATGACCATTAGTAGGCCGACTTTGCTGGATAACTTACATGGCGGTATATGAAGAATTGTGGAGGCGCCAACGAAAATTCGATGTTTTGTACGACTTAGAGACGGATTTCTACAGTGAAATCCAGATGGTTCCCGCAGAACACAATAGCGCTTCTTATGAAGTGAAAATTATTTCAGTTCTTATACCCGTTTGATTTTTATCGCCTTCCAAAGTGAATAAATATGAGTTTGTTTACTTCTCAAAGCTGAGCTATCAGTGGAAGGTGCAAAACATGTGCTCCATTTGCTCGTCTTGAAAAGTTTAGGAGTGCAGTGGGGAAGGCAAGGTGAATGCCTATTGGAATGCCTATTGTACGTTTTCATTAGGGAAAATAGTACACATTACGCGATATAAGCATTTGCTTATGCCGCACTTGGCTGACAGCTCACGGGAGCTTGTCCATAGTAGGCCGACTAATGCATATGCGAATTACTACCATATGGCTTCCTACCTTACGTCAGTTTTGGTTAGGGTCCATGTTTCACACCCATAGCATAACACAGGTCTTATTACAGATTTGTATACTTGGAGCTGTGGCGGTTATATTACTTTTAATTCAAAATAACTCAAAAATATGCATTCTATTCATAAAATATACTTTTCATAAAAATACTTTACTTTTGACACATTAAACAAATAATGTAAATCTAGTTACCTATATTGCTTTTGGAATTGTATATATAGATTGTAAATTAATGAAGTTAATTCAGTAAGTTCAATTCATTCAACGAATTCAGTTTGTTCTCAAATATTCTATTGAGAAAGTCAATTAATAAATATAATTTAGTTTATTCAGTTCGTTCTTAATTATTGTATTGTTTGAATTTATAATAAAATATTATTCAATACATAATAAAATATCTTTCTAATTATAGAAAGAAAAGTTTATTCTTATAAACAGAAACAAACTATACTACCAAGAACGAACAATTGGTGACCCCGATAAGGCACAAGTGCCTCTTATTGAAAATCCAGTTCTTATTCAACACGTTGACTTGCAACGGAAGTCGTTGTAACCTTTAAGAAGGACGAGCAGTACCACGCTATCTAAGCCCGAGCTGCTATTGCGAATACAAAAAACGAACGAAAGCAAACTGTCGAGGCTATAGCTGATTTTTCGTGGCGATTGAGTTGGTTTGTGCGATCGACTCACACCTTGATAGATGAAAATTTGTGTGTCAATTACGAGCGACAGTAGAAATATTATTTCGCTAGAGCAGAAAAACAAGAGAAAAGGTCAAATCGCGATTTTATTTGCAATTTTCGCCAATTTGTGGTACATTTACGGTCGTGTGTTCGTCCGTCCGCCAGCGAAACGCAAATTAGAATTGTGAGCAATTTCGAATTTAGTTATAGCATCCGGACAGAGCCTTAAGAGCAAAGCAAAACAATCATCAAATCAACAGGCAGCCATTGATTTAGTACCACGAATAAACCGAGAACAGGCGGAAAATGGCGAAAAGATCCAGCAAAAAATTCCAATTAGCGAACACGTAAGACATCAAAAGTGGAAAACGACGAGCGAGGAGCGAATATTCAAGAAGGAATTTAAGTAAGAGAATTTATGTACAACATTACATTCTACAATTACACACATTTTAGATTCACACATATATACCAGAATTCTTAAATATTTCTATATATATATATATATATATATATATATATATATATATATATATATATATATATATATATATATTTTTTTTTTTTTTTAATTTTTAAAACTGTAAATTTTAACGATTAGATCGCAGATTAAGGGTAGGATATATCCTGCGATAGGGGGACATATCTAGCGTAGTGCACCCAGAACCCTTAGAGATTTTTTTTGTCAGGAATATTTATATCATTATAAATTAAATTATGTCTCAAAATAATTTTCATGATGCGAGTCCTTCAGGGGATTCTACAGTAAATGCTGTAGCAGTAAAGCTACCTTTATTTTGGAAGGAGTTTCCTGAAACATGGTTTAAGCGTTCGGAGGCTCAATTCGCTCTGGCTGGGATTACGACGGAATTAACCCAATTCAATTATGTTCTGGTAGCTCTTGATCCTGAAGCAATTAGGACAGTTACTGATCTAGTGAATAATCCTTCATCCACTACTCCCTACACAACTTTAAAAGACGCTTTAGTTTCCAGACTTTCAGCAAGTGAGAATACGAGATTAAGTCAATTAATTTCGAATCTCACTTTAGGAGATAGACAGCCCTCACAACTTCTTCGTGAGATGAAACAACTTGGGTGGGATAAAGTTGCAGATGATCTTTTAAGATCATTATGGCTTCAAAGACTACCGGAAAACATGCAAGCAATATTAGCATGTAACCGTCCAGCTCTTTGAATGATCTGGCATCAAGTGCTAATAAAATTTTTGAAGTTTCAAATGGACCATCAGTATTTTCATTTGCAAATTCCTCCAAATCAGAACCTAACGTTCAACAACAAATTACAGAGTTAAGAAATCAAATTGCAGAACTTACTAAGGCTGTTGGAGAATCATTAAGATTTAGAAGTCCAAGAAGGAACGATGGCCAGTTTCAAGGTTTCCGTTCACGTAGTTCATCCAACAGACGCTCAAAAGATAGAGGATTTTGTTGGTATCATGCTAAATTTGGTGTCAATGCACATAAGTGTATTGAGCCATGCAAATTTATTAACAAAAATTCTAAGGAGACTTTCAATAATTCAAAAAACTAAATCCTCTTAAGTCTCCGGCAGCAAACTTAAGTGGTATTTCTTCTAGCCGCCTTTTAATTCTCGATCATTCTTCAAAGAAGAATTTTTTAATCGATACAGGTGCGGAAATTTCCGTGATTCCGATATCAAATAATTTGAAATTAATTCCATCGGGATTTAAACTTTCTGCTGCTAATGCATCTTCCATTGATACATATGGCAGAAAGTTATTAACATTAAATTTGGGACTTAGAAGAGATTTTTCATGACACTTTATAATTGCCGACATTACACGTCCCATTGTAGGAGCAGATTTCCTTGGTCATTTCGGTCTTTTAGTAGATGTAGCTAATAAAGCTTTAATTGACCCAGTTACCAATCTTAAATCAATAACTTCTATTTCTAAGGAAGATTATTCAAATTTATCAATTCACGTTCAATCGGATGTTGATCCTAATGTTAAGGAATTATTAATTAAATTCAAGTCGATTACCTTAGAATCTGATTTCACTAAAGTTCCAGTACATAATATTAAACATAAATTGTTACTTCTGGATCTCCAATCATGTCCAAACATAGACGTTTAGCTCTGGACAGATTAGAGCCAGCTAAAAAAGAATTTAATTTTCTTCTGGAACAAGACATCTGCCGTCCTTCAGACAGCAAATGGTCCTCAACATTATACATGGTCAAAAAAGTAATGGTGAATGGCGTCCTTGTGGAGACTACAGACGTTTAAATGCCACAACCGTTCCAGATCGTTATCCGATTCCTAATATTCAGGATATTACTCACAACCGATTGCAAAACATTTTCAACTTTAGATCTTACCAAGGCATACCATCAAATTCCAGTCGAACCCGAAGATATTCCAAAAACAGCTACAGTGGCTCACAGCTTATTTGATGCAGTAACATTTTCAAAGCTAAAAGCACTATAACTTCTGTATTAGAAAAGGTATTGAAAAAATTTAAACTGCAATAAATTAAATAAAAGCCCTTTTGTAAAAAATAACAATTTAATTTCTTTCAACAATTGATTCTTAAATAACTAAATAACAAAAACAAAATTAAAGGCAAAATTTTATGTCACAGCTTAATTGATGCAGTCCACGTTTTCCTTAAATTTATCCATGTAGAGGATTTCCAATTCAACACTAATATTTCGTATGGTTTCCTTTTTGGCTCAAGACAGCTTTGAGTCTATTTGGAACAGATTCAACCAACTTTCCTGTCATTTCTGGCGTTATTTTACTCCATTCTTCTAAAAGAGCTTTCTTTAAATCAATTTTGTTGTAAATTGCGTGGTTACGAATTTTTTTCTCCAGAAAAGCCCATAAATTCTGAATTACATTTAAGTCGGGTGACTGTGCCGGGGAAGCCATCAAATGAGGACAATTCCAAATAAGCCTAGATTGCACGATTTCTGACTTACGTTTAGGGTCATTATCTTGGTAGAATCTGAATTCACGCCGGATTCCGAGTTCGTCAGCACTTTGCAGGAGATTTTCCTTTAGGATATTACTGTACATGATCTTGTCCATGTTTCCTTCAATAAAGGCTAGCTTCCCAACTCCGGCTGCTGACATACAGGCCCAAACCATTACGCTGCCCACGCCGTGCTTAACAGTCTCATGTAAATTTGCTTTTTTTAGCTCTGTATTTGGCTTTCTCCAAACGTACGCCATTCCATCTGAGCCAAATATGTTGAATTTAGACTCGTCAGCAAAAATCACGGTTTTCCAAAAGTCCAAATCCTTTGAAATATGCTCCGTAGCAAAGTTCAGGCGGCTTTGTCGATTTTTGATACTGATGAACGGCTTCTTTCGTGCGACTCGGCCATTAAAATTATGCTTTCTTAGCACACGACGTATGGTTTCAGCACTGCATTCTTTACCAATTCTAGTTAACACTTCATTCGCCAATTTAGGAGCTGATAACTTAGGGTTTTGCATTATTTTCCGGACGATCCACCGTTCATCAGACTCATTCAAAATTTTATTTGGTGCATTTCTACCCTTGTTTTCCAACCTTTTTTCATTGGTAAACCTTTCAATTATATGCTGAACTGTTGATGAACTTAAATTGACAACTTCGCTGATTTTGCGATGAGATTCACCATTTCTAAAATGATGAATGACTAATTCCCGCTGTTCAAGTGTTGTCCTACGGCCCATTTTAAATATTACACAATTTATCCACTTTTAAACTATCAAGGTCAAATAACTTTTTTAAAAATAAAATAAGAAACGCACTAAGTACAATATATCCAAAAAAAAATCCGGTGAAAATCGTGCACTTTCAATGCTAGGATGCAAAGAACTAACTGCATCAAATAAGCTGTGAGCTATCCTATGCAAATGATTTTGCTTCATTACTGCTAACGGGACATTTGAAACATTTTTTCTTACTTTCTTTTGTGCTTCGAATTTCAGTTATACTAACTGTAAAATCTGCATCAAAATATTTGTAAATTTTTATTTATCTGCATAAGGACAACAGTTTGTTTAATATTTATTGAAGTGCATCAAATAAGCTGTGAGCCACTGTATATGCACACCGTTTGGACTCTTTGAGTTTACCCGAATGACCTTTGGACTATGCAATGCTGCGCAAACTTTCCAGCGATTTATTAATTCTGTATTGAAAGATCTAAATTTTTGTTTTGTATATCTTGACGACATCCTGACTGCATCCAAATCAGTTTCTGAGCATTTAGCTCATTTGGAAATTATTTTTGAAAGATTACAAGAAAATGGTCTTATAATTAACATTAACAAATGTAAATTTTTACAGACTGAGATAAAATTTCTTGGTCATTTCATTTCGTCTGAAGGCATTCGTCCAGCTCCAGACTAGGGTTAAGATATTCTTCAATTCAAATTACCTGAGACTACTTTAGAACTGAGACGATTTTTAGGCATGATAAATTTTTATCGTCGGCTTATCAAGCAGTAAAATATTTTACGTTTTACATTGAAGGTCGTTCTTTCACGCTGTTCACAGATCACAAGCCATTAATATATTCATTTCGGCAAAACCCAGCTAAAGCTTCTCCAAGGCAACTCCGTCAACTAACATTTATTAGTGAGTTTACTACAGACTTTCGACACATTTCTGGCAAAGAGAACGTAGTTGCTGATTCTCTTTCTAGGATTTCTCAAATAGAAATTCCTAGTACAATAGATTTCAAAGCCATTTCAGAAGCACAAATTGTAGATGAATGTTTGACAAACTTGAGAACAAATTCGAAATTTAAGTTTAGTCAAATTAATTTGCCAAATTCAGATATTGAAGTTTTTTTGTGAAATTTCTGATAAAACTATCAGGCCTTACATTCCAGAAAAATTTCGTGAACAAGTTTTCAAGACTGTTCATTATTTAGCACATCCTGGAATACGAACTACTCGTCGCATTATTGCATGCAAATATTTTTGGCCTTCATTAAATAAGGATGTTGCAAACTGGACTCGGAGTTGTTTAGATTGTCAACGTTGCAAAATTTCAAGGCATAATAAAAGTGAAATTAAGACTTTTCCGTTGGTATCTAAACGCTTCAAAGCAATTCATATGGATATTATCGGACCACTTCCTTATTCACAAGGTTTCACGTATTGCTTGACAGTTATTGACCGATTTTCAAGATGGCCAGAAGCTACTCCCATGACAAATATAACAGCTCAATCTTGTGCGGAAGCTTTATGCAGTGTTTGGATTGCACGTTTTGGAGTTCCTGAAACCATAGTTACTGATCAAGGTAAACGATTTGAATCACAACTATTTGGCGAACTAGCAAGGACTCTAGGTTTTAAGCGCAACCGTACTACAGCTTATCATCCTCAAGCTAGCGGTATGATCGAAAGATGGCATCGTACGCTTAAAGCGGCCATTATGACACATAATAATCCTTCATGGACCAAGAGCTTACCTTTTGTGATGTTAGGTTTGAGAACAGCAATCAAAGAAGATTTTAATACTTCTCCAGCAGAGCTAGTTTATGGAGAAAATATCAAAATTCCGGGTGATTTTTCAATTCCATCATTAGATAGCCAAAAACAAAACGATTTTGTTAAAGATCTGAAATTTGCTATGTCGGTTCTCAAACCTATTCCGGCTGCAAATCATGGTAATAATAACACAAAAATTATTAAAAGTTTAGATACATGCACCGAAGTTCTAGTCAGGGTTGATTCGGTTCGTCCATCGCTTCAACCACCATACTAAGGTTCCTTTAAGATATTGCAAAGAAAAGAAACATATTTCACTATTGAGATTAATAATAAAGCGTGTAATATTTCGGTAGATCGATTAAAACCTTGTTTTTCCGCAATTAAGAAAAAAGCAATAAAAATTAATGGAAATAAAGAGACCAAAAAAGTATCGTTTGACATCAGTAAAATAAAACAACATTTGTAACAAGATATTTATAAATGGCAAACGTTCCAATAAGTCCCAAAGAATAATTTTACATTAAAATTAAAAAAATTAATCAGTAACAGTTAACTAACCCCACATAAGTAGTTTTCCTTTTATCGCGAAATATAAATATTTCACTAGGGGGAAATTCTGTGGCGGTTATATTACATTTAATTCAAAATAACTCAAAAATATTCATTCCATTCATAAAATATACTTTTCATAAAAATACTTTACTTTTGACACATTAAACAAATAATGTAAATCTAGTTACCTATATTGTTTTTGGAATTGTATATATAGATTGTAAATTAATGAAGTTAATTCAGTAAGTTCAGTTCATTCAACGAAATCAGTTTGTTCTCAAATATTGCATTGAGAAAGTAAATTAATAAATATAATTTATCAAGAGTGAACAGAGCTTTGTTTTCCTGTGTATGCAGCTGGTCTTCAACATCGTCAATACTGAAAAAAATATTTTATTTGCGAGCTGTATTCTTCGGCGTATTTCGTCTGATCTAACATGCTGGCATAGAAAAAAAAGCAAAAAAGAACCACATGAATTCGTTATAATTAAATTATTTATAAGTTTGGCCATAACAAAAAAAAAACAAATAATAACAGCAAAAAAACAAAAAAGATCTAAGTAAAAAATCAGTACCACATTGTTAAGTAGATTAGAATGCATTTACGTAGGGAAGAAAATGAAATTAAGAATATATAATAACATGGATTGCTAAAGAGTAATACGACTTTCCTTTCCAGCCTGCCCTTCTTTTTTCCAGCGGAAGTGAGAACGAACGGTAAGTATGCCGTGAAGAGGGTAGGGTTCTAGAAATCCGCGGATGGCCGGTTTGCTTTGCATTTTCCTTAGAGTAGAGTTCTTCGGGACTGAATTAACGTAGTATATTTTTCAGTACCGCGTCGGAGAACTTTGGGAACGTGAAATTGAATTTATTTTTTTCACTGCTGACTGAAAGAATGGAAGAAATACAGAACAACGTAGAGATAGGTGTCGCTTCCGTATGTTTGAATTTTTGACGCGTTTGAAACGGGCACTTGCTGGTGGCTGAAACACGTAATTGAGCGTGATCCATTTTAAAGACCTGCGACCGAAATCCTCTCTGAACTAGCTGGCCGACAAGCAGCCACCGCGAAATGGATTACGGGTGCACGGACTGGTTGACCTGTTGGTACCATTCGTTGGCACGACTCAGACTTTACGTCTAGAACCGATGAGAGGTCGGTTCTGATTTCATTCGAGCGGACATAGATGGAAAATAATTACACACTGCAGGTTTCCAAACGTGAATTAAGTCGAGGCGGCAGAAGAGAGCTCCTAACAGAAGGGCTTTTTAGCCATTCTAGAGCACGAAAAAAGCATTTTTTTCAAGCCATGAATCGATGATCTGAATTATTCACCCAATATTTGTTCAAGAAATCATTCAAATTCATTCAAAAGTTGCAGAGTTTCGTTCATAAGCACATAACAGACGCGATTTAGTTCCATGTTAAATAATTTTTAAGAATGCTGGGCTCATTGAACATATTCAAGTAACCTACTATTCCTTAAGTTTTCATGAAAATCCGAAAAAAATAAGCGTGCCTTGGTCGATTCGAATATAGTGGAACTCCAGTGAGCTTTGCGCTTAATATTGACAAATTCAAAAAATTTCTTTGGGTTTTTGATTATATTTTCACATATAACATTAAAATAGGCTTCATAGGCCTCGCGCGATTTAGGTTGTTATAAAACGCTTATGCCTACGAAATTTCATAGAAGATTGGATAAGCCCATTGGTTAGATATAGAGTCGGGCGATTTTCGAGGCAGCACGCATTGAGTAATTTGGAGTTTTTTCGGAACTTGAAATTACTTGGAATTTTTTGGATTTTTTTTTTGTGGAATTTCATGAAATTACGGAAATTTTTTGCAATTATGGAATTGTTAAAAATTCATAGAAAAGGAAAAGAAGTAAAGCACCTGGATAAGGAAAGCTATCGCCCAGTCAGCTTGCTGCCTAACATCAGCAAGGTGTTTGAAGTGATACTCAACAGAGCATTAAACGCCCACATTGAGGAAAATGAGTTGATGCCGAATTGCGAATTTGGTTTTCGTGCAAGGCATTCGACCACACATGCAATAACGAAAGTAACCTCAGACATCTGTTGGAAACTAAATGATAGACAATGCGTTGGAGCATGTCTCATTGATATGGAGAAAGCCTTTGATACGGTGTGGTTAGATGGACTAATTTTTAAGCTCCTTCAGGACAAGTTCCCCAGACACCTTATCGCCATGATGTGCAATATGTTATACGGGAAATCGTTTGTCGTAACTGATGGAAATCTGACAACAATGCGCGAGTTCAAGGTCTTGAATGGTCTACAGCAGGGAACAGTTACTGCGCCTCTGCTCTTTTCAATCTTTATTCGCAAGCTATTGAACGGCTTTGATTTTAACGTCGCGCCAACACGATCATTGGTAGCGTTTGCTGATGATCTGATCATCTATACGGCAGACCGAAAAGCTACAATAGTTCAGAGCAATCTCCAAAAAATGTTCAATGATGTACAGCTGTACACTGACAATTGGCGAATGAAAATCAATGCGCAGAAGTGTGAAACAATCTTATTTCGGACAACGCTGCGGGGGGTCAGTCAAGACCTGAAACGTAATTGGAAAGATTTCCACATCATGGCTGGTGAGGGTAGTCTTGAACGGGTTCCACATAAATCCTGTGTTCGATACCTCGGTCTTTATCTCGATCAGTATCTGTACTATACTGAACATGTGAAAATCATGCTCAGTAAGGCACTTAAAGTAGTCATGGCCCTTCGAAAACTCTTTCATTCCATATACATTGACCAAAAGGTCAAAATTATCTGTTACAAGACTCTGGTTAAACCAGTTTTGACATATGGATGTCAGATCTGGTACAACCAGAGCGCTAGTACAATGGAAAAATTAAGAGTTTTCGAAAGGAAATGTCTTCGTGCATGTACTGGTTTGTACAGAAAGCCTGAAACGGATTGGAAACATTATATATCGAATAGAAGAATTTATCAAACTGCTGAAGTGACTAGAGTCGATATCTTTATATTGAAACTTCTTCGGAATCATATCGCAAGATCTGTGACTGAGAGTGAAAACCCTTGGATTTTACAGCCGTTCCACCCTACAGACGGGTATATAGCGACTTGCTTCGCTACTGGCTTCATTCCTCCAGAAGCATTCGTGTATTTGGACATGAATGGATACGTTTTTGATTCTGACGGCATCCCAATCATATATCACATATATCGACGGGCCACCGATAAGAAGATAAAATATCCTCCGAATTTGAGTTCACGAGACCAACAATTCCAATGGAGATACTCATTTGCTAGATTCGTTGAAGCTGATCGAGGTGAGACGGAGCAATCTAGGTATTGGTGGCTGAATGACAATGTCTAAATTATTCGTGTTTATTTTCAGTTTTGGTGTTTTTCGTTATTTAATTTTTGAGTTTCAGCTCATTATTGCTACATTTAGTGTTATTGTTTATTTTTGTTCAAAATTAGGTATAGGTTAGGTTTATATTATGTTTATTATATTAGGTTAGAGATAAGGTTTAACGCTTAGGTTAGGAAAATTGTTATAGATTTTTTTTAGTATAAGATAAAGTTTTTGATTGCATTTATTAGAATAAAGTTAAAACATATTAGGTGTAGGATCAAAGTTCACTGTAGTGTTAAGATTATAAATAATTTAAGAATAGTGTTGGTTGGTTTTTTTCTCCCTTTTCCAATTGAATTGTAAAAATATGTAATAATCTTCATTGATTTGAATTTGCTATAGTTTTTTTTTTTTTTTAAATGTGTTTAATGATAACGTACAAATTTAGAGAGCCATTTGGGCCATTAAGTTTTTTTATTGTTATTGTTTGGATTTTGCTTTATATTCTTTTAAAATTTATAACGATTAGTTTTAAATAAAGCGCTTTTGACTTTGACTTTGAAGCACCTGGATAAGGCGCGTAGAGCAAATGCAAGAATGAGGACGAGTGGAACGTTAAGAGTGGGCAGAAGGCGTTAAATTTGAAATGGGGTATTTGGAAAAAAAATAATGTTTATTATTTTTATTCTTTTCAATACAATTATTTGGCTTTTAGACAAAAGATAATAAGGGATACAGTATTTCAAAATCCGTCTTGGAATCTGTGGTTATGGGTTGCTGTCCACTGCAAAATCAGGCTTGACGTGTAAAGCCAAAATAAATTTGCAGCGATATGAATATGGAGGAGGGAGGGAGTTCCACGGATAGTGGTGACGATGAAGACGCTGTAAAGCCAGAAAAGAATGCGAAAAAGAGCCCAGTAGGGTCACCAACTCAGAAATCTACTTCAAAGGTGTCTTAAGACCCTTGAAATGGGCGAACGAGATTTCTCCTAACTCAAAACGGTGGCATAAGTAGCTTCCGCTAGTTTTTCACTGGACATACCCAAGCTGAGTGCAAGACCAAACCTTAAAGGTAATTAAGCAAAATCCAAGCCCCAGCAGCTAAGCATGGTTGGTACCTACAAAAAGAGGGTACCTTCTATAGTGTGCCATAGGCTTGACCTGAAGACTTTCAGGGATAGCGTTAAAAGGGCATGCACATGAAATATTGAAAAGGAGCCAGAGTTCAATGTAATGGTGAGCAGCTTCTCGTGAACTGCGCTCCCCCTAAAATGGCTGACGGTCACACCAGCCTATTTAATTTTCTGAATTGTGTGAAAGTGGCTTGTTACAATTACACTCTTCAAGGAGAGAGGAGAGAGAAATTGCCTCTCCTACTCAAAGGCGTGCACAGTTTGTACGACGAGAACGATGTCGTGGCTGAGCTACAGGAGCATCTTGGAGGAGATATCCTATCAGCAAAAGGGTTCTCGTTGATAACCTCTAGGAGGGATAAAGGAGGCTTTCCTCTCTGTTAGTCCAGTTCAAACCAGTGAAGGAAACGATGGGCAAAACGTTCTTACCGTATCGAAAGATACGATGGGGTCTAAAAAAAGAAGCACTTCACAGTGCTTCAATGGCCAAAGATTTGGCCACATCACTTCTAACTTTGAACTGGAAGCTAGATGCGTAAAATACAATAGGCAACACAAGTCGGATGAATGTTCAAACAGAAAGGACGAGAAAAAAGAAGAAGTTTGCTGTATCAACTGCAACACCAACGGACATCCTACGAGTTTCAGACGTTGTCCTGAAGCAAACGAATTTGAGAATGGTATGAAGAACCTCCCGTAGAAAATAAAAGAATACGACGGATTTCATCACCACCTCTATCAAAAATACTGCGCGAAAAGGGTCTCGTTTTTTGCAAGGTACAAAGAATTAAAAATAATAAGCACGAATAACTTCGACATTGTCATTCAGTCACCAATACCCAGATCACTCCAGCTCAGCTAAATTAGCTTCAATGAATTTAGCAAATGAGTATCTCCATTGAAATTGTGGGTCTCGCGAGCTCAAATCCGGACGATATTTTATCTTCATATCAGTGGCCCCTCTATATACGTGATAAATGTTTGGGACGCCATCAGAATCAAAAACCTATCGATTCATGAGCAAATACATGAATGCTTCTGGAGGAACGAAGCTAGTAGCGAGGCAAGTCGCAATATACCCGTCTGTAGGGTAGAACGGGTGTGTAATACAACGATTTTCACTCACAGTTACAGATCTTGCGATATGATCCCGTAGAAGTTCCAGTATGAAGATATCGACTCTTGTCACTTGAGCAGTTTGATAAATTTTTCTATTCGATATATAATGCGTCCAAGCCATCTTAGGCATTCTGTACAGACCAGTACATGCACGAAGACATTTCCTGTCCAAGACTCTTAACTTTTCTATAGTAGAGAGTATAGAGTGCTAGGTTGCACCAGATCTGATATTCATATGTCAAAACTGGTCTAACCAGAGTCTTGTAACAGATGATTTTGACCTTTTGAACAATGTTTCTGGAATGAGAGAGTCTTCGTAGGGAAATGACTACCTTTAGTAGTGCATGGCGCAATTGGCGGCCGAATGGCAAAATCGTTGACACCGGTAACACTGGTTGACCTCTCGTTTCTGTAATCGCTCCCATCTCACAACTCTATAATTCAAGTACCTTTTCTGTTGAAGGGTACTTGGGCTGCTAGTATTTGTGATTTGTACCAAATAAAAAGGTAACTCTTTATTCTCAATGGTTGATCTTCTTGTTTTTGGGGTGTATGTGAAGTGGTGAACCTCTACAGATTTTAACGCGTCTTTAGTTGCTTGAAAATCAACCAGTGATTGCGTTTTGAAGGTGATTTTTTCTGAGTTTACTCTCTTGATCTCGAAATTTTCAATTTTTCGTTCGGCCGCCAATAGCTGAACCATGTCGCTACCACGTTGTCCAAAAACGTTTATTGAAGTGGGACTTTGTCCTTCTTCTTACTAGCATTAATTTGGCCCTGAGGGCCAGCAGAACCACTAGTTGGTTTTTTTCCAAGATTTTTTTATTTTAAATTTTTTATGAAATTTATATTATTATTATTATTTGATCGTATACCTTCTGATGTGAATGGTTCCGTTTCGTTTCTTAAGTTCGTCTGTGAAGTCTCTGCTTCCAATTCCATGGATTCGCCTAGGTCCTTAAGGGCTGCATAATAGTTTCGGCTTTTATTTGTGCCATCTGCACTTAGAATGTCATCGGTTTTATCATAGCTTTTCTTTAAAATATTTGCTTTCTTTTTTGTCTCCTCTTGCTTCTTCTCTTTCCTTTCTAACGTACTTATTAATCCTTTCATTGTTTCTTCCATTGAATATATTCTCTGTTTAAGTTCGTCATTTTCACGTCTGATTTGTTCCATCTCAGCGGTGGGCTCCATTATTTGCAGCTTTCGTTGCGATTCGACGGATTTTTCGCTGATGATTCGCCTTTTTAAAGTTTTATCTATCTGCAGTTCTTGATTGTCAGCATTAAATTTCCTTTGCTGTTGTGCTTCAGCGGGATCCCCCATTCCACCTCCCAGCGCGGGAGGATTATTCGGGTGCTGTTCTGTTGTAAACAGCCTTTGTTTTGTTTGCAATTGATTGTTCCAATAGATATATATATATATATATATATATATATATATATATATATATATATATATATATATATATATATATATATATATATATATATATATAACTTTTAACGATGTTAAAAAAAACGAATAACTTTTTGAACTAATTAACCAATTTGACAGTTGAATATTTAATTGAATAAAATTAATTTTCTGACAGGAGCAATTGAAAACACGTCTAGTCACTACGAGTGCTAGACGCACTTGTATGTTACTTACTTTTACTAACTTATATGAACGAAACGCGCAGTACGAAAATAAACTTATTAAAAATTATGTTTAATGTAAATGATTTCGAACAAATTTCTAATGATTTTTTAATGAATAGAAACTAATTGTAAATATATCTTTTATTTGCGGTGCTTCCTTTCTGTCACTCCTTTTTTTCCCCCACTTGTTTCCTCACTTCAAATTCGACTGACTTGTTGGCAACTCGCGTCAGGTCGACTTTTTGTTAAAATGTACTCTTTTCTTCTGGGTCACCAGTTGTAGATTGGTTGGTAATCTGGCCTTAATCTTTCTTCCTTGTTGCCGAATTGAATGTTTCTTCCTTTCACTCGAATTGGGTTTTTTCTAAAAAAAATGAAAGTTAAACTATTATTTTAACAGCAGTATCTGATAAGCTTTGCCAGAACATATGCTTCCATAAAAATTACCTTAATAGATACGTTAGAAGCACCTGTATTATCCTATGTATGAATGAAAGTTCACCTTCTTGTATCCCTTGTGTCTCTTCCTTATATCTTAAGTGTAATGTTTTTTATACGATTTAACCACAGTTTGTTATTACTTATATTAACTTTAAGAAGTACGGAACAAAAATCTGTCGCTTAAAAATAACTCGATTTTTCTCTCAAATATTTTTTTACGTTA
This sequence comes from Odontomyia ornata, assembly GCA_963969285.1. NCBI lineage: Eukaryota > Metazoa > Arthropoda > Insecta > Diptera > Stratiomyidae > Odontomyia > Odontomyia ornata. Next base: position 154,565,640 of record OZ017739.1, read on the forward strand.
TGTTGATTCCCCCTTTTTTCCAACTGACTTTTGCCGTCATTTGCAAAGTGAACTATTATAAAGTAGAAAACGAAATAAACGGAAGAAAATCTTCAAAATCACCACATCCATACAGTCAAGTTGACCGTTTGTTCCCTTTTCTGTAGTGAAATTTATATTCGGGTGTATTTCATTCGTTTTTCTTTCAGCATGGTCAGTATTTCATCAACTTGTTTAGACATGCAGAGGTTCGTGATGTCTCGTTATAAACGTCGACAAGTATCAGTCAATGTGGGGGGGCTGGTTAGGTCACGACTGTACTTTAATGTGTATTTGTTGTCAAAGTGCATGACATCACCAGTACCGTTGCCAAGTACAGTGCTAGTTGGTATGCAGAAGCTTGCAGTAATTGACAACAAGCTGGATAGGGGTATTGGGTTTTTGTAGTGCTTTAAGGGGTATTGTAGATGAATTTGTGTTTACGTAGCGGTGCTTATTATTAGAAGGAATGATTAATGGAGATTGTATGATAGCAGTACATAAGTCTGCTTTAAACTTCTCACTGGGGTCTTTATTTACCAGTTGGTATCTGTTGACGTTAATGGAGCCTGTCATTTTGAATGTTGCATGTTCTTCGCCAGCTTTTGTCACTGTTTGAAGGTTTTTTGTATGCTTTGTCTGAATATGTCTCAATATTTCATGGTCTTCGTGAGAATCCACTTTCACTAGTCCGTTTTTTTTGTAGTATATCTACTGCGGTGTGCCTTGCATGTAATTATTTATCCCAGTAGCAGTTTATTAATGGCTAGTTTAGTGTCGATTACTAGTTGTTCTTGGCCTTCGTTGCGGTTTGTGGTACAAAAGTTGTTTTTCAATCCTTTATCTAGCAGTTCCATCTCCTGTGTCGTAAAAGTAATGTCTGATAGTTCGTCGGTAGGCAGCTCTGTTCGTTGATGTGATCATTGTGATTTGCTCTTTCTTTGGTTTGTTAAGCTTTAAGTCATTATTTCATATTAAGTTTTGAGGTGAATCACAATTTTTTGTATCACATCATTGAAGAATTGTATGGTGAACGTTACAAGTTTATACAAACATAATTAATTGTAAGTGAGAATGTAGCAGTTGTCGGTTGATTTCGTTCTTGTTTAAATAAAGTGCTCTTATTTCATTTTCAATGCGAAGTGTTTATGGACAGTATTAGGTCCTTTCTGCAGCGATCAGAAAGCCTTCGGTTTTCGACGCAAACGTCGATATATCATAATTAATATCGAGTACTGTCAATTTTTAATTTGCAAATTAAATGAAATATATTTTTGCATCGGGGAGGTCTTGGCGTTTCATTCACATCACAACTCATCAACCCTATAGTGGCGATCCTAACCAGCGAACGGAGCTTCAAGGTCCACGAACAACATCCCCGCAGACTATCCACGAATGGGCAATACGCAACCACCGGCCATCAGGGGGGACGTCACCAACACATTAGTGGTCAACTCGGAGTTGCAGATCCAGAGCTTGAAAATCCAACTCTTACTGGTACTGCTGTTGTGCACCAGCTCCATTGCCCTTGCCTACAAACTGTATCGTTGCCACGTTTGATGAGTCAAACGTGGTGCAGCACCGACCACCCGACCCATCTAAGATGGCTGCACCAGCACAATTATCAACGCCAATGCCCACCGTACCTGCAACAAAGGAGGAGCCCAACGATACGAATGAGATGGCACGCGTCGCATTTAGAGCTCCACCCTTGTAGCAGGAGGACGTAGAGCTTTGGTTTGCACAGGTGGATGCAAATTTCGCCACGAGCCGCATCACCGACGACTCAACCAACTTCAATTTGCTGGTGGTAAATGTCGACACCAGAGCCATGCAGCAGTTGCGCAATATTGTGACGAACCCACCAGCGGAGAAAAAATATAATGCACTTAAAAAAAGACCCTGTAAGCTGGATACGCTGACTCGGTGCATGGAAAAGCCACTCCTCAACCAGATGCACATGCTCGCCAACGGAAACGCATCCGACCCCTTGCTACAGCAGATGTGGCTCAACCACTTCGATGTCACGCTAAGGAGCATCCTATCAGCAAATGATGCCCTACTTTCGGATCTTGCAACGATCGCTGATCACGTGCTCTGGGCAATTGACAGTGGTCAACCACGTGACATGATGCACGTCACACACAGCCTACGCAACAACAGGAATCACTAACACGCCGCACCGAAACGACAGACAATCAGCTCTACTGGTATCATCAAAATGATGTGCCAGAAGGAAAAAACTGTCGGCAACCTTACTCAAACCAAAAAACTAACCACTCATCACCCACAAGTAGCGTGCACCCATCGCACGATCCAATTAAGGATTTGCAACAATATCAGCAGAAGTGCTTCTCTGATTGACACAGGTGTGGACGTTTCGATTATTCCGCCAACCATCCGGGATCGACACTCCCCCGACGCTGTCTCGAGTTTAGTTGCCACCAATGGTTCACAAATTCACACATTTAAAATTAAACTTGGGATTCACAACGCCTTTCAAGACCTTCATGATAGCCGATGTTAGTTCTCCAATAATTGGAGCCGATCCATCGAATACTATGGGCTCCTTATCGACAGGAAAGGGAAACGTCTCATCGGACGCACAGGCCTCAAAATGATTGTCATTCATATTGACAAGCAGCTACCCCAAGCCGATCAAATTCTATCAGATGTCAGTGGCGAGTTGCGACCACTGTTACAAGACTACATTAGCCTTACAAACGGTGAGCAAAGACCAAACATAAAGTGCACCACCACCCGTCACATTCAAATCAAGGGACCGCCAAGGCACGAAGTCTTTCCCCTGACAAGCTGGCACTTGCAAAAGCTGAATTCGAGGACCTGATCAGACATGGAAATTGCCGTCCATCAAAAAGTGCCTGGAGCAGCCCCTTGCACATGGTGAAGAAACCAAATGAAGATTGGTGACCATGCGGAGACCACCGTGCGCTCAACGCTCGCACAACGACAGACTGCTATCCGATCGGGTTTCTCCAGGATTGTACCGAAGCCCTCCATGGAATGACGGTTTTTTCTGTGATCGATTTGCAGAGGGCGTATCACCAAATCCCCGTGGAACCAAGTGACATCCCGTAGATCATCATCATCACACTGTTTGGATTGTACGAATTTATTTACATGACATTTGGACTTTACAACGCAGGTCAGACGTTTCAACGCTTCATGCACAACGTGCTGTGCGACTTGGATAACGCATTTGTTTACCTTGACGACATCTGAATTGTTTCGCCTGATCAGCAAACGCATCTTGAGCACATGAAGCAAGTGTTAGATCGACTTGTGAAATTTGGTCTGATCATTAACACCCCCAACGGCCAGTTCGGTAGATCGAAAGTGAAATCCTTGGGACACGCTATCAACAAGCACGGATTGAAACCCTTACCTAAAAAAATGGAGGGAATTCCTGCAACACAAAGACCGAAGACCGTTCATCAATTGAAATATTTTCTCGGGATGGTGAACTTCTACCACCGCTACCTCCCATACGCCGCTCAACACCAGCGTGCCCTACTGTGACTGATCACAGGAACCCGCAAACGCGACCAAACGCCTCTCAAATGGTCCAAGTCCAAGTCAGAGTTGGTTGATTCTGACCCATCCCAACTCCAATGCCTTATGCTCGCTCTGCGTTGACGCCTCAGGCAGCGGCTTCGAAGCCGCACTACAGTAGTTGAGGGGAGGTAACGCAACGCCACTTGGATTCTTCTTAAGGAAACTAACAGATGCTCAACAAAAGAACAGCACGTACGATCGGGAACTGTTGGCTACTCATGAGGCGATTCGACACTTCCGAAACAAAGTCGAAGACAGAGTATTCACCGTCTTCACTGACCACAAGCCTTTGCAGTTGGCACTCCAGCAGCAATCCGAAAAACCATCGCCGAGGCAACAACGCTAGCTGGGTTTCATTTCACAATTCACCACGGGCATCTGTCACACTCCAGGCCGAGACAACATCATCGCTGAGTATCTTTCAAGGGTAAATATAATTGAATCCATTAGTTTTACCACTATCGCTCTAGCTCAGAAGAACGACCTGAGCTTCAAGCTCTATGAGGTATTAGCAACAAGCCCCTCGAATGGAAACAACGGCGGGTGAACGACTCCTCCCTTACTCTAAACTGTGTCATCACCGCCAAAAGGATATGACCATTTATCCCGCAAAAATTCCGCCTAATAGTCATGCAGAATATTCATGGTCTTTCTCACTCGGGCACTCGAGCAGCCAGGGAAATGATCGTCGAACGTTACTTCTGGCCCTCGATGAACTTTGATATCAACAAGTTTGTCTGAGCCTGCCTACCGTCACCTAGCACACGAAGTTACCACTGCAAAAATATAGTCTACCCGATGCGAGGTTCAAGCACATAAATATTGACCTCATTGGACCACTGTCCCCAAATGATGATTACCGCTATTGCCTAACCACCATTGACAAATTTAAACGTTGGCCTAAGGCCATTTTGACCCTGAGTATCACCGCAAAAACAGTCGCTTCGGAGTGCCAGCAAGAGTCACTACCAACCTGGGAAACTAGTTCGAAAGCCAGATCTTTGCTGTGCTGACCCGTATTCTGGGAATTAACTACCTGAGGGCCACCCCGCACTATCCTGCCGCCGAAGAAAATCTTCGAAAGATAGCATCGTACGGTCAAAGCTGCCCTATTCTGCCACGAAACAGTCGAACGGAAGAAAGTGCTTCCTCTTGTGCTCCTCGGCCTGCGCACCGCATTAAAGGAAGACATCAATGCTACAGCCACCAACATAGTCTATGGCACCAGCTTATGGCGTTACCATCTTATGGCATCACAGCCAAGCATCAACGAAACGAATTTTCTGCGCAATCACAGGTCACGCATGACAAAACTGTGACCTTATAAGACAACGCGCATCACACCACCGCCCCGATACTCGTACACCGAGCTTTAGGCAGCAGTACACACGTCTTCATATGGAACGAAAAAGTTAAACCATTGCACACACCACTATACAACGGTCCGTATCCTGCTCTGAGTAGGAAGGACAAATATTTGAAGGTTGGCGTCAATGGAAACCCTGCCTTAATTTCAATCGACGGACCCAAACCCGCATTCCCCACGCCCGAATCTGCCATGACGGCGGGGCCCCTCACCAACGAACCGACGATAACCAAGTGCAGTGGGCGCAAAACCTCGCCACAAGTTCGCTCCGAACGATGCCATCGTGGCTCCGCCACTGCAGGGAGAGTACTGTAGCAGAGCTGCCACTAAGCACATCAACCACAATATATCGACCAACGTGCAGACTTGTGCAAGATGAAATCTTATCGCGCGCAACTATATTGCCATTCCATGCTGACCACACGCGTTCATCAAGGCAGGCATGCTTGTCCGCGGTGATATCTTATTGTGTACAAGCGGCATCAGCATTTTTTACACATACAGGTTTCAACAGGAAAATCTAAAACACCTTTCGTTCTCGACACAAACGACGATACATCATAATTAATATCGAGTATTTCAAATTTGCAAATGAAATAAAGTATATTTTTGTATAGGAAGGGCTCGGTTTTTTCATCCAAACCACGACCCATCAACCCTATAGCGTAGTTTATTTATAGCTGAAGTAAAGCAGATTCAGTATTGGCACTGTACGAAAAATGGAAACGTGATGAACTCAGTTATTGTTTTCGGATGTTTTGCTTTATTTTTATTAAGTACGAGGTGTGCCAATAAAGTAATGAGACTGTTTCCATGAAAACCGTGTATTTAAAAATTTATTCTACAACTCTGCCACCCTCTTCAAAGTAGTCCACTTGGGCAGCTATACAACGCTGACAGCGCGTTTTCCATGCTTCGTAACATTTCTGGAACGCTTCGACTGGGATGTCCGCGAGTATCCTCATCGTGGCCACCTGGATGTCCATAATCGACTCAAAATGGTTTCATTTAACCACCAACTTTGTTCTAGGGAACAAAAAAAGTCACAGGGTGATATATTGGGCAAATAAGGCTGCTGTTACAAAACGGCGATCCCTTTGGAGGCCAAATACTGGAACACGCTGAGGGCTCCTCAGAAAGGTTCTTTAGAACCATCTTTGCGCACAACTTTTTTATCCCAAAACCGTCGGTTAAATTTGTCTGACTGTTTCACTGTTTATATCCAGTTCTGAGGCCAACATTTGAACTGTTAAACGCCGATCTTCACTGATTCGGGAACTCCGCGTCTTCCACGCTTTCACGCCCCTCCTGAAACTCTTTATGCCATAGAAACACCTGGACACGACTAAGAGCACTATCACCATGCACTTTTACACTTTTTTTCCGAAGCTGTTTCGCCCAATTGGGCACAAAATTTTATCGCGACGCGTTGCTCTTGATTTCGTTTCTCTATTTTCGTGACGAGCACCAACACACGTCTACCAACACGACTCAGCACGCGAGCTAAGCAAGCTAGAGTGGTGGTAAATATATCAAAAGAGAGGAGAAGGATACCGGAGGAGGGGAAAGGCATTTTGAGGTCGAAAACACGTCCAACTAGCAGGCCAACCAGAAGCTACCAACGGAGTAAACCGTCGGGTGACCGAATCTGTTGACCTTAGGAGTAAGATTCCTTATCATGTCTCCAGACTTAGCGCCTTCACCTCGTTTAGAGCTCAATTTTGATTTCCTTGAAAAACGGTTAGTTGCAAATCATTACAAACATTAAGAAATCCCTCAAAGATAAAGATATGACAAACAATAGCCACTTCAGTTTCAACAGAAACTATTCTCCCATTTATGCAATGACAAAGGTCACATCAGATAGCTGCTAGCATGTGAATAGGAAAAATATGTTGGAGCATATTTTATTCTTATGTACCTGGCATTCGATAAAGTTTGCCTTATCGGACTGGTTTTTCATTCTATCCAGAGTAGGTTTCCATAGCCGCATATACAAAATATTATTAAGAAGATGCAAAGCAAACAGTTTATTGTCAAAATCGGCGGAATTCCTTCCCACAGAGTATTTAAATGTTCTGATGGTCTGCAGCAAGAAAAGTCATAGCATTGATACTTTTTGTGGTATTGTTAAGTCTTTTGATGAAATCATATCAATTCAACGAAAATGCTGCACGCTTATAGTGCGGATGACTTGATCATGTATACAGCAAAGACTTAAGCTTCGATGTCGCAAGCTCAGCTGAAAAGAATGTCTAAATTATTACCTCGAGGCAGTCCAACTATAACGTGAAGTAATGCTAGAGTTACATATAAAGTTAAAGAGAGAACGTACTCTACACAAATCTATCGTGACAAAATTTGGATCTTCTTTGGCTTTCACTTCCAGGCTTTTGTTTCTTCGGAGACCGTCCTATACCAAGCAAATTGAGCCACGGGCTTTCAAAAACGCCAGAATGTCCTAAAAAGGAAGAGCCGGGAATTTGCAAGACGCGCCAGATGTTCGAGCTCTGGGGGAAAATATATAGACCATTAAAAATTCGATGGATGCTTTTGACCACTGCAAGTGACCAAAGCAAGGTTCTTAAATGCTGAAATTATAACGAAACATCCTGCAGTCCACAAAAGGATGACCAGACAAATGAGGGACTGTTTCGTGATTTCACTGCCACCGATGAAAAAGTGGCTAAATTACTGTATTTGAAAATGAAAACCGATAACCACACAAGCATATCAAGAGGAAGGCTTATCCAAAAAGTGGGAGATAATCTAAAAAGAATTAAATCAGCGTCCGGCTCACCAAAAATCAGAAAAGGTGTAAGAATGGGCTCCTTGATTTAGAGGAGCTCCTTGACCGCATAGGGCGACCCGGAAGAGCTGGTCAGAAACCAAAGGCAAACAGAAGGTCAAAGAAGAGTAGAACGCTAAAGAAGTGCTGAGGGTTAATCCTAAAGGGCACGCGCAGACAGCTCCCCCATCAAACATTAATAAAAAATGGCGTCTAACTCGATCGAAGGGGATCGGGATACAAGAAGGGGGAAAGAGGCAGTTGATGGGTGTGGAACACTAGATCAGTTTCAGACAGTGCTAATACAATGAAGCAAAGAAAGCCTCCTTCAAAAAGTGCCAGAAAATACAGTTCTCACGGACGCCTAACAAGAAAAAAGACTGATGCGGAACAGGAGAGAAAAAGCCCCGTTGAAGACAGCAGCAGCCAGCACTGCTCGTAAAGTCCCTAGATGGTTGGTCCTACGCAGAAACACCGTGGAATATCATATCATATCATAAATGGGACACAAAAGAAAAGAAAATACAAAGAAGGCACACTATATCCTTTGAAAGGATGCTCATACAATACTATATTACGGGCACATTTTGGTTGAGTTTTCCAGGAAGCCCTAGACAAATCAAAACTGAATAACCAGCAGTTCAACCACCCAAAACCTGCTTGAGCAGTTTGTGGGGGACATGAAAGCCAAATTGAGGCTCAACGAGCACGGAACAGTAACGAGGCATGCAACCGAGTAGCAGCATACAAGTTAGCGCTACTGGCAAGATCCAGGGGACAATGTGAACAAAGATCCATGAGGAATTGGCTAAATTTAGTTGTGTAGAAGCTTAGTGCCTTACCCACGGTTTGCATGCATGAAGCGGAAAGGATGGAAGAGATATTGCGGGCACCATTTCCTGCTCATCCCGTCTATGTTGACGCTGTCTACGGTGAAACAGCAATCAAATTCCCATTCTTAAGAGAGCTGAAACTGGAAGAGGTAGTCCTATCATTAAAGGCAAGGAAGGCTCTAGGCCCAGATGGTGTTGCAGCTGAAGTGTTGCAGCTTGTCTATCACCTTTGTCCTGACTTGCTGCTCAGCACATTCAATGCTGACCTATAGTACGGGATGAACCCGATATGATGAAAGGTGAAGAGGCTCGTGCTGATCAGCAAGGGAAAGGGATATTCCATATCGCCATTTGAGAAGGTGCCAGCGAAGCTCATCAAGGGAAGACTCACTGACACAATTTGTGCTACCGGGGACATATCTTCTCGGCATACGGCTTTAGAGCAGCCCGCTCCACCATTGATGCGATTGCAGACGTGGTGAACGTGGTTGAAAGCGCAGAGGCACATAGTTTAATCAAGCGACGGATTGTTCTGTTGGTGACACTCGTTAGGAACGCTTTTAACTCTGCTAGATGGGTGTACGTTTCGGGTTCACTGGAAAACCCTTTTCAAGTTCTAGAATATCTGATGCGGCTTCTGAGCGACTACCTCAAGGACTGAAGCCTGCTTTTTACATAGAGTGTTTCCCAGGGATCTATCATTGGTCTGGACCTATGGAACGTGTCGTATGATGGGCTACTGAGACTAGAGATGCCAGATGTGTCACGCTTGATTGGCTATACGGGTGGGGGTTTGGCCCTAGTCACTGGACACACAATTGAACAAGTGCAACTTAGGCTAGGTATACTAATGCGACAAGTGAGAAACTGGAGGACATCCAAACCGTGGATCCAGTCTAGCAATGGTCAAAAAAGAGAATCCCTACAATAAGGATGACCAGTATTGGAGGTATACTAATCGAATTGAAGCCAGCGGTGAAGTAAATGGGTTTTCTGATTGACTCAAAATTGAGTTTTTCTGGGCAAATCAGAGCAATGACTGAGAAGACCGCTTCGGGAGTATCGGCTCAAATTCAACTTATGACCAAGGTGAGGGAGCTCAATCCATCAACAAGACGCTTTTTAATGAGTGCCGTAGGGTCAGTGCCACTGTACGGAGTAAAAACATGGGGCGACGCTCTCAGTAAGGAGTTGTACTGAAAACACTTGGTACAGGTGCAGAGAAGAGAGAGCTGAGGACTGCATCTTTATACCCGACAGTCTCTGATTCAGCGGTAAGATTTATTGCAGGCATGATGCCTGTTGCCCTCCTTGCTAGAAGGTGCCATGCATCGAAGCAAAGACGCGAGGAAGACGATAGCCCGCAAGGAGAGATAGCACTCACTCAACGATTGGCAGCAGTCTTCGGTGAATCGAATGAAGGGATGGTAGACTGCGTGCCTCATCCTTGATCAGTGACCAATGCGTAATTGAAGGAATGGTGAGACTAACTTCTATCTGATCCAGTTTTTGAGCGGGCATGAGTGTTTTCAGTCTTACCTGCACAAGATTGGTGATTGACGGTCCTCAAATTATTGGCCTTGCCCAGGAGAAGAAGACGGTGCCTACCACACATTTTTCTCGTGCAAAAAATAGGTTGGGTTACGACAAAATCACTGCAGGGAGGCGGGAGAGAGAAATAGTATAGTCACAGTAATGATTAATTCGGTTGACAAATGAAATCAGGTGGCACACCATGTTCGGGCAGTCCTAAAAGATAAAATGTTCGCACAGCAGCCGAGAACTCCGGGGTTATAAAAATTAAAAAAGTGTAATTTAATAGGGATATAAGAATTAAAAATGTTGGGAGTAAGTTAATCTCACTGAGGAAACTTAAATGTTTCAAGCGAAATACATAAATGATAATAAAAGTAAGATTAATGATCGGAAACAAAAGTTGTTTTTGTTGGTGCGGTTTTTGGATCTTGGTCCCTTTCTTTAGTAACTCTTCCAGAGACTGCATCTGCATCTTCATCTCATCGATTTCTTTTCGTACTTTATTCATTTCTACATTACTGTTGAAGTTTTCTAGATCGTGCGTTCCTTTTCTTGTTGCCAGCTTGCTATTTGACATTTCCTCGGATTCCCCCAACGGTGGGAACCTGTTGGATTCCTCAATACCAGTGGTCCCAAATTTGTCTTGAGATACTTCGTTTCTCTTTGTAGATTGAAGTTCTCATAAAACTATGATATTCGTTATAAATTGCTTGAATCAATTGCTACGAAGATATGATAAGCTTTTTCCAATAAAAATGAATTTCCGATGAACATTTCAAAAATGATTGAATTTTTGAAAACTAGTAACAGAAGCAATTAAACAAACCGAGTAATTAGGAGAATGCTTCTACCAGAAGGTGTTTATGACAACCCTAGGGTTCAAAACAAGTTTTCTAATAGGTTGAATGAATGACTTGAGTTACTCATAGAATAGTTGGATAAGAAATCAAAATTATGCAAAAGAAGGAAAGTTTCGTTTATAAACACATTACAGCCGCCATTTTGATCCAGGTTGAATAAGTTTTCTGAATGCCAATTGAACATTTTCGAATTAAACACTATTCCTCAAATTTTCATGAAAATTAGAAGAAAATAAAAGTGCCTAGATCAATTTGAAATATGTAACAACCATCGACGCGTGTTATTGTTGCTGTACAATTACAGCAACAATTGAAATAACAATAACTCACTTGATAATGATCCGGTTTAAATAAAATTTTGTGAGCATTAAGGTTTATCAATCTACGAGGTGCAACAATTAAGTAATCAGACTAATCCCATGAAAACCGCATATTTAAAAATAATTCTACAACTCTGCCATTCCCTTCGAAGTAGTCCCGTTGGGCAGCTATACAACGATTCCAGCGCGTTTTCCATGCTTCGTAACATTTCTGGATGTCTGTAATCGAATCAAAATGGGTTCCTTTGACCACCGATTTTATTCTAGGGAACAAAAAAAGCCACAGGGTGACAAATTGAGCGAATAAGGCGGCTGTTGCAATACGGCGATCCCTTTAGAGACCAAATACTTGGACACTGATTTTGCTCCTCAGAAAGGTTCTTTGGAACCATCTTCGTGCACAACTTTTTCATCCCAAAATCATCGGTTAAAATTTGTCTGACTGTGTCACGGTTTAAAACCGATTCCGAGGCCAACATTCGAACTGTTAAACGCCGATCTTAACGAATTAGGGCAAGCACACGCTGCCTATTTGCGTCAGTCTGCACCTTGACTGGTCTCCCGCCACACGCCTCGTCTTCCACGCTTTCACGCCCCTCCTTAAACTCTTTATGCCATCGAAATACCTAGGTGCGACTAAGAGCACCTTCATCATGCAGTTTTACAATGTTTGCGTACGTCTCCGAAGTTGTTTCACCCAATCTTTCACAAAATTTTAAAGCGACGTGTTGCTCTTGATTTCGTTTCTCCGTTTTCGTGACGAGCATCACCAACACATGTCTACTCAACACGACACAGCAGGTGAACTAAACAAGCTAGAGCGATGGTAAATATATCAATGGAGAAGGAAAGGATGACGGGGAAGGGGATTTCAAGGTCACAGGCTTACCATCTGCGCGATAATAAACTTAACTTACTTCATTGTCACACCTCGTATATAATTTCAAGAAGTTCATGGGGACTCTTTTAATGTTATGGGCGAAAATGTATAATCTATAAATCATACTACGATAAATAAAGTTGAATATCGATTTCTGGTGTATTTGTTGCCCTTGTACTTGTATAAAGATCCACCTCCATGATTATTTTCAGATTTTTTGACTCAAAGGTGTCCAATCTATAGTTTCTGATGCACGGACAGACAGGCAGATGGACAGACAGGTCGCAAACCTTGAACGTCTTTGTAAAAATTCTTTTAAAATTACCTGAAACACGTCTGCACGTAACGAACGCCAGACGTAGAATTGATATGTTCTTAATATTAATATTGAAATCTCCTGATATCATGATCTTTTGTTAGCACTGAAAGCGCTATTAATACATTCGAATGCAATTTTTGGGGTGAAAATATCAGGAGTTAAGAGTGTAATTGAAAGTACGAGGGTGGTTCATATACGACGGAGACAAACGCTGTAAATGGCACGCATGTATGTTTTGAAGGTCGTGGCTTGAGTATGTGATAGCTGGGTCCCTTACAAACAGCGTGGCATAATTTTCGTTGGGATTGCATGTTTCATGCACGTGCTACGACCATGAGTGAACGTCAAGTGCCGACCGCCATTACGCAACGTATTTTTTTTTTTGTTTTTTAGTGTGAGAAGGCGTTAAAAACACAGAAATTTTTCTGGGTTTGTTAAAGATAGTGAGTGCCTGAGTAGGGCTGCTGTGCTTTGATGGGCCAAAGCTTTCAAGGATGTCGCGAAATCGTCGAGAATGAGTCGTATGATCGCCAAACGCGAACCATCATCACATCAGACAACATTTACCGCGTAGAACAACTTATTTTGGAGGATCGTAGGATGAATGTTCGAGACATTTCGGCTGAACTCGGCATCGGTATAGGTAGTGTAGAGTCTACCATCCACGAACACCTTAATAACGAAGCAATGGGTTCCTAAGCTGTTGAACTTCGAGCAAAAATTCACGTGGTTGGAAGGTTTTTGCCGCTTGCTGACGCGATGCAAGGTGGGGGGACGGTGTTTTGATGCAAATCTTCACTACAGATGAGACATGGGTACACTATTACACTATCGAAAGCAAAGTGTCGTCTAAAGATTGGAGGAAGAGGCGCCAGTCAAAGCGATAGCAACCAGGTCCGCGGGTTATGTTATATGTACTGTGTTCTGGAACCGGCGGGGCATGCTATACGTCGGTTTCCTGCACACTCAACTTTGCATCAATGCTGCATACAGAGTAGCATTCCAGTATGAAGAGCGATTCTTCTCCAAGATAACTCAAGCCCTCATACCGCGCGTCTCACGCCCGATACAAGATCGGAATTGAGATGGGAGGTACTGGAATACCCTTTTTACAGTCTATATTTATCACTATGTGACTACCACTTAAAGAAGCCCTCGGAGGTAGATTCAACACCGAGGACGAGTAAGAGGAGTTGATGCGCACATGGCTATCCAAGTTGCCCAAGGGATTCTTCGATACCGGCATCAAAAAGCTTCCGGAAAGATGGACAAAATGCGTAACTTGTAAAGGGGACTACTAAAAAAACCTGTAAATTTTTCGATACTAAATAAACGTGTCTGAGCATTTGTCTCGATCGTATTTGAACCGCCCTCGCCAATAGCTACCGACGCTCGACTATCGTTTCCACGTGCACTTTAACCGACGGGAGATCACCGACTGCCTCTCTGCAGGTGATAGAGTATCCATCGTTTCGTTATTACTGCCTGCACTCAGCCATCTGACTCCGCATCTGACCAAGATGATAGGTCGTCATCAATTACAGAGTAGCGCCCAATTTTCATATGATCGTTGCTTGTTGAAGTTATGTTTAGTCCTTTAAAATTGCCAGCCTTCCGGACTTTCTACTGGCCATTTCACTTCACTTGTGTGGCTTAGTAAGGACCTAGGTATCGTTCTCCAGTTTTTTTCCGGCAAGGAGCTGTGTGCGCTTCATAGCTATCAAGTCACCAGCGTATAGGCGAAATCCTGCTTTCGTCTTTCATCAAATGTTTTTTTTTTTTTTTGTATTCAGCTTGTGTGTTTTGTTTCTGCTGCTTTGTTTCTTCCCGGAGAATGTTGGTCTCATTGTCAAAATCTTCGGCCAGCTCTTCTTGAATGGTTTGTACCACACTGTCATCTATTCGATCATCTCGCATTTTAACTCCAAATAGAACTTCGAACGGTACTTCAGTGTACCATTTTGTTGATTGCACGCTGAACGTCATCTACGAATTGATACCATTTTTCCAGGCCCATCGTTGTTTGTAAGTGTTCGATATTTGCTTTTCCGCAAAATTCTGTGAAAGTATTCGTCGTGAAAGCCAGCCCTTTGCCAATGTTCGATTTTCACCAAAACTTTGTCGGTGCCAGTAGATTTTGTGTGGTAAAACCAAAAAAATTTGCCGAACCTGTCCACTATTGCAAAAATGTGTGTATACTTTTTCGCTGTAGCGTCTATTGGACCTACATGATCTGTGTACGTATAGCGTGCATAGGGATGTATTCCCTCTAACAATTGTGTGCAAAAAGCCTTGCAGTTTACCTTGTTTCTTGTTACATAAGTTGCATTTGATGCAGTTTCTTATTACTTTGTCCACTTTTTGTTCGAGGTGTGAAATGCAGTATAGCTCCTTTATTTGATGTGTGGTTTACATAACGCCGAAATTCCCTTGACCGTGGACCGCCTTTATAACTTCTTTTTCCATCATACGCGGGACCACTAGTAAATTCTGTCCGCCTGTTTCTTTAAATAACATATTTCCGATTTTTTTATAATTCATATATTGTGTCAATTCAAGTATATCCATAATCGCTTTCAAGTATTCATCGCATTTTTGAATCTTCTCCAGTCGTAAACACAACTCATTCTTAGAGGCGACTGTCAGTAACGCATACTTTTTTAGCGCACCTACGGGTTTCATTTGCCTACCCTTACGATCCTTAACCGTGAAATTAAAATCTTGTGTATACATTATGTAACGTGATACTGAAGTCGATATATCTTCCGTTGTGGTTGTGTATTTATATGCGTTGCGATCCAGAATCAAGTCGAACTCAATACCCAGTAAATCATGCCGCAGTTTTTTCATCGCCATTGTCTCTAATACAAAGCTGTGTTGTTTAACATCTGCCTCTGTTGTTTTTTTTTCCTCCAAAAATATATCGGATGTATATTTCCTTCGAATTCTTGCAAAAGTATAGCGCCAAATCTGTCTTTGGATGCGGCCGTAGATCCCTTCAAAAAATTCTCAGTACCGGTTTATTAGTGAATGCTTGATGTATTGCTCTTTGTTCTTCTTCGTCAATAAAAAATGTCATGCCTATTCTCAGTAAGTTTGTTGGTGGTCTTTCAATTATTGCATAGCCTTTTACAAATTTCCGAAAAAAAATCCAAAAACCCAATAACGATTGTACTGCTCTTACTTTTTCAGGCTCAGGAAAGATTTTTACTGTGTTAACTTTCTCATCGCTTGGTTTGATTGTTCCCCTTCGATAATCACACCCAAAAACTGAACTCTTGTCAGCCGGAAACTGCACTTCTTCCAGTTTATCCGTAAACCGTAATCCGCTGCCACCCCAAAAGATCGCTTTTCCAAATAATCTTCTCTGGTTTTTGCAAAAATAAAGATGTCGTCCATATAAATTTCCAAACCGTCCTCGTTAATAAGCTGTCAAATAATGCAATTACTACACATTATAAAATTCGCAGTTGAGTTACAATATCCAAACGGTGCAAAATTGAACGCAAATAAATTGTCTTGTGTAGTGAAGGCCGTGTATTTAAGGCTAGATTCCTCTATTGGCAGATGTAGAAAGGCATTTTCAATATCCAGGGTGCTGAATATCATCGCTCCATTCAATCTTTAAAAACCACTTTGTTAAGACGCCTGTAGTCTAGACATACTCTTTTGGTCCCATCTTTTATCCACTAACATGACACGGCTACAATACTGCGATGTCGAGTTTCAAATGGTTCCCTCCTTAAGCCATTCCTCGATCTGTTTCGTAATTATTTTTACATCTTCTGCCGTTTTTCTGCTTGGCGCTGTGTATATCGGTACCTCTTCTGCTAATACAATTTTCATTTCGACCGGCTTTGTTTATCGAGCTTATACTTTTCTTTTAGTCCAGCGATTTCTTTTTTGTACTGCGAAGTTTCATTATTTTTCGCAATGCTCATAATATTTTTTGCTTCGCGTTAATTTTTTGAAATTATCGAGATGAAATTATAACCAATTTCGTCCGATATATACCTGCATTTGCTCAAGATAGAGACTACATAGTGTTCCAATTTTACTTTATCTAGCTCGACTACGCACATAAATTTGCCTTTAGGCTTTGATTTTCTGGCGCCAAAGCGAACAATGTCTTCATCATATATTTTAATTGCAATGTGATTTTAATTGCAATGTGATCTCTTTAAAACTTTTCCAAAACAAAGGATTCATTTGTAACAAGTTGGGTAAACAGACCTACGCTCATGTCAGAAGGGTTTTGTATTCAATTCACAAAATGCAGTCACCAGATCGAATCAAATCAAGAAACATGTCATAGACAATTTTATTGGAGAAAATATGAAATTCGAAGATCATGCTATTATTAACAAAGTTTAATGAATTTCAACTTCTGAGGTTTTCGGTATTGTTATACTCATAAATATCTCCCTTGATAATTATTTCAGATGTCCATCCGCGACGGAGGAAACACATTTTTCATATATTTCCCCCCTGTGCCCCCACTGAAGCAAAAACTGACAGTTTAAGAACTGTTTTGAAAAGCTCCCATGAAAAATTTCATTTCATACTCACATTGGCTACCTTTGATGAATTTTTTTTTCAGGGGCCACTCTCCTGTACTGTTATCATCGATTAATGGCCAAATTTTTCGAATCCTAGAATGGTTACAAAGCCCTTTTGCTAGGAGCTCTCTCCCGCCTCCTTGACTTGCTTCGCTTATGAGTATTAATTGTAGGTACTCATCTTCAGTCATTCATTAAATTGAATCAAGTGTTCAAAGGATGCACCTTAAACGTCGAAGTTGGGAAAAACTAGCTCAAAATTATTCAACCTTCGCATTTAAAACAGCCACTTTTTTGTTTTACGAATACTGATACCACTAGCTGAACCGATTCTCGAAGATATACATGATACCTATCATTCCTGAAATTTTCATGCAAATCCTAGCAAAACTGTAGTGTCTGAGTCGGTAAAAAGCGCATGTTGTTCCATAGCCATATGTTGCCATAGTAATAAATGCAGCGCATATTGTTCCATAGTAATACAGGAAAATTCAAACCGCTATAACTTCGCTAAATATGATTCAATCTTTATGAAACTTTCAGGATAGATTAATCTTATAAATAGTCATCTGTGTACTGAATTTCATTGAATTTGAGGGTACCGTTAAGATTTTATTCAAGAAAACATAAAATCGATAAATCATACTATTACTAACAAAATTGAGTGAATTGCGACTTCTCACGTATTTGTTGCTGTTGTACTCACCCATGCCTACATTCCTGATTTTTTCAGATTTTTCGGATCATAGGTGTCCAATCGCGAGGGGGGGCGACACAAATTTCTCGTGTATTCCCCCTCTCTGTGCGCCTCTCGAAGCAAATTTTGCCCAACTGAGACCTGTTTTGAAAAGCTCTCATCAAGACCTTTCATTTGATACCCATATCGGCTACCTTCAATGAATTTTTTTTCGGGGGGTCACTCTCCTATATGGGGAGACCCCCCTTAAATACCTTTTAAAAAATTTTTGTAGTTGAACTTTGAAGAGATCACCACTTTACACCTACACACAAAATTTGATGTTTCTAGCTTAAGTAGTTTCCGAGAAAAACTGCTGTGACACACGGACGGACGGACAGACAGACGGACAGACTGGTCGCGAAACTATTAGGGTTTTGTAAAATTATTTTACAAAACGCTAAAAATGATCACAAAAATTACTAAAGAAACGAAGGAAAAAGTTACTCTCATACTGAAACCCTTGCCAAGAATATGTACAGATTGGCAAAGTCAACCGTCTATACTTTTCTGGAGTGTTCAGAATCGGTCTCAAAGGAAATTCTTGCATGAAACTCGATATTACCTCGTGTAAGGAAAGCAGTCCCGAAGTTATATAAATGTACGCACATACTCGTACATATATACCGGTTAACACTTCCCATGCGGCACATTAAACGCATTGGGTCAGAATCAAATACTCGTATGTGTTCGAAACTAAAATCCAATACGGTAAATGTTCGCGCGCACATTACGTTTTGATTTACGACTGGACTTTTCCGGATTCATATACACACACGCATAATATACGCATTTTGCATGATTTACCCAAAAAATTGGGATATTGGGGGTGTAGAACATATGTCGGACTCGTTTAGGACACTTGGAGAGGATACGAGTTGCCTGGCAGTCCGCATAGGCACTGGGATAAACTCTACCGATATATGAGGATACAATCGTGCGTATGCAAATTATGCTCGTGTGCCAGAAAAGCCATTTCCAATTTATTTATGTATGCATTTGAATTGCAGGTATTTTGCAAATATTTGTGTCTGGTTTTCAATCGGAAACATTTTGATTTCGAACTATCCGTTTAGAGGAGCGAGCGGGGGTAGCAATTAGACCTTATCTCATTTAATTAACTGTTGGACTGCCAATTCCAATATATTGTCCCAGGACGGAGAGGCTGCTGCTTGCAGTAACTGCAAGCTAAAAACCATTGGCTTCCAGTGCAATTGCAATCAAGTGGAAACTATTTGACATGATCTTCCGGGTATGCTAGGAATCGCTAGTGAACAGTAGTGGATGCAATAACAAATTCATCGTTCGCATTGGGGTTGCTGATAAAAGAGAAACCTTGCAATAGTACTTAATTAGTCCAATTCCTCTGAAATTACTTTCTGGGAAAGACATCGATACCCTTGTCAGCTCGATGATAAATACTGTTGCTTTGCCATGTTGGGAGTAAGTTACCGTGCCTCTATTGCCTCATTAATTTACGACGTTTGATTATATCTTTAGTCTATTTATATCAGCGTTATTAATGATATGCCGTCATCTTCAGATTTACGACCAAGAAAATCTTGCGAATTTTCGGATAAACTGAAGGTTGGGGTGTAATTAAACGATGTTATGAAATTCGCGATTAATTTTATACTAATGAATACCATTTTTTGAATACATAACTAATAAAACTAAACAATTACTACAAATTAGATAAATGTTCTACAGTTGTGGCGCTAGATAAAACGTTGACGCTGCCGACCGTAACTTTAAGATGCCTCTTTCAATTTACTGCCAGAAAGAAGTTGTAAACTCAATAAACAAAACTTATTTGAGTTTTGTAAATTAGCTACATGAATGAAGTCCCTATAAATGTTCTAATCTTATTTTGCAGCCGGCAAAAAAGCAATTAATTGTCAAACTGCAATTTTTTTCATGTTAGGAGGGATACAAAATAATTCTTCTGGAATTGATGCTTTGGGCTGGCGGATATGATGGTTTAAACCTAATTGCTTTGCACGGTAGCGTTGAGGTGACACTCGTGCTTGAACGGCTCCAATTCAACTATCATACCGTCTCCGTCCCGGTAAAATCTTGGTAGGTTCCGTTGAGACGGACTCTCAATTAGCGCTGCTCTGGCTCTGAGCAGTTATCCAATTATTTTTCAGTTTAAACAAAATCAAAAATTACCTTATTTCATTTCAAATAAATAAAATTTTACACTTCACTTATGAACTTTTATTTTAATTATCCATCCATCCTTTCGCGATGAACTTCCAGGATGAAATCCAACAGCTCCGAATTTACTGGCGGAATGAGCTGGTTCTGTCTGATGATCTCCTCGCAGAACACCACTGGAACTTTTCCTTCCACCAAAATAAAATTCAGAAAATTGTCCTGCAAAGGAGATTCCTATTTGGAAGTACCTTCCAGGAATTGTGGAGGGTCCACTTTGAAAAAACACTTTTTACTTTTAATTTTTTCACTTATTTATTGAGAAGTATTTTTTCACTATGTTTGATTCCGCTTTGGAATATAATAACACAATGCAATTTAATTGATCTTTATGATCTAATCCAGGGGCGGATAGTTAATTTGTGGGGCCCTGGGCTGAAACTACTTAGGGGCCTATCTAAGTACTCAACTAATAGCCATGTCAAAAAACTGTTTCTATAATGATATATTATTATTATATATTCTTTATTGCACAAAAAAACATGAATATTACTTAAATCTACGCAAGTATTAGTTGTACAAAAGGTGACCTTATTGCTGTGGTAGCAATCTCTTCCAGGCATCTTTTGGGTGAGAGAGAAACCGAAATAGTGATATATAATATCTAAGAATCTTAAAAAAACAATAAAATAATTTTATTTATTTATTATGAATTAGTAAAAGAAATTGACAGGATATGTGTGTGACAGTTATGTTATATAAATAATAATTTATAAATCAACCTTTCTGCATTTTTGTGTTGCAAATTCTTTTATTTGGTCATCACATTGCAAGTCTTTTGTTAGATCACAATTTATGGAAAGAAGTGATAAACTATTTAGTCGATGGTTCGACATTGTTGTCCTATATTTATTTTCTACATAGGACATCTTGGAGAAGGAGTGTTCTGCTTCACAGCTAGTGGTTGGCAAAGTTATAAAATCTTAAAAATGGTATAGCAGTTAAAGAACACGTCAATAAGTTTATTTTCATACATGAGCATAAAAATGTCACTGCAAGAGGCGTAAGACTCTGGCTTGGATTGGAGTAAGTACGATTTTAATTGAATGCACTCATTCACTAAATGCTCGTCTATGTCATCTAGATAGTAACCAAGAATATGACGTGCACTTTCTAAATCTATGTTTTCGATATTTTTGTCTTGCAAATCCATTAAAAATTTGAATTTTTTGCTATATGTCTAATGGACTTGGCTCCTTTTATTTAAATCCATAATCAACTAATCCAGCGCAACGTTTAACGTGTCCCTTTTAAATCTTTCTGCACCGTATACTGAGAATTCACCTGTAGACTTATCTGAAAATTTTGAAGTAATGCGTCTCTTGTTTATGTCATTGCAGTCTATTCCCACACTAGTACTTAATTTTTTAGCTTTCTCTTCGTATTCCTTTAGCTTCTTATCTGATTGGTGTCGTATTTTGTTCACAAAGTCTTTTAATGATAGAATTAACCTGTTGCCTTCACAAATGTCTAACCCAGGGCTTTGTATTTTTTTATTAACTAAGTGAAATCTCTCCAAAACTTCTTCCCAAAAGATAATCAAAATTGCAGTCTCGAGTTTCGCCATTTTATTGAGTAAATTTCGTGCCTCTTTCCGGAAATCAACTTTCTCAACCTCATTTTGGCTGAAACTTTTGAAAATTTTCATAATGTCATCATAATTATCTTTTAAGGCTTTGACAGCATCATAGTGGCAAGACCATCTGGTCTGGCTTAAACTTTTTAACTGAATTTTAATTTTATTTCACGATTCAACAGTTCCCACTTAGTTGGTGTGCAACCTTAACAGATTCTACACCAACTAGGTTAAGGGAATGCGCAGCACATGGCACATAATCCGCGGTGTTATTTTTTTGTTTTAGTAGTCCTTGTATACCATTGTAGTGACCCGCCATATTAGCAGCGTTGTCATAAGATTGCCCCCTACAATTACTCAGTAGTAATCCATTTGTTTCTATGAAGTCTTGTAGAATATTAAATAAATGTAAGGCAGTATGACTACTAATTTTCATGAAGGCTACACATCTTTCATATACTTTTCCCGGAAAACAGTATCGTAATACAATAGCAAGTTGATCATTGTGAGACAGATCTGGTGTAAAATCCATCACAGTTGAATAACACTTTGTGTCGTCGTTTTTTATTTGAGTTATAATTTGTTCAATTAGCTGTCGGCCCATAATCTCAATTATTTCTTCATATACCGTTTTTGATAAGTACAATACTATCGGTCGTTGTTCAATGTGTTCACGAATGAATGGATCGAACTCTTTCAATAGCTACAAAGCCCCTATAAAATTTATCATTATGTGGAGAACCTAATACTTCCTCGGAACCTCTAAATGCTAAGCCCCTTATACTCAAAAATTTTACCACTGCAATCACCTGTTTTAGGACATTGTGATAATATTCTGTTTCTTTTCTTAATTGCTCCTGAAGCTGTTTGTCTAAAACAGACTTATTTTCTTTTCGTGTTAACCACACTAACATTGATTTCTTATGTTCATTAGAATTTTCGTGAGTTTCTAAACAAGTTCCTATGTATTTCCAATCAGAAAATCCTGCCGTGCATTTTTTCCTGAAAATAAGCAATGAACTTGATAGTTTTCTCGTAAATAAACAGTCAACGAGATAATCGTTACATTTGAATACGGGAATACTTTGTAATGAGTGCAGTAATTAAAAATTTTATTTAGTATTAAAAAGACCGGCCAGATGCGAATTAACTAATTGTCCCCCAAAAATGACTCTTATTTAAAAAAAAATACTTTGCACATCTGTGTTTTTGGTCAATTTCACTTAATTTGGTCCAGTAGTTTTGGAAAAAAATTGGCTGTGACAGACAAACGGGCGCTCGAGTGATCCTATATTCGTTTTTTGTTTTTTTGTACAAATCCATTAAAATGCCATAAAAAAGAAAGACGTGATTTATACTAATTTTTAGCTACCGACAAAAGCAAGAAATCTTATACTGATTATGTATTTCAATAACATTAATAAATTTTACTTATTTAGGTATAGCTTTTAAGTTATCACTTATTAGTAAACTCACTCATTAAACACAGTTCTAACTATTAAAACAGTCTGTTTGTAATTTTGATGACGAGAACAGAAGTGCGGAACAAAAACAAAATCACGTCAGACGTTACGTTTAGCAGCGCAGCGGAAAGTTTCTCGTAAGAGTAGATAAAAATATACCGACCAAAAACAAATGACAGGGAAATCCCCGTTCCGTTCCATAGACGCGCACATACATTGGTTGATTGATCTCAGGGTGCCATTATTGCCAACCTTATGGCAGTTCTATTTTTGATTTCAGATTTTTCTTAAATTAAAATTATCACCTTTTGTTTTTAGCGGGATCTGGGGGCCTCTTGTAACCTCAGGGCCCTGGGCTGCAGCCAAAGCAGCCCCTAGGTAGATCCGGCCCTGATCCAATCCACACCTTAATATTATTTACATGTAATTTGATATCTTTACATTAATCAATCTTTAACCGTTAATTGTTTTGATTTTGTCATCTATTGTTCACATTCTGTAATCTTCGATCACGTTTATGGTTTACATTATGCAATCTTGGATCACGTCTATTGTTTTGAATATGCCGTCTTTTGTTTGTTTTGATATTGAGCATAAGGCAATTATTAGTGTTACGTTAATCGGATTAGCACATTGAGTAATTGAATAATACTGGAGTGGACGACCACGTGACCATGTGGTCGCAACAACCCCTGCGACCACTTTTCCTACCACTATGTTCTTGTTTACAACTTATGAGAGAGCCTCAATGAAATCATTTTTCCATACAATACTAAAAATTTGTTTTCTATTTGAAAAACCTGCAGCATTATAAGCAAAACATTAACATATTAACTACTTATCTGTGAAAGGAAACACTTACAGATCCTTTTCGACTATAATTTTCACACGAAGGCACTACACATTTCACTTTGAAATTTCACAGTGCAACACATTAAACTTATTCAAATCACAAAGCACAATAGAATGTTTAAACACAAAGCACAATAGAATTCAGATCCCGAACACTTTTCATTGTTTTAATATCGAATATAATTCGTGACGAAACTTGCAATTTTGCCATATTAGCGTCCAGTTTGGAGCTGTCAACTTGACAGGCAGATCCAATTCAGTTAGCTTCTGGAACAAGAAAGTGAATGGCAAGAGGTGGAAGGAGAGGAAATGACAGACAGATACCTTGGGAGAGAGCATGCTCTCCTATGCGTTTTATATGAGCTTAGCCCATCCAGTTCTTATTCATATGAGGATTAGCATACGTTACAATAATACAATCGTTCGTAATTGATTTCTTTATCAATCCGGTTTCCAGTTTTAGGCATGTTTGTTTATTTTAAAATATCGGATTTCAATACTTGCAAAATTGGTTTTCGGGGATTTTTAAGCGTTAGGCATTTATGTTTATATTGAAATATCGGAGTTCGATATTTGCGAAAATGATTGTTATGGAACGGATTGAAATGTGGCGATTCATGGAATTTTTTATGACAACTTATTGGTTATGGAATATTCCAATATAGATTATTTATTGCGGAAATTTTATGATTTAGAAAAGAGTGTCCTGACTGCCCCCATAAGGACTTGTGCAAATCCTCCCATGACCTCCCTGCTCTACAAAGATAACCATTGAACCAAATAGGCGACTACACACACAAACAGATATTGCTTCTCCGAGGGAGGACCAAATCAAACTGGAGCAATCTCAAGTAAAAAACTTAAAAACAGATAAAAAGTAAAACTATCAACAACGACGACGGAACTAACAGCTACAGCCACGATGTTAACAGCACATTGAGAACGGTGCCAACTGCCAACAGCATAGAAGCATGACAAACGAAGAACTGCGGAAACCCTTGTCCCAACTGAAATTCCTACGGCATTCGAGTGCTGCAAAACAAAAAAAATACGAGCGACAGAGCAAAAAGGAGAAGCGAGGAATTCTGCTGGACGCGCCAAATGTTTGTGCGGTGGAGGACAATATAAAGAACATGGAGAACTTGATGATTACTACCGCGAACGCTACTGAAGTGACTGAGGCAAAGGTCTTAAATGCCGGAATAATAACGAACTATTCTGAAGTCCACAAAGTGATCACGACAGAAAAAGAAAGGAATGACCCGACAAATGAACCGCCGTTGGATGATTTCGTGGCCACCGTCAAAAATGTGGCTGAAGTAACGTACTTGGAAATTGAAGCCACTAACCTCTCTCAAAGAAAGAGGTCGCAAAGTATGATTGCCGTCCAGCAACATGAAGATAAGTTCGTCAATGCCCGCTTTAGAAGGGTTTTGTACTTAATATACGTTATGCAGACATACGGGTATAGAATGATTTAATTCAGGAAAAACTTTAATGACACGTACAACAAATACATTGTTGCTTTAAAAGAAAAACCAGTGTTATTCCATTTTAACTGGCCAACATTTTGTTGCAATATTGCAGAAATCATTGACTTAGTCAAATCTTAAATGTCTTTTTGTTCTATTATATATTTGTAGCAAATATAGTCTGGTTTGAAGAAGATCCCATTTAGTATTCGTATTTGATTGTTGTAATCGGAGAAAATTCAAACGGCAATAATTTCTATACATTCTATTAAAACTCATAGAGTATAAGGACCTTTTAAAGGATACCTGCATGTCTACTTTCATCCAATTAAATCATACTAATACCGTTTTGCTATCGAAAATATTTAATTTACAGATTCTACTATTATTAGCAAAGTTGAACTAATTTCAACCATTAAGTTATTGGATCTAACTTCATAATTTTTTCACCAATTATTTTAAGCTGCTCATCTTCAGCTATTCATTAATAGATCCAGTAATGTGTTAATAGCATGTATCTTAATGTTCGCGAAAAATAACACAATTTTATGCAATATTCTCATTTAGAACGGCCGCCATTTTGTTTTACGGTTACGGATGTCACCCGTTGAACAAATTCTCGAAGATATTCATCATGAATATAATTCCTGAAGCTTTCATGCAAATCCTTGCAGACCCGTAGTGTCTGAGTTGATTGGAAGTGCATATTGTCCCATAGCCATGTATAGTTGCTGTTGTACGAGTAATACAAGAAAATGTAAACCCCCTGACTCTATTAAATACTTTTCGATCCTTCTGAAATTTTCAGTAATGATTAGACTTGTAAATAAGCATTTAAATTTTGAATTTTATTGAATTTGAGGGGGTCCTTACGATTTTATTCAAGAAAGTGTCAAATTCATATATCATACTATTACTAACAAAGTGGAGTGAATTTGTCTTCTGACGTTTTTTTTTTTGCAGCAGAAACTGCTCACAAAACCCAAGCCCCCATAGCAAGGAGAAACCTAAGGCCTGAAGACATCAATACTAGAATTAACGCATGACCACCAACCAACTCGAGCACATACTGGTCAAACCCGGAACAGAGGTCAACAATAAAGAAACATTCTGCGGCGCAGTAAAGAAAGTTCTCGGCAAAAGTGCAACTTTATCCTCGCTCAAGCCAGTGGCAATGATTGCAATAAGAAATATTAATTGCGTCACGGATCTGGCTGAGGTAGAAGAGGCCATCAAGAGGGAGCTCCCTAGCGTAAGTAGAATCAAAGCGCGGCTGACATCAGAAAACCATAGTGGACTACGCATGCCCATCATTGACTTATGTAGTAATCGAGCGTTAGGTGGATACGTAAACACTAACAAAACGAGTTCCTGTCCATCGTGTCATTTTGAAAGTGATTGCCTGCTTATAGGAAATTCCAGACCAGTTTCATACAAACTGTTCAGAAAAATTTAAATTGGTCTCTTACGCTAAGCAAATAAAAAGCATATAAAATTCAGTTTGTAATAATCACAATTGTACGATAAGGTTCTATTATAAATTATTGTTTTTGTAAAAAAAGAAAAAAATATGAAAATTTGAATTCATTTTTAGAGCAAATATATCTTACACAAGAGAACGACGCAATTATTTAATTACGACGTATGCTGAACACTGAAATTCTTAAAGTAAAGATACACGAAAGTGAGAATCCTTGATGATGTTTT
Organism: Odontomyia ornata; assembly: GCA_963969285.1. Taxonomy (NCBI): domain Eukaryota; kingdom Metazoa; phylum Arthropoda; class Insecta; order Diptera; family Stratiomyidae; genus Odontomyia; species Odontomyia ornata. Next base: position 154,592,718 of record OZ017739.1, read on the forward strand.
TCAAACTCGAAAATATTTACAAACTTATATTAATATCTGTAAATTTGAAAGAATCTAAGTGAGTCTCATTTTATATCTCCGTCCTTATAGACAACTCAGAAGGCAATTAAGTATAAATGATAAGTGTTTTCATAGATATCTCAGATAAAATCAATAAACCGGTAGTTCGTCATCACAACACGATTTGTAATTAGCGATTAAGAAAATAAATTTTCGTCTAGTGCAAAAATTAAAGTCAGCATATTGATTTGCATAATAATTCAAATGGTAAAGTTTCGAAACGCATCAACGTTCAAGAAAATTTTATACCCCCAACTACTTGAGAACATCAGACTAATGGAATACAACTCGTTAAGGGCAGTAGTGAACATGCATCTATTTCATCACAGCGACCTTTTCATTTTCAAACACTAAATTCCGAAACAATCAGCGATTGAGCGAAGGAATAGCGGTGGCGGTAGCGGGGGGATAACTGGTTGGTGCTGCTAGGTCTGTCGCCGAGAGATTTTGGGGAGTCTGCTCGAAACCGCCACACAGCGCGGACGCCGCGTAGGTGAGTGCCCGCGAGCCAGCGACAAGGAAATTAGAGTTAAGCGCATGAATTACACGTTTGATATACTCGAAAGAAACGTGAAGAAAAATATGGACGTGAAAGAATTACAGTTGTGTTGGAAAGAAATTATCTGTAAAGTTCCACGTTTTGGTCCATGAATACGTCGCGAATCATAAAGTGATCGGGAAGTGGAGAATTTGTGGTGGTTACCGTTGCAACTTCCCAACTGTAAGTCAAACGGGGTGAAGAAAGACAAGAACGGAAGAAAGATTGCAATAAAAATAGCGCATTCTTAGTCATTCGTGCTTATATTTTTAGGTGAAAAGTGCTAATAATCGCATTAAGTATCGAGACTACATGCAAAGTGAATTACTAAATCTGTGAACAACTTGATAGCGCGCATGCAGTGATTAATACGGCATTGGTGAAAGTACAGCGATCACCAAGCACAAAGGCCTCATATCAATGCTCTATTTCGGTGATGTTTGAGAAAAAACGTTTGTGTGAATAGCGTTTGCATTATTTGTGCCCGAAACGCTTGCAAAGTCCGACGAAATAAGAGTGTGTAGCTTGCTTGCGAAGTGGAGGATGCAATTCTGTGTTTTGTGGTGCTCGCCTGTTTTGTGTGTGGAAGTTGCGAGATTTCCAAGTGTATGCTCCGCTGGTGGCTGTTTTGTTGCCAATTAATGTAGAAAAATCATCTCCACGCGCTTTGTGCTTTATTAGTATCATCTAAGCCAGCCATACACATTTCGTGAAGTTTGCATAGATGTTGCAACCACTTTTTCTTCCTCATTGCCTACAAAGTGCCCTATGCTTGCTTTCGCAGCCTTGGGACACTCGATCTTGTGAATACTACACCAAAATTTCGGTTTTTTCTCATTTAACAAGGACTTTGGTGTATTTGATTGTCTGCTTGGCAATTTGTTGGTTTGGACTTCATCGCGTAACAACGGCCTGTGCTAAACGGTGAACGCCAGTTGGGATTTGGTGCGTACGCTCAAGTCAAGGATATGATGAATTATAAGCTGGGATGAAAAAAAGTAGAAATAGAACTGATTAAGGGTAACCGAGTACACAATCCGTATTGGACGTTTTTACAGTGGACAATAGAATGTGGAAATGGAGATGAAATAATGAAAGTTGTGTGTATACTGCCACCTAAACCCAGCCGCGTGGAGTTAAAAAGCACCGTTTCAACCTGGATGACAAAACATCTGGTTAATGTAATATCCAACGGCATTCAAGTGCATACGCTTTCCAACGATTGAGGAAACTGCATCGAATGATAACGGAGCCCGCTATCACCTCGTTTATTCGGATTGAACAATTAGTCGAGAGTATGATGGAATGGGCAGTTTTAGGACAACAGGAATTTAAAGACGAAGGTGAAAAAGCAAATACAAACAATGCAAATGCTGATGAAAAAAACAAATGAAGTTCAGTCAGCAGCAACATAAATTGAATGATAATGCCACACAATTTAAGAAGTAAGTTTTTTTTTTTTAAATTTAGTCAGAGACCAACAAATATAGAACGCAACTATATAACTAGACGAGTCTCGCATTGTTTTATAGAGGGAATCATTATCGGTCTGTCGCAATCAAGTCAGCTGAAATAACTTTTGTTTTAAATTTTGAGTATTACTATTTAGAGTAGAGTTATATTTATTCGATTATGTATGTAACTAAGCGATCGATTTTGTTTCATGACATTCCCACGCATTAAAAGAAACAAAAAATGAATTTTTGTGAAGAATCTATTTCAACGATTCATTCTAACTGAAATTGCATCTGGGAAAAAATTAATTTTTTTAACTAACAGTTCTCTTAAAAAAAATTGACTTCTTTGTGCAAATAATTTGTTGTTGAAAGTGAATTTACCTGAAATCAATTATATTTTTATTAACATAAATTACGACAACCACGTCATGCACCACTGCTAATTAAAATTGATTGGAAAGTGTTAAAACACCAACAAATAAATAATAGTGAGAACCAGATTGTCATAAATATTTGACCATTTATTTTGTTTGGTTCCAGTTAGAAGTTAACCATTTTACCTTCCTTTAAATTTCCTCGCATTGACTTGGTAAGAGAAGGCTTTGATGAGTGGTACCACGTATCGAACCCAATCTTTTTTTTTTCTTTTCTCATCCATTTGGTAAAGAATAGAGCTCATTCATATTTTTCGGCATATCTTCAACGATTGTTAAAAGAAAAATTAGCTTAACTCATGCATGTTGGATTTATAATGAATCGCAGTTACATGCTAAATCGCATAAATAATTTTGCGTAGTCAGAACAGAACGCAAATGCCACGATTGTAAAACTATTATAAATATCTCGTATCAAGCTTATGCTACTTTGAGCATACATAATAAATGTAAAATAATAGAGAATAAAAGTAAAACCATGAAGTTTTGAAAGTAAAACGTCGGTCTTTCCTTCTTACAATTCTAACCGGGTATAGGACCCGGTACGGTGGCAGGCTTCCACCTCAAAACATGAGCCAGCCGCCGGGTACAATATAATCTTTTTTTTTCAGGTGACGTCGCGGGTTGAGTGGCCCAAGCAGAGTGCCTCTTTATGGCATAGAGCTATGCAATCGAATTGTATAATTCTATGGCATAAATTGGTCATCGGGGTACTTTTCTTCTGATGGGAAGACTTATGCAAGTTAAGTTAAGTTAAGTTCAGAAGAGGAATACCTGGCCACTGCAACAAATATGGATATTAATCCCGTTGGGTGGGTGCGAAGGGGCTCCATCACCACCCGGTTGCCCTTCTCTCATTTGTGGGCCATGGGCCTCTCCGGGTAAGGACGAGGTCCCCCTGCTTCCACTTCTTTTTACTTGTTACCATTGTTCCTTGAACAAGTCAGTTGGCGCCTTGTCTTTGTTCGACCCCAAGAAATTCGTGAGTGCGAAATTTTTTGTAGTGGGTCCTTGTGCTGGGGGAATGAACCTGCCCAACGACACCGCAATGCTAGCCTGCCAGCGCATTCACGCGTCCCCAGACAAGGGTATTCTCGGCAGATATTTCCATCTTCTTCTGCCGAGGCAGCAAACCATCGCTGCAGTCCTTAACGGACATTGATACACATACCAATTTACTACACTTAAACGATAAGGACGCCGACTAATTTTTGAATGAAGACAAAGCAAGAATAGGGTGGGTGATCTACAGGATGCAGCGACGGGCAGTTCCTTTTCAATGCTTCAAATGCCTTAGCTATGGTCAAACCCCACAAGTGTGCAAAGGACCCGATAAGAGTTCCGAATGCTACAAAATCGGTGAAATGGGATATAAAAGGAAAGAGTTTACAAAGGAAGTACACTGTATCGTTTGCAAGGATGTCGATCCAAGACTGGATCTTGAGCATGTCTTGGCATCAGGAAATTTGCAGGTATTCCAGGAAGTCCTAGCCAAGACAAAATTAGAACTTCGATAACCCACAGTTCAACAGCCCAAAGCCAATTTTTTGCTACTGAGTGAGCAACACCACGACAAAAGCTCTGTATTATGGCATCCTGATGAGCTCGCTACTCCTAACATGTGGATTTACACAGTGCTTTCCAGACAGAGGGGTGCGGACGCTGAGCTCAGCACCTAACGTCAAACGAACTAATACCGTCATTCTTGATGGCAACATTCTCGTTGGGGGGGGGGGGGGACTTCAGCACATAGGCAATCGAATGGGCCATACCTTTGGCAGATCCATTGGGAAAACAAATACTAGAAATGGTGATCAGGACAGCAGTCATCGTGCTAAGCACTGGAAGTATGCCGACTTTTTGCCATATTAGCTGTGAAGGAACCATACTGGACGTGACATTCGCCTAGAAGTCCTCACTACGGCCGATACACAATTGGAGAGTATTAGAGGACTACTCAGCCAGTGATCATCAGTGCATTTTTCTTGAGATCAATGATACTTTCTCCTGATGTCCGTGCTCTCAACCTGCTGCAATTGGATGAAACATCGAAAGGATGAATGTCGAGAGGTTCTTTAATGTACTAAGGGCAGGTGCTCCGCTGCAGGGGGACTTGCAGCAGACAGAAAAACTAACAGCTCAAGACATGGTGAACTCAACTATGAACATCATGACGACTGCTTGCAGTATTTCTATGCCCAGTCAAAACCCTGGCACGGCAAGACCCGAGTATATTGGTGGTCACCTAAAATCGTTGAAAAGTAAAGGGAGTGCCACAAGCTTCGGCGTGAAGCACAACAGATACGGAACCATGCTGACCATGCGACTGAGTAGTAGCACATAATTTGGCCACGAAATGCCTTCACAAATTGATTAACAGCAATAAGGCTTGCTGCTGGCAAGATCTAATGAACAATGTGAACAAGGGTCCATAGAAGTTCAGCTACAAGCTAGTTATGCGGAAGCTTCGGGCTCTATGAACGCTATGCATTCATGACACGAAAAAGATGGACGAGATAATGTTGGCACTCTTCCCCACCTATTCCATCCATCGTGATGCTACCCACGGAGAAAAAGCAATCTAGTGCTCACACTACACACAGCCGAAACTAGAAGAAGTAATCTTATCATTAAAACCAAGTAAGGCTCCAGGTCTAGATGGTATTCCAGCTGGAGTGTTGCAACTGTTCACCGTTTGCCTGACTTGCTCAGCACATCCGATGCTTGCCTTTGAGACGGGTTTTCCTGGGAGCCAGTACGCAGTACGGCTTTTTTTGTGTTTGGGAGGTGAATGCCATTTACGCACAGAGTGTGGGACTCCGATGCTCGCAGGGAGGCGACTGAGCTACCCACTAAACACCTCCCATGTCAACCTGAGAACCCAGCCTGAAACCGTTTGACACATTACTTCAGGCCAGGTCTCATTTTGTTACGCCGTGAGATGCCTTTAAGCTGGGGATCCCTCCTAGCAAGAGGGGAGAGGAGAAGAGAAAGTGCCAGAAAAGCGATCCCCCAGCCCCAACGCCCCGGCTGCTGTGAGTCCCTTTTATATTTTAGGACTGCCCGAACATAATGTGCCACCTGGTTCCATTTGTCAACCGATTCGAGCATCACCGCGACTATATTATTCGTCTCCTGGACAAAACCGACAATTGGGGGACCGTGGCTTACCAATCTTGTGCAGGTAGGCTGAACACACCCATGCCCGCTCAAAAGCTGGGCCAGATAGAAGTCAGTCTCACCATGCCTTCAATTTAGCCACGGTCTCACATCCGGGATGAGGCACGCAGTCCACCTCCCCTTCGTGCAATTGACTCAAGACTGCTGCCAATCGTCGACCGAGCGCTGTCTTTCTTCGCGGACAACCATCTCTCTCGCATCCTCGTTTCGGCGCAGATTAATAGAGCGGCGCTCTTTAGCAGAAAGGGCGACAGGTTTCACGCCTGCAGTAACTCTCACCGCCGAATCAGAGACTGCCAGGTACGAAGATGCAATCCTCAGTGCTCCCCTTCTCTGTATCTGCGCAAAACGTTTCCGGTATGCCTCCTTACTGAGAGCGTCACCCCATACTTCTGCTCCGTACAGTAGCACTGAGCTTACAGCACTCATCAAGAGGCATCTTCTTGATGGGCTGTGTCCCCCTACGTTGGTCATAAGTCGACTCAGAGCCAATGTTCTTCTCAGCCATTGCCCTAATTTGCCGAGGAAAACTCATCTTCGAGTCGATCACTAGTCCCAGGTACTTCACCGATGGCTTTGATTCGATTCGCATATCTCCAATACTGATCATCCTCACTCTAAGGATTCTCTTTTTTGTCATCTGGTATCTCAAGTCTCAGTAGCCCGTCGCAAGATACGTTCCACAGATCCAGACCAAGGATAGATCTCTGGCCAACACCGGATATAATTTCCATCCTTCGTTGGCCCTATGTCGTATCGTAGAGCAGACTTCGGTCCTTTAGGTAGTTCCTCAAAAGCCGCATTAGATATTCTGGAACTTGAAAAGAGTTTTCCAGCGTATCCAGAGTATCCACCCATCTAGCCGAGTTGAAGGCGTTCCTGACATCGAGTGTCACCTACAGGACGATCCATCGTTTCGTGCGACTGTATGCCTCTGCCTTTTAGACCGCAGTCACCACCTCTGCAATCGCATCAATAGCAAAACGTGCTGCTCTAAAGCCGTACTGCCGAGGAGATAGCTCCTCAGTAGCACGAATCACGTCAGTGAGTCTTCCCTTGATGAGTTTCTCTAGCACTTTCCCAGCCGTGCCTAGCATGCATAACAGACGGTATGCAGTATGCAGTACAGCTTTAGAGCAGAACGTTCCAAAACTGATGCGAGTACAGAGGTGGTGAGCAAAAGGCAGATGCATATAGCCGCACCAAGCGACGGATCGTTCAGTTGGTGACACTCAACGTTAGGAATGCTTTCAACGCCACTGTATTCTTCTGTCCGCCTTTTTGTTTGTCTTGTTCATCCTTTGCTTGAATGCTGTTCTGTTATCTGGTCCCCCCGATATTCCTATCTCGTGACTTCTTTAGAAACTGTCCAAAGAAGCGTTTTCTTTTCCTTAAGTTTAATTTGCCGTATCAGCCTTATGACAGTCGTTTATCGTTTATCTTCCATCACTAATATCCCGACGAACTTATTTAGACCAATGTTTTTTGAACAAACTCTGCTACCATCAAGTCCCGTTAAATATTTTTCTGAGCTGCGTTTCCGACAAACATCTCGTTAATCTCGGATGAATTCTTATTTCACTATCCCATATGCTAGAACTGATTTATATTTCTATTCACCAATCTTAAGAATCGTACAAAATCATAATAATCTCGAGCTTGCTCCTTTCCTCTCTTCTTACATAGCATTTAAGAAAAAACTAAGAGACTTACTACTAGTTTAACTTTTAACTATCGACATTTTACTATTCTTTTTCATTTAAATTTTGCTGTAATGTTCTTTGCGTTCCATTTTGTTAGTGGATTGTTTAGTCTGTAAGATGGAATAAATAAATAAATAAATAAATAAATAAGTATGGGTGAATATTCCGGATACGCTGGAAAACCCTTTTCAAGTTCCAGAATATCTAATGCGGCTTTTGAGAGACTACCTGAAGGACCGAAGCCTGCTTTACGATACGACACAAGGCCAATGAAGAATGGAAGTTACATCGAGTATTGCCCAGGGATTTACTATTGGTCCAGACCTGTGGAACATATCTTACAATGAGCTATTGAAACAGGAGATGCCAGATGAGTCGTGCTTGATTGGCTATGTGGATGATGTTGTGGCTCTAGTCAATGGACACACCGTACAACAAGCGCTGCTTAGACCAGGTATGCTCATGCGCCGAGTGAGAGACTGGGTGACTGCTTGTGGGTTTAGTCTAGCACTAGAGAAAACTTAAATGGTAATCTTGACAAAGAAGAAAGTCTCTAGGGTAGGAACAATCACTTTGGAAGACATACTAATTGGATCGAAAACAGGAGTGAAGTACCTGAGGCTACTGATTAACCCAAAGTTGAGTTTCTCTGGGCAAATCAGGGCAACAGCCGAGAAGGCTGCTTCGGGTGTGTCGACTCTGAGTCGACTTATGGCCAACAAAGGGGGGCTCGACCCATCAAGAAGATGCCTCTTGCTGAGTGCTGTATCGTCAGTGCTACTGCACGGAGTAGAAGTATGGGCAACCCTCTCAGTATGGATGTATTTGTATAGACTGAGGATTGCATCTTCGTATCCGACAGTCTCTGGTTCGGCGGTGAGAGTGATTGCTGGTGTAATACCCGTTGTCCTCCTTGTTAGAGAGTGTCGCACTGTTTACCTGCGTAAAAGCGAGGACGTGAGGGAGATGGTTGTCCGCGAGGAGAATCGTTGCTGCCTCAACGATTGGCAGCATTCTTGGGTGAATCATGTACCTCGTCCCGGATCTGAGACTAAGGCTAAGTTGAAATTATGGAGAGACTCACTTATATCCGACCCATTTTTGAATGGTTATATTATTTTCATTGTTACCTGCACAAGATTGGTAAGTCATGTTCCCCTGACTGCTGGTTTTCCCCCAAGGAATGAGAACGATTTCTGCCACATATTTTTTTGCGTGCGAAAAATGGAATAAGCTAAGACGGGACCCCTATTGGAAGACAGGAGAGCTCATCCCAAATAGTAAAGTCGCAGTGATGCTCGGATCGGTTGACATATGGAACCATGTGCCACGTTATGTTCGGGCAGTCCCCAAAGATAAAAGGGACTCACAGCAGCTGGGGCTGGGGGATCGCTTGTCTGGCAATTTCTCTTCCTCCCTCAACTCCCACTTCAGGAGGGATCCCTCAGCTTGAACGTGACTCACGGCGTAGCAAAACAAGGCCTAATCTAAAATAATGTGTCAAACGGCTACAGACTATGTTCTCAGGTTGACAGGAAGGTGTTTAGTGGGTAATCCAGTCGCTTGCGAGCATCGGAGTCCCACATTCCTGCATAAATGGCAAAACAAAATATATATCTATTTTCCCTCCGCTTAATTGTTTGACTTCTATCTTGGAGTCATCCTCAAATGCCGTTACACTTTTGTCTTCACTTGCTCCAAAACTGTCTCCCTCACACTGTTCCTCATACTGTGTTGCTAGCAGTATTTCGAGTGACATTCACAGTCCTAGATTAAAGGACATCTATAAAAATAAGACAAAAAAAATCACGCAAAAAGATGATTTCATCTTGCACGATATACAAGATGCGCTCCAAAATAAACGATACTTTTGTCATTAAATAGGTGGCGCTATCTGTGAATGAGACAATGTGTTAGAAATGTACATTCCTTTCTGACATTTAGTGAAAGTTCGGTAGCATTCGGTTCAATGGAAGCGAAGTTATTGCATCTGAAGTGGCAGTATGTTTGTATCATCGGTACAAAAATGAGTTTCGAACAAAGAGCTAATATCAAATTTTGTTTTAAAATCGGTAAAACGTTTACCGAAACATTTAAATTGATGAAAAAAGTTGATGACGATGATTGTCTGTCTCGTGCCAGAGTTCATGAGTGGTTTTCACGTTTCAGAGATGGTCGTGAGGATATAAATGACAATGAAATACGGGCCACCCAAAATCAGTGATCACCGAAAACTCTATCAAAATTGTGCATGAATTTATAAAAAATGAGCCGAAATCATCGTTTAAATTCATGGAATCAGAGTTGAATATCTCCAAAACATCCATTTATTGCATTTTAACCGATCATTTGGGCTAACGAAAGGTCTGTACACATTTTGTTCCGCACAAATTAACTGACAAGGAGCTTTCCAAAATAAACGAGATTTTTGTCATAAATATCCACTCTTGTGACTGATTTTTTGACTAGAAATCGCATTTTAACCATCAATCACTCACCGTATTCACCTGACATGGCTCCCTGGGACTTCTACCTATTCGAAAAATTGCATTAGGCCGTGAAAGAAAAACGCTTTGTGTCGGTAGAGGGCATCCAAAAGGCTTGTACTGACATTCTGAAGGACATTCCGGTCAATGACTTGAAACACTCTTTCGAAAAGCTTTTGGATAACGCAAAACAGTGTATCGGGGCCAGAGGAGACTATTTTGAATAAATAAACTCGAATTTATCAGAACAAAGCTCTTTTCGTTTCTTAGTTCATTAGAGTTGAAAGTAAGCACAGGATGTTTGACAGGCTAAGCCTGATTTAAATACGCCTTAAAATACCATCAGGTCAATAGAGTTCCAATGCAGGGGCGGTTCGCCGTTGTACGCAAGGGAAGCACTGCTTCCCTTAGCAAATCAACTAATGCTTTCATTATGCTTCCAATAATATTTTCTATAAAAAATAAAATTTATCAAGGATAATTCTTTAGGAAATTTTCCAATATTCTGAATTCTTAAATAGTGGATTCCCAAATAAACATTTCAACATAAAATCTACCAATGACATGGAACCTATGCTAGCTTTACTCCTATTTATCAATTAATCTCTTCACTCAGATGATCGCAAACAGAAATTTTCATTCATTTTATGAATGATCAACGAAAAACTAGCATTCATTCATATCGAATTGTAAACATCATCATCATCGACTCGCTTTACAACCAACTTTCAAAAGTCACGCACAGCGCTCAATTGTTTATTCACACATCCCGTTCAATATACTATCATCAGTTTGTATATACTCTACTATACAGCTATAGATTGCCCAGGGAAGCACCATAGAGCTCTGCGTGCAAAACCGAGTACCCTTGTCCCTTCAATCCCTCAATATATCCAATAAAATTTTATATTTCATGTAGGAAAAATGGTAAAATATGCATATGGGAAAGACGCTATGTTGACAGCTGCTTCTGAATTCAATGTGGAAACCAAATGCTACTGGACAGTGTAAAATAACATTTCCCAGAGGAAAATGATCATGCTCTTAGCAAATTACGCTGGGATGAGTGTAGAGTTACTGGTACAGCAGTGCAAAAGCTTGATGGTGCTGTATATTTCAGGGTATCAAAATTTGTTTACAGATGCAGCATATGAAGGACGGAAGAAAAGTACGATACCAGATGAAAATGTGGGCGAAAAAGAGGTTTGGATGATTTCGTTCTATTATGGAGATTTATGAAGGATGGATGAAAAGTAGGAAACTTGATGAACATATGGGTAGAAAAGAGGTTTTGGAAGACTTTGTTTTGTTGTATAAATATTTTGATGGATTTCTGTGTGTGCTTGAGAGAGCCTATCATCCGAGGGATTGGGAAAATGTTTACGTTTTTATGAATTTTCCGTTCAACGAAATTTCTTGATTCTTCTTTCGGTTTGTATACTTCGATTTTCCTATAATGTAGTTCATGGATTTTATCTCCTCCTCCTGGGGGAAATTTATTCTGGCGCCAAAAATCAACTTTAGAGCACATAAAAATCGATTGTGAAGGGTGTCGCGAGTAAAAATAAGTTAGTTTAATAACGTCGTAAGTGAAGTGACTATATAAAAATCGATTAGAAAAGTGTCACGAGTGAAAAGAAACGATTTTAAAGTTATAATGATCGTGATAAAGGTGAGTTTGTATTACAAGTTTTGATCGAAAGAAGGAACGTTATTAAGCTTCATGCATGTATGTATTGGTGTAATATTTCTAAGTATCTTATTGAAAAACTATGTGTATCTGAATGAGATGAGAGCTTGAGCAATTTATTTGACCGTTGGAATCATGCCTCACTATAAGAGCTTCGAAGGAAAACATTCAGCAAACTTTTAAATACCTAGCCTTACTTTTAGCCCAATTTTAATCAATTAATTAATTATATGCTTTGTTCAATCCATTCTTAACAGTTTACAAACATAAATGGAATTTAAAAATTAAAATTATTTAAACTTATTTGTAATAAATTTAGTGGTAAAAAACTAGGGGAAAAACCAACCAACCAGATTACAAAGTTAGTAATGATATAAAAACAAAACTTTATTTTTACTTATACTTAAATGTTCTACCTTAAATCTATCAATTTAAATTAGTGATCTTACAATACTATAAATATAAATAACGATATCCCTAAACCAATATAATTACACAACAATATTCTTAATCTATACGCTAATATCTTACAATCTAAAGTGCTTAAACTTAAATCTGTAAATTTGTCAACATCATTAATCTTAAACTTTTTAAAGAATAATAATATAGCTAACCTATGGACCAAACCTTATTCCTAATCAGAATTATACACATTAGGTAAATTCAGTAAAACTCAAACTAACAAAGCGTAACAAAAACCATAAACAAAAACAATAAGGAACAAGAAATTTCGATTGTCTTTATAAGTTACCATTCAGCCACGAGATAAATGAGTCTTAGTTCCATCCATTTCAACAAATCTCGCAACAGAAGATATCCATCACCAGTGTCGAACTCTTGTCAGAGCATATATACTAACAAGCAACTGCACCAGCTGTTTTTCCGATTAGAAAGGGACGTAAAATAACATAAGAGACATTATTTTGCATTTCTTTCTTTCCTTTCTAACAATTTGAGAGGAAAATAAATTTTACTCAATACATACACAAATCGATTTCTAATTTTACGCAATACATACACAAATCGGTTTTTGCGTTAACTACCGTTAGATGCGAAATTTGTTCTATGTGAAATTGCTTGTTAGTAGATATGCTCTGCTCTTGTGTTCAAATTCGATGGATATTGGATCTTCCATTTTTTTCCATATGGATGTGAAAGTTTTCGGTAAGACTAATCTTCATTTAACCGTTTGATTGATTTTGAAAATTTGAAATTTGTTTTTATTTTTATTAGTTTTCAAGTACATACATAAATGTCTGAGACATATAACTGACTTCATAAAACACCAGTTTTAAAGAAAGTTCCAACAAAAACCCCTTCTCTCCAAGTACTCAAAAATCGAATTCAACTATTATAATTTCTTGACGGTAATAAAAATGTAGGCATAGTTAAAGCAAAAGAAAGCTTGGCATGTTATTGTATTAAAATCATTCATTCGAGGGCCCGACCTTCGCAGATTTAAACTATTTTATTTTAATGTGTAATAAGAGGTTTTAAGTGTACGTCAGTAGCCATCGATATTAACGTTTGTAATAATCAGATTTTTAATTTCCCGTTCTAGGAAAAAATTTCTTGTCGTTAAAGTTTTATCGGGAGGAAAGTTTAAAAGAAGTGTTTTGCTTTGAATTTAGTTGATTTTGTTATTTTTGCTAAATCTAAAACAAAATACTTAAATTAAACTTTTATAACGATGTCGCTAGAAAACTGTTGGGGTTGTGCTATTCTTGTGCGTTCTTTCTCTTCTAGAAAGATCGAGAGACAAGAAGCAAATTATAGATTCAGGTTGACCAATGCCGCTTATTTCACTAAGTCAGCAATCTGTCAAGGGAAATTATGTCAGACATTTTTCAACAAAACTTTATAATGAATTTGAATGGCTTTGTGGGTGAAAACACATTAACAAACTCTTTTGCTGGCCTTGCCTACTATTTTCATCAGAAACTAACGTTTGGTGGACTTCCGGGTTCTCAGACCTCAGTAATTTGCATGCTAAAATATCTCAAGAGCATCTGCGCTGCATATTGGCTTGGAAAAAGTTTGATAATCGACCACGCATTGAGACAATGATCGGTTGCCAGCGGTCATTGAACATTAAAGCACACAACAACCAAGTCAAAAAAAAACGTGAAATTTTAAAATGCCTCATCGATGTGTCTTTTCTTGGTATCCAAGAACTGGCTTTTCATGGCCATAACGAATCTTTTGGTTCATCTTGCAGTGGCAATTATGTGGAAACCATTTCTTTGCTTGCAAAGCGGAACTCCATTTTAAAAAACCATCACGAAAACTCAAAACTTTTTTCAGGCTTGTCAAAAGATATTCGAATTGAATTGATTGAATCAATTACTTCCATTATTTTTGATACTATCCGCAAGGAAATTGAGAAATCTCTTTTCATATCAATAATTTTAGACGAAACAACTGATGTATCCACAAAGTCTCAGCTTTCCACAATATTAAGGGACGTTACTGAAGATGGTATTATACAGGAACGTTTTCTTGGCTTTCGAGATGTATCTACTGATAGAACAGCTTCAGCCCTATATGATCATGTAAGTGAAATATTCTGCAAGTTTGAATGTGAAGGAAAATTAGTTTCACAAAGTTATGATGGAGCAGCCGTTATGTCTGGTGAAGTAAGCGGCTTACAAATAAGGGTGAGAGAAAGGTTTCCAGATGCTACATGTGTACATTGTTTTACCCATAGATTAAATTTAACTCTTTCAAAGTCTTGTGAAAAAATCAAAGAGTGCCGAATTTTCTTTTTACGTTTGCATGGTTTTTCATCATTTTTTAGTCACTCCACTTATTGGTGTGCTAAATTCGATGAATTCGTAAAAAGACGATTGCCTAGAGTTGTTACTACTAGATGGAACTTTAATGGCCGCTTAGTAATAACCATATTTGAAAATCTATCAGATTCAGAAAATCTTCTCTTAGATATCGTAAATACTGGTGCCTGGGAGAGTGAAACTTTTAACGCTGCAAAAGGGCTTTTAGCAACTGTAACTGATTTTCAATTTAATTTTCTGTTAACTTTATTTGCATCAATTTTTCCATTTTGTGACCTTTTATTTAACATTTTCCAAACAAAACATAATGACATTTGATGATTTCAAAAGTAGCCTCCAAGACATTAGATCAAATTTCGATTCATTTTTAGGGTTTTGTAAAATAATTTTACAAAACCCTACTAGTTTCGCGACCAGTCTGTCCGTCCGTCCGTCCGTGTGCCACAGCAGTTTTTCTCGGAAACTACTTAAGCTAGAAACATCAAATTTTGTGTTTCGGTGCAAAGTGGTGATCTCTTCAAAGTTCAATTACAAAAAATTTTATAAGGTATTTAAGGGGGGTCTCTCCATATAGGAGAGTGACCCCCCGAAAAAAAATTTTCATTCAAGGTAGCCGATAAGGGTATCAAATGAAAGGTCTTGATGAGAACTTTTTGAAACAGGCCTTAGTTTGGCAAAATTTGCTTTGAGGGGCGCATAGGGAGGGGAAATATACGAAAAATTTGTGTCCCCCCCCCCCCCCCCTCACGATTGGACACCTGTGATCCGAAAAATCTGAAAAAAATCAGGAATGTAGGCCTTGGTGAGTACAACAACAAAAAATACGTTAGAAGTCGCAATTCACTCAACTTTGTTAGTAATAGTATGATTTATCGATTTTATGTTTTCTTGAATAAAATCTTAACGGTACCCTTTAATTCAATGAATAAATATATATATATATATATATATATATATATATATATATATATATATATATATATATATATATGCTGCAGCATGGCAGTGCTGCAAGCTCTATACAGCAATAATTTCCACTATTACGCAGGGTTCGTGGTCACCTGGAACCCCCGCAGTCGAGCTGCCCCGAGGTGACTGATGTGGCAGCTCCTGAGGAGTATATCGGTCACCTCGTACGAAACTGCGAGATTTTTAATGGAACCAGCCCATATGCTGGAACCAGCTGAAGTCCATCGAGCGAAAAATTCTATTAAGTAGATAGCTAAAATGCTCGGGTGAAAGCACAATGTAGTTCTTTCACTTAGGACACCAGCATTCCTTAAACAAAATTTCTTTCACAGTTAGTTTTAACAATATCAGCAACCATCGCTTCAGCAGAACGTAGCTTTTTAACATTGAAAAGAATGAAAAATTAACATAGAAATTGTACCGGGGAAGAACGTCTCAGTAATTTGTCACTTTTGTCAATCGAGAAAATTTTACTCAATTACCTCCTCAGTGCTGATAAAACGTACGATCTCATCATCGACAATTTTGCAGCTCAAAAGGAAAGAAGAATAGATTTAATATATAAACGTGTTTTTATAAAAATATTACACTTCAATATAATTATTTTATCGAAACTTTCATCATAACACAAGTGCTCAGTTTTCATCTTTCTTTGAGTAAATACTTTTGAACGTAAATTTTTATTTTATTTTAATATGCAAAGTCAAACAAAAGTTTAATATATGTATTAACTTATTTTATCCTTTTTACATTCCTTTTAACCATCTGTTTATTGTTGTCTTTTTGCTGACCATTATTGTGTGCGTAAACTGCCTCCTAAACTGTTAGATATATTGATGGCTTATAAAGTATTTTGTCTCCCTTCCAAAACTGACGTTAGATAGGAAGCCATATGGTAGAAATTTGCATATGTATTAGTCGGCCTACTATGGACAAGCTTCTGGTAGCTGTCACCCAACCACGGCATTAGCAAATGCTTATATTTCGTAATATATACTATTTTCCGAATAAAAAACGTACGGAACGCATTCCGTGCATGCTATAAATTTACCTTGTATAGCCCACTGTACTCCTAAACTTTTCAAGACGAGCAAATGAAGCACACGTTATGCACCTTCGACTGATAGCTCAGCGTTGAGATGTAAACAAACTCCTGTAAATTCACTTTCTAAGGCGATAAAAACTAAACGGGTATAAGAACTGAAGTAATGTTCACTTCACTAGGAGCGCTATTGTGTTCTCCGCAGGCCATCAGGATTTCACTGTAGAAATCCGCCTCAAAACCGTACAAAACTTCGAATTTTCGTTGGCACCTCCATAATTCTTCATATACGGCCATGTAAGTTAGCCAGCAAAGTCGGCGTACTAATGGTCATGTGTGTGGTAGTAAGCGCTGCTCCCATATGGCTTCCCATCTAACGTCAGTTTTGCTCCCTTCCCTTCCTCTCCTGGCAAGAAAGCTCTAAGCTTTCTCGTGGTTCTTGCTGGACAAGTTGATTTTTTGGTGTTGAAGATAAAATTATTGATAAAGAACACGCTTAAATAAAGTTTGATAAATCATACACCATAAAGTTAAGTTGACTGATTAGGGGACTTTCCTGTGAAAATCTCATTACAGTTTAAATATTTTAAAGCCGTTATAATGCTACATCTGTGACCATAATTTTCTGCATAATGATATATAGTAAAATTGTAAGCAGTTATTTCGAAAGGTCGAAAACATTTTTGGAGCTAAATCAACGCTTTACAACTTAAATTCTGCCTTTTTACCTTTGTATATTAAATGGATGTGCGTTGTATCGCTTGTCAATTCGCTTATTAACAAAAGCTGGAGATTTAAAATAGTTCACATAAAATACATAATCCCTCGAAACCCACGCGCCGCCGCTGTTCCAATGGAATGGGAGGAGGACACATGCATTCATTAATTGATTTGAGCACAGGTTGCCTTTTTATTGCATAGAAACAGCTTGCAACTGGCTTACCAGTCATATTCAGGCTCAACTTTGTTCAGTTATGACTGAAAATATCCATGTTCACTCAAAAAATAGATCAGGAAGGAACCCATGGCCTCAGGTCATCGATGAATTGCATCATCGTATTTTAAGTTTACAATTGAATGGAATAACATGTTAAAAATTACCTTGTTTACCAGCATGCTATTAGTGTAAAGACGGGCTGATATATTTAATGATTTCAAAGAGAAAATTGTGCTGATGCAGGCAATCATGATTTTGTTTCGAGAAAGATTTTAACTGTGCAAGTTAGACACATATTTTAAGAACATTAAAAATGTTTACCGCTAAATCCTTAAACTACACCATGAAAATATTACTAACATATATCAATTAGTCATCACCATAATTTTGTTGATCCAGGAGTCTTCAACATCAGGAGGACAGAGGTCTCCAACAAGCTGAAATGCCTACGCTGGTGGGCCATCTTCATGGATGGAACGGCCTACTAGTTTGACAATTTCTTTGATTTTTTGCAAGACATCTGCTTAGGAGGTTTCAACCATACGTTTGATCAACGGTTCATGCTTTTGCGTCGTTTCCTGTCCTTAGGTTTTCGAGTCATATCATAAGTTTATTTGCTTTGTCCTCCTTAAGAAAGCTTATTATCTATTGTTTTCAGGAGAAGAAGCTTTAGACAGCATTTTTAGATGGTTTAGATATCGCCAACAACCCCTCATCTGACGTGACCTATTTCTAAGTTATCTTTTTCTTCTTCCCTTTCTTCAAATTCCCTTCGATGGCACTACAAGCAACTTTTTGTTGGTGTGTCATTGGGACAGCTGGCACTCAGCTTTTAGCTTCCTCACTATCTTTAGCCTCCTGCATCTGTAATGATCTATTTAATCTGGGAGCTCTTCCAGTTGCACCAATCTATACCAAAAATTCTTGCCTATATTCTCTTCAACATTGCAAGTGCCTGAGATTGACTTCAGAGCTTTTTGCTTTTCAGTAAAGCCGCTCTTCTTGAGAATGATCAAGGACAATCAAGCTGTTCAGCGTCTTCGCTAAAAGAAGTGTCTCGAAATTTCAGCCTTGTGTATATAGATTTCTAGCTCCCAAAAATACTACCAATTTTTAGTTGTAAGAAATTCTGTTCATCCAGCAAGACGGGATTTCTTCTGTGGTGTTTATTTATTTATTTAAATTCCATTTAAGAGATTAAATACAATCCAATTACGAAATAGAGCAAAACAAATAGAAAAGAAAATAAATGCAAATTAAAATTAAGTGAAATAGTAAATATATAAAGAAATATTAACAATAGTAAGTACTAAGTTTGAAAAAAAATACATGTAAAATTAAATTAAAGCACAAACAAGTCAAACATTTAATCCGATTGAATTGTAAGGATCAGGCATCTTAATCTCAATTTAAAAACATGGTATGTGTCGAAAAAAGGACCAAGTTCAAGCTTATCATGTTTTCTTCTTCTTCTTCTTAGCAACACAGCCCCTTTCGGGCCTTCGCTTCCTGCAAACAGCGCCTGCAACGGTCTCGGTCCATTGTCCGCGTCTTCCAATTCCAAAATCCGAGCAGCGATGAACTGTCTTCGTCGACTGAGTCAGACCAGCGTTCCTTGGTTTCCCCACTGGCCGCCGGCCTTCAGTTCTCCCAACGAATACCTTCTTGGGTATCCGTTGTTCGTCCATACGGTTCATGTGTCCAGCCCATTGCAGCTTCCGCAGTCTTACAATCCTTGAGACCTCCGGTTCGTCAAAAATTTCATACAGCTCATGGTTGAATAGAATTCGCCATTGATTCCCGTCAAGCTTCACTCCGATTATTTGCCTCAGGACCCGTCATTTAAAGGCGTTCAATATATTTGCGGATACTTGGGTTAGGGTCCATGTTTCAGTCCCGTAGCATAACACAGGTTTTTTCACAGATTTGTGTACTTGGAGCTTTGTTTTCCTGTGTATGTGGCTGGTCTACAAGATCGTCAATACTGAATAGAATATTTCATTTGCGAGCTGTATTCTGCGGCGCATTTCGTCTCACAGCTGCGAGTGGGAGTTCATTGAACATATAGGTGAAAGCTAGCGGAGATCGATTTAGATTAGAAGTCATTTTATAGCATTTGGCAACATTAAGACAGAGTTAAACAGACAAACACCAGTTACTTAGTGCAATCAGGCCCTTCTGAAGGTATTGACAATCTTGTACAGATCTGGTAGCCCAAAATGATTTGAAAGCATCGGCATACATTAGGTGAATGAAGGCGATAACCGAAAGAAGATCATTTATAAACAGTAGGAAAAGGAGGGGACCCAAAATGGAACCTTGTGGAACACCAGAGGACGGATAAAATGAAATAGAGGTAATTCAACAGAAACTAACACAACATATACGAGAAGATAGGTAGGAATTCTTTCATGATAAAAGACGGCGAGCAACCCCAAAAGCTTTCAGTTTGTGACAGAGTAGTTAATGGTTTACCATGTCAAATGCTTTTCGAAATGACTTGAACGTCTGGTATATAACCGGCTTTCAGTTTCATTGGCACCTTTCTTGTCGAAGGAACAACATGGGTTTCTCAAAGGTCGCTCTACGACCTCAATTTTAATTGAGTTCATCGCTTACATTGCGAAGGCCCTGGATACTCGATTGCAAGTTGATGTCATACTCACTGACTTCTCTAGGGCATTTGACATGGTCAACCATCAACTACTCTGTCACAAACTGAAAGCTTTTGGGGTTGCGCACCGTCTTTTATCATGTAAGAATTCCTACCTGTCTTCTCACATATGTTGTGTTAGTTACTGTGAAATTACCTCTATTTCATTTTATCCATCCTCTGCTGTTCCACAAGGTTCCATTTTGGGTCCCCTCCTTTTCCTAGTCAGGGAATATGATATCAACTTGCAATCGAGTGTCCAGGGCCTTCGCAATGTAAGTGATGAATTCAATTAAATTTCAGGTCGTAGAGCGACCTTTGAGAAACCCATGTTGTTCCTTCGACAAGATGGGTGCCAATGAAACTAAAAGCCGGTTATATACCAGACACTTGAGTCATTCCGAAAAACAGGAGATTAAGGAAATAGGACGATAATTGGACACAGAAGAAGGATCACCACTTTTAAGAATAGAAACAACGTTTGCTCTTTTCCAACAAGTAGGGAAAGTACCTACCTTAGACTGAGGTTGAAGAGGAAAGACAGAGAGATACAAAGTGAGGGCGCTAATGGCTTAGCGAATATATTCGGTAAACCATCAGGACCAGGTGAAATATTAGGATTTAGTGAATTAATGAGGGATTCAACTTCAATATAGTCAGTGAAAAGTGAAGAAATGTCAATGGAGTCAAGTACAGGTGTATGGACTGGATCGGAGACATGAGAAGAAGGAATAAAAGTTGGCCAGAAGCACTGAGAGAATAAATTCGAAATATCCTGCGAAGAAGAGCTACCGATTTAATTCCAGTGGACAGAAGACGAGGACCTGAAAGATCTAATGTATGACCAGAAGGGTTTCGCATTATTCGCCATGAGTGAACTCGTCATGCTACTGAAGTAGTTTTTCATTGCAGTCTTTAGTACTTTTTTGCTACAATACGCATATCACAAAAACGGACTCTGGGTTCTTCAGTACCGCAACGCTTGAAATGGCGGTGTGCTTTACTTTTAGCAGTCAAAGCACAACGTACTTACTTAGTTAGCCATGGTTTCTGCTTTACTTTGCGAGGAGCTTGTAAAGGTGTGGAATGTTTGATCAACTCATAGAGGTAATTATAAAACTTACTCGGAGCTTTTTCACACTCCAAGTTATCAAAAAACTCCAGCCAGTCAACCAAGTTCAGTTTGGAGGCCAGGCCTTCGTAATCTGCTTTGAAGAAGTTAAATTTTGGAGAAGGAGCAAACGTACGATGTGTCAAAGGTGCAACTGAGATATTAAGCGATAATGGCGGATGATGACTATCAATGCGCATAAGAGGATTCAATGCTAAGGAAACAGATAGACAGTAAAGTGAGAAGTTAGAAAGAACAAGGTCAAGTACCCGACCATTAGCATTAGGGATATTAGTAAATTGCGTCCGTAAACAGAGTGATAGAAACGAGGAATGAGATAAAGAAGATGCATCGGTTGATGAAACAGAGAAAGCTAGGTTCTTCGTCCATTGCACTGTTCCTAAATTAAAATCATCGCATATTAAAATCAAAGGTTGCGGGTAATGCAAGAAGACATAAAAGAATGTCTCGTACAAATACAAAGGAGAGTTACTAGGTATGTAAATAGAAGAAACTAATAAAGATGTTGCTATGAAGTAAGATCTTGACAATTTTACAGTCCACAACACGCGAAAAGTAAAATTATTTTTGTTGTTATTTATGATTTTTGAGAATTCTTTGCTTCCTGCAAACAGCGCCTGCAACTGTATCGGTCCGTTGACCGCGTCTTCCAATTCTGAAATCCGAGCAGCGATGAACTGTCTTCGTCGACTGAATCAGACCAGCGTTTCCTCGGGTTCCCCACTGGCCGCCGGCCTTCATTTCTCCCAACGAATACCTTCTTGGGTATCCGTTGTTCATCTATACGATTCATGTATCCAACTCATTGCAGCTTCCGTAGTCTTACAATCCTTGAGACCTCCGATTCGTCAAAAATTTCATACAGCTCATGGTTGTATAGAATTCGCCATTGGTCCCCGTCTAGCTTCACTCCGACTATTCGCCTCAGGACCCGTCGCTCAAAGGCGTTCAATACATTTGCGGATGCTTCAGTTAGGGTCCATAGCATAACACAGGTCTTATTTCATTGTATACTTGGCGCTTTGTTTTTCTGTGTATGCAGCTGGTCTTCAAGATCGTCAATGCTGAATAATATATTTTATTTGTGAGCTGTATTCTTCGGCATATTTCGTCTCTTTCATTGCCCGTTTTCGTTATTTTGGCACCTGAATAAACAAATTCGCCCACATTTTCAACACTGTATTCGCCAAGTGTGATATTTTGTGTATTTGGGGTACTTTTCCTCGACTGCGTCATGAGCTTTGTTTTATTTTCGTTGATTTGCAGCCCTACTAGTTTTGCTTCGCTGTCGACTTTCAGGAGAGTTCTTTGGCAGTTGTTAGTGACCGTGACAGAATGTTGATGTCGTCCGCATAGGCCATTACTTGGCTCGATTTGTATAGTAATGTACCTCGCGCATCGACAGGTAGCTTCCGTATGACGTACTCCAGAGCCAAATTGAATAGCAATGGGGCCAGCCCATCTCCCTGCTTTAGTCCGATATTTGTGTCAAAGGCATCGGTGAGTTGGTTATTGATGCGGACATGGGAGGTCGTCAACGTCATTGTCAGTTTGGTAAGACGGACTGATTTGGGTGGGATGCCAAAACCAAGCATTATTTGGTACGGTACGTTATGATCAATACTGTCGTATGCTTGTTTGAAGTCAACGAAAATTTGGTGTACGTCTATGTTGAATTCCCAGCATTTTTCAAGTATCTGCTTGACCGTGAACAATTGGTCTGTTGTTGATCGACCTGCCCTAAAACCACCTTGATAATCCCCAATAATACTGTTGGCTTTTTCTAAGATTTAATATTTTGTACGCAGTACAAAGTAGTTATATGCCTCTATAATTTTCGCACTGTAGTTTGTCACCTTTTTTGTGGATAGGGAATATAATTGATTGGCTCCACTCTTTCAGCAAATGTTCTTGTTGCCAAATGTACTAGATGACTTTGTGAATAGCTTGATGAACAGTACTGCCACCATATTTGATGAGCTCCACTGGAATCTCATCAGTGCAAGGCGCTTTATTATTCTTTTGGGCTTTGGCGATGGAACAAACTTCATCCAGAGTTGGTGGGGCCAATGGAAGCTCTTCGCAGACATCTATAGGCTCCGATGTTCTGGAGCTGTGCGGAGGATTAAGGAGGTGCTTGAAATATGTTGCCCATCTTTCCTTAATCTTGCTTTCATCAGCGATTATATTGCCGATGTCATCACGACAGAGCGTGGTTTTGGGCTGATAACCACGTTTCAGGCTTTTCACTACCTTGTATGCTTGTCTTGCGTTATTGCTCGCTAAACTTACATCTATACTTCTCAATTGGTCGTCATAGTATTTTATTTTCGCAATCCTAATTATCTTATTCGCTACTCTTCTGGGATTTTCATAATGTTCTCTCTTCGTCCTGGTTTTCCTACCTACGTATTCTTTGTACGCCTGATTCTTTTTATCTTACGCATTCTGGCACTCATCATTGAACCAATCATTCTCTTGCGCCGGGCTTGATGTCCGATCGTCTGTTCTGCCACGGTTCTGATAGCCGCTTTCACTTCCATCCAGAGCTCGATGGTCGTCTTCAACGATGTGTCTAATAACATGGGAGCCAGCTGATTGTCAAGGGTCTCCGTGAAATTTTCGGCCACAGGCACCGTTTGGAGCCTTTCGATGTGAAATTTTTGTAGCGGGCTGGTCTTCGCTGAATATGCCTTTGACATATGACATCGCTAGTTTAATTTGATCAAGTAATGATCTGAGTTACAACTGGCTCCTCGGTATGTACGGACGTCAAGTATGCTCGAGGCCCAACGTTGTTGGATCAGAACATGATCGATCTGGTTTTGTGTGTTGCCATTCAGTGATACCCGGGTCATTTTATGAATGCGTCGATGTGGGAAGCAAGTCGAACGTATGACTAGATTTTTGCTACATGCAAAGTCAATCAGGCGCTGGCCGTTGTCATTTATTTCATTGTGGAGGCTATATCCTCCAGTCGTCTCCGATGAGATAGCTCATTGCCAACCTTAGCGTTAAAATCACCCAGAATAATTTTTGTGTCGTTTGTGGGCAATGAGTCGACCTGTCAAAGTCTAATTTTAATATAGGGAGAAAAATGATCCAAAATCAATATTTAATAAAAATAAAAGGAAATCATCGATGTTTTAAGATTTTTAATTATAAATTGAAATAATTAGAAAAAATTTCCTTCTCAAATCTGCAATTAGAATTTCGGATAGGCGTTATGAAGATTTTCGAGCAGTTTGCTTAGGCGACTGCTCGATTACTACAACATTATAGAAAAAATAACTGAAGTTTACCCCACTATCGACATAGTCCTGAGAATTTCCACCACACCTGTTCTAGTTGCGTTGGCTGAAAGGAGTTTTTCGATGCTTAAAATTATTGAAACATATTTGAGGAATTCGATGACACAAGATCGGTTTTCGGCCCTTGCTATTCTTTCAATCGAAAATGACGTAGCTCATTCGTTGGATTATTGTGCGTTAATTAAAGATTTTAGTCTTGGGATAATTCGCAAACATCAATTTTAAAATTTATCATCTCTGTATTTGTTAATTTGGTAAATCGTTCAATGTAAAATATTTTAAAACTGAAATTTTATTTATTAGTATAACTATAGCATATCTTGTCAAACATGACAAATGCCTAAGCCAAATAACCAGACCTACTTTCGTATCACAAAGGGCCTCGCAAAGACCTGCCGCCCGGAGCCTGGCAATGGGTAAGCCCGCCACCGAACGGGACAAAACGAGAAGAATTGCTACATTACATTTTCCTTTTCAATGGATTTTTATGACCCTTTTATGTTTTATCCTTCGTACGCTATTCTAGAAAAGGGAAATCTAGATTTTATGGACCATATAGAACACTACATATTAATTTTTACATAAAATAAACAGGGCTGTCGAGAGAATATCTCTTCCGATTACAAGCTATATAAATATAAGTTGGTATATGAAAGTATTGAATAGAAATATAGAAAGCAAGTAGTCCACTTTTTGGAGTTATGTGTTTTATTCTAATGTCAAGTTAATATATTTTATTATTAATTGTAATTGTAAATTAGTTTTTCTTGCTTTTTTGACTGCAATATTTCTTATCAAAATATCCAATTCTAAGTCCCTAGCTAATGGGGCTTCGACGTAAAGAGCGCCATGTGCTGAAACACGCATTTGTAAAGAGCATGATCGATGAAAGTTTTTAATGCGAGCAAGAACACTGAATGAACGTTCAGCACTGGAGACAGTAATACGTATAGTGCAAAATACACGGAGCGCAACATACAATTCGGTAAAATCATCTCCAGATTTCGAACAAAGATCGCATTTAGCAATGTAAAGGGTGATAACTCTTCTTCAAAGTGGCCTTTGTATATGTGTTTTAGATGGATCATTTCATCTCCTAAATCTTCAGAAACGTCCGAATTGTGTTTTTGGATGAAACTTGTGGTAGCACTTCGAATTTTGGTTTGGTCCACTACTGTGAATAGCCATAAAAAGAGAAACCATTATGTAAATCCTTCATGGCATTGAACATATTGGATATTCCCGCAATAACCGAGTCGATGATTACGTAGAAAGTGTTCCTTTTGAAATTGGCCTCTTGATCATCTGCACTCGTGTCATCCTCATCTTCATTTTCATCGAAACACCTCTTGCGTTTTTTCTGTCGAGTATTAGGAAAGGTTGATAAAATCCCCAAAATTGTATAGCAACCGTTTTGCATTCACTTAAAATGACATCCCATCGATTTCGAATTAAATTCAAGTCAGACAGCAAGCTTTCAAGATTTTGAACTTCGATGTCGATAGCAGCGTCTCCGGTTTGAAGAATGGTGCTCCTTTCATTGATAGCTGTCAATATATTAAACCAAATTGAGGACATCAGGATGCACTCACTTTTTTGCATGTATTTCAGAACGCCGTTGACATCACTACGAGTTTCCGCAGTCAGATTAAGTTCAGTCAAACCTTCTAGTGCTTCATATAATCCTGAAATATGTTTGGCAAAAGGTTTAACTGCCTCAGCTCTAGCAGACCACCTTGTATCTGAAAGTCTGTGAAGGGAAACCGTTATACTTTTTTTGAGAATTTCCCAACGTTGTGGACTGCTGCTGAAACTGGTATAGCATTTCTGAGCAACTCCGAAAAAAGTGATTGCTGCCTCACAGCATTCTGCAGAGTCAACACCTCATAAATTGAGACTATGTGTTACACAGGGCGAATAAACAGCATCTGGATTTTTCTCCAGAATATGACGTTGTGCCCCATTATATGATCCTTTCATATTATCATCATTGTCGTATCCTTGTGCTCGACAGTCTTCCAAAAGAACGTTATTCTGTTCTAGGGTACCGAAAATTAAACCAGCAATCGCCTGGCCAGTTTTTCGGTTGTAATCGACAAAAGCCAGAAATCGTTCTTGAATTGTGAATATCTTTTTCTTCGAGTTAAAATGAACATACCACAAAATAAACGTAGTTTGATCGACGTGGCTCGAATCAGGTGGAGCATCAACAATGATAGCGAAGTATTTGGCATATACTATATATATATATATATATATATATATATATATATATATATATATATATACCCATATATATATATATATATATATATATATATATATATATATATATATTTATATATATATATATATATATATATATATATATATATATATATATATATATATATATATATATATATATATATATATATATATATATATATATATATATATATATATATATATATATATATATATATATATATATATATGTATATATATATATATATATATATACATATATATATGTATATATATTGTTACATGTACAAATATATCTGCGAGCAACTGTTGCAATTGTTTTCACAACAATTAAGAACATCAACAAAACGAATTCACTCGAAACCACGAGAACCCAACAAGCATGATCAACTTCTGAAAGTGAGTCACTGCTCCATTCATTACGCTGCTGGAATGTTCCCGCTAATTCATCAATGTACGAGAACTGAGTTGAATGATTAGAGACCCTATATAAAGGCGAGCTGAATGAATGGGGGAATCATTCATTCGACCCCGATAAAAACTGCGATAGTGTGTGGGAAGCGATATTGTTCGTGTAATAGAAAAGAGATTTTCGTAATAGTGAAGTGATTTAGAAGACAATTGCGATAAGAAATTTATGGACAAGTGTTAGATTTTTAATAGTGAAAATTGAAATTAGTGAAAGTGTTAAACTGATTATTGTGCATTTTTGTAATCAAATAAACTCTTAACTTAAATCAAAAGACATTGCGTTTTCACTTTCCCGGAGCATTTAAATTATTGGCCGCGAACCATAACACGCGACAATATATATATATATATATATATATATATATATATATATATATATATATATATATATATATATATATATATATATATTTATATATATATTTTTTTTGAATTTCAACCAAAAGATAGTGGACCTGCAAATGTTTGTGTTGTTGTTGACTAATCCTAACCTCTAAATGTTCGCGAAGTATCGGGTCGTAATGACTGATCGGTTCTGAAATCCCCAAAAAAATTCCATTGCTCCGTTCTTCCAGAAGATTGCTAGCGCCTCTGAATGATAGGCCCCTTTCGCCAAGAAACAAAATGGTGTCTGGGATTCGACGTAAAATTTCATGCCATTTTCTAGTTTCAATGATGATCTGTTCATTTTGAAGTGTATCAATTGAAGTTACCTCTCGAAGTGAATCTGCAATGGGCACCATTGAACGTAGCACTGAATGTGGTCTGGATTATTTTCATGAGCTGATAACTTATCATACCGTTTTTTCCAAGCATGGTTTTTTACGTACCCTGTAGGACAGCAAAGTTGCGAACGCTTGAAAGGGTTGGTACTTAACGAACAACAAGGTAAGTTCATAAGGCTACTCTACACCAACCAATCTCGCTCCACCCTCTCCCTATTAGGCAAAGCCTTCGATAAAAGCGAGGCGGCAAATTGCTCATCGTTACGATCACGTAAAATGGAAGACGGCATCTTTGGTTACCTCGACGAATTATATCGTTCACCACGTCAGAGTGGAAAAATTCAGTAAATATAGACCTTATATCATAATCATAAAGATACAGCTCTTCTTTCTTCTTGGGTCCTTCGCATGGATTGTGTTTCCATTGAAGATGAACCATGATCAATGTTGATTTCAGAGTTTTCGGTTCCCAAGTTTTGAATAACTACGTCATTGTTTGCAGCTTCCGTTGATTCGTCTCGACGGGTAGAACGTTGTTTTCATGGTTAAGATGATGCGCAAGATTCAAAAGCGGTGTATCATAATAACAAATGTAAATCATATAATCAGCATACTGACAACTTTTAACAGTTCTGACAATCGAGTTTTTCGGTCCGAAATTGTATCCGAAGAGGTTTCTTTGCGGTTTAGAATGCTGCTTTTCTTTTTTGTCTTGCTCCAAGCGTTTTTAATATGAAAATTTTATTTTTAATTACTCCCGATTTTGCTTAGTGGTATAAAGCTAGAGGATTTATGAAATATTTATCAATTTGCTAAATTTGTAATTTCTGTCGTCCTAAAATTTGAAACAATTTCTTACCAAAAATCACTTTCATCTCTACAAAATTTAATAACAACTGAGAGATGAAAAAATTTTTCTCACAACTCGCGAATGGAAAATCCAATATTTGACGTATTATGGAAGGAGAGTGGAATTCAATCTATAACGAGATTTAATTTTACTCTGTGAACTTCAATTATATCAAAACTCTCGATCTGCCATTTGATATTTCGACCCAGTTGAATCTCAAAACTTCAAAGTCTTCTATATGACACTTGATTTTATGATAGAAATCAATTAGATCTAGAGACTTTGACATTTTGGTGATCATGCATGTGCAATTTTCAAAATGGCGGAGGGTTAAATATGCGACTTTTACAGGTTTTCGTGGCCCTCTAGCGGTCACATTTTCCAACGGATTTTGTTGAAACTTGAGATTATGGATCTTTGTACTAAGTTGTATTATGCAGAACATTTCTTCAAATCGAATGAAAAATAAAAAAGTCGAATATTTAAAACCTAATATTTTTAGCTGCCATTTTCACTAAAATTAAATAATTTTGCCCTGTCTAGAGTGAAACTCTGATTTGAACGAGGTTTGGCATAGTGATTGATGAAGTCCTAGCATACAAAGATTTAAGATAATGCAAAATCAAATGCATGCATTCAAAATGGTGGCCCCCAAAGGTCAGAAGGCAAGCGCAATTCGCTATTTTAGTAGCAACTGAAATAATGAATATTTTTCATGGGAACGTTTCAAATCACTTAACTTGGAAGTATTTACATAGCAGACTATTTTTAAGGATATTGTTAAAATATTTTTCAATACCCTAAAAAACTATGAAATCGTGACTTGTCTGTCCGTCCGTCCGTTTGTTCGTGCGTCACAGTAAGTTTCCTTGCAAACTACATGAGCTAGAATAAGGAAATTTTCTACGTAGGTCAAAAGTGGTGCCTCTCGAAACTTGCAGTGCAAGAAAATATTTCAAAGTGTTTAAGAGGCCTCCCCATACAGGGGGGCGACTTAAATTTTTTTTTATTTCTGTAGCCCTCTAGCAGCCAAGTTTCTCAACAGATTCCCATGAAATTTGAAATTATAAGTTATTAAAGCAAGTTAATTTAAACTGCAAAAAAATTATGCAAATCGGATGACAAATGAAAAAGTCGAAAATTTACAGCTTAATATTTTTAAGCAGCCGTTTTCAATAAAAATTCGAAATGGTGGCCCCTGATGGTTCAGAAAAGAATTGAAAATATTTATGATAATAGCAACGCAAGTGTTATTTAAACTTTTATGGAAATTTTTTGAAATTATCTATTTGAGCTATTTAAACCGACAAGCTATCACCTTTGTGTGGTAACCACTGTGTAAACAACAAATGTGAGAAGGACAACACCTCTATTTATATATTTATAACAATTTATTATCTGCCAAGTTTCAATATGTGATCCATAAATGTGCAACTTAATTGAATGAGCAAAATATTTGCGCCTTTATAAAGGGTCTTTAAATACGAACGTCGGCAGATTCTTTCTACAGCAATAAATATCCATGTGGTGCTACGAAAATTGCAGTACGAAGCTTAGTAGTACATACACCAAATTCTTTTACAAAATCTTACGCTACATATGAGAAATTTACCTTTCCGGCTGGTGCTGCCAAAGGGAATTTTTTGTTTCGCACAACATTGTGAAAACGACAAACAATTACAAAGTGTTGCGGTCTGGGCCACAACCTCTGTTAGAATGTCAGATGCACTGCGGTCTTAACCAATTATCATAAGTAGCGCCTACATTGAGCAATTTCACACGCCAGTTGCAAGCAGGTTAATCAGGTTTTCTTAGACGAAAGGGACGCGACGTCGAGAGAAGCCAAAATGTACTAAAGAGGTTTGCACATTTCATAACAACCAAGCAGCACGATCTACAACAAATGCATGCCCATCAGCTTCGCCTCAGAAATTTTTAGAAGACTCAAGGCAATCATTCATCCATCGATAGTTTAAGGGGAAAGATAATGCGAATCATGTATAGCAGATGAGAAATGTGTACTTGGTCCTAGCGAGAAACCCGTGGCAATGCTGTGCGGCAATGCGTCAGTCGTCTGCACTTGACGATGGGTGGCAATGGAATGAGTATGATACAATGTGTATCGTATTGAAAATGAACATGGGGAGCATGTTGAGCCCGGTAGACCTGAGACAGTGTCCAGCTAATGGCAGCCATGTGTAAACTCGCCCGTTAAACTGCAGCACGAGCAGCATAGTAAAATAAACACGCCAAAATTTGGAAACAATTTGTCATATTCAGTTCTAAATTCAGTTATTTGCTAATTCACGATTTTCAGGAATTCCTTTTCAAGTGGTAAGAATTTCAGGAGAAGAAAATATAAAAATTTTTTGTTGATGAATAAGACCTACGGGCCCCTTTAGGAAGGCCGGGCCCGGGAGGACTCCTCCATCTTCCCCCCTCCTCTCGACAGCCCTAAAAACAAATAACACGACATTGAGTTACCTCATAATTATTTTTTGTAAAAATTTCACTGACTACGGCCTTGCAGATGACTCAAAGGAGTCGAAACGCATATGCTCACACAACAAAGCAAGGCCCGAAGGCTTAAAAATAAGTAAAGAGGGCTTGGAACCGTCTGCGGCGGAGTTACATATTTCTTCATATACCGCCGTATAAATTCACGTAAAAAGTCGACGTAGATGTGGTAGGAGGACTTTCATGCACATGGTGTGTTAAGTTGAAGTGAGGCTTTGGTTAGATCTTCTAATCTGAATCTTACTACTAAGCGATTACATTTAAATAATTTGCCAGAACTTGGATCAGAATCGTTCATATGCAATAGTATTAAGAGGAACATTTTTTGCCTTGTTGAACCCAAACATGTATGTACATGTTAATATTATTAAGTCTTACAAAGAATTCCAAGTATTGAAATCGTCTGGATGTTAAATAAAAGTCCTTCTCGTACACATTACTCAATTTTCTAGGCATTCCTAAAGGCGCCGGTGACAATTTTCCAATGCCATAGAATCCATACCATTTAGATAAAATCTATGATAGAGAATTGTGCAGTTTCGTGGAAGGACAAATGGAGTCTTCTCTTGATGTCTTTAAGGCTTTAACTAGAAATCGATGAACATTTGGTCGTAAAATATGAAAAGGGGGTGCTAACGAGACAAGAAGTGTTTTGTGCTTCAGGGCGAAAAATATTGCGATGAAAGCGAAAAATTCCAATTCACGCGTGCATGAAGTGCTATGACGGAGCAGGGTAAGTGTTGTCGTGTGTATTAATGGGTGATTTAAAAAAGGATAGAAAAGTATGCAAACATTTCCTTCCGAAATAAGCTCTCAATATGCATAATTCCTTGTTTATTCGATGTCTCTTGTCAATTTTATCACCGATTGAATATGAGTAATACACTTTCAACAACATATTTCCGCAGAAATTTCCAAAGGTCAGGGTGCAAATGATTCACGTCTGGCAGCTCTCATGAAATAGAAAAGCGATAAAAGAAGACGAAAATAAAGCGATACGATGAGCATTTTCGCACCGTTGGAAGAAAAATGTATTATGAACAAATATCAAAGAATATTCGCATTTCCCTAACTTTTTGCCATGAAATGAACTTTTTGGAAGTTGAACTATCTTTTGTATTATAGTATAGTAATCAAAAAGTTTCATCGATGATAGAAATAAATTGGATGGAACGATACTATATAAAGAATTTATTAACATGAGTACAATTTTCAAAATGTACATACATACATACATAGGGTAATTTCGCCTGTTCGCGTCCATTTAGTGCAGTTGGCAAGTTTGACGGCGATAATAAAAATGTCCCCAGCACTAATTTCTATGAAAAATGTATGTGATGTATTCATTATATAGTCTATTTTAAGATTAACTTTCAGTTTTATTAGAAACATCTTGTGTTTTCTTTTTAAATAGATAAACTTCAGAATTAGGCGTTTTTCCCACTTTGCGTCCACAAAATCCAAATTGCGTCCCCCCGTGGACCATTTAGCGTCCAGCAGCTTAGAAAAGGAATATAGGGGTGACATTTTAAAAAATTTGTAAAGAAAGATTGTATTTTAAAAATTCATTTATTTAAGAATATAAATATTAAAAAATCCACATTATTATCATTAAAAAAAATCACTTTCAAAAAATAAAAATAATTCTTCTCAACATTGGTTGAACTTAAAATTAGGTAAGTAGTAGGCAAATAATGATTGCAACTTAAAGAATAAACAGTAATCAATATTGTAGCCTTAGGATTTCAATAAATAACACAGGTCACATTTAAAAGACTTATCTTTGGCCTCTAAATAACTTAATCCTGCAAATCGCGTGCATTTCAGATGATACCATCTGATACACTTGTCACAGCCTATGTTTTTTTCATCGTCGTCTTCTACATCTGAAATTAGTATATCGTCACATTTAGAACATTTCACTCGCTCCACGGCTGGTAAATTTTCTTTCTCAAATTCCTCATTAACCGTTTCCTGTGTGACTTCTTGTATCTTCTTTTTTCGTTTTGGAGCAATTTTACGAACCGTTTGAGAATGTTTTAAAGTCTTTTTCTGTTCTTGTTTTTGTAGTCGTTCTAGCTTTCTTTTTCGTGTTAATTCCTGCTTTTCGTTCTTGTTCTGCTCTTTATCTTCATAATACTTTCTCCATGCAGCAGAAGATATGGATGCTGGAGTTCTTTCCTTATTTTTTCGTGCTTTGCTAGAAATTTCAGGTAGCATCAGGTGGTCTTTAAATGAATCAGAAATTTTCTTTTGCGTTGCTGCTGAACCTGGTTGTACTAGAGACTCTGTAGGTAAAAAGGATGGTAGCGACATAGTTGATGCTGATGATGAAGTCAGAAGCAGTTCTGGAGTTAGTTCCTTGATGAGAGTTTCTTTTTCAACACTTGATATGGTTGGAGTTGATTCAATATCTTCTAATGGTAGAACTAGAACGTCGTCTAAGGACACCATAGAGCCGACGTTGAGGTAACTGCCAGAAAGATGTAACGTCGAAAGGGACAAGTCAGGGAACAAATTGTTTTTGCTGGTATCAAGAGTTGAATAATTATCTGGATATAGTGTGATTTTATCGTAGTCAATCTCAGAAGATGCTAGAGTTCTATTGCTGGTGGTTGCGTTTGATGTGCAAGGCTCGGTGAATTGTTTTGGTGCAGAATGTATTTCGGCTGATACTGTTTGAACCTGTACAGTAGGATCGGATTTAGCTTCATCATTTTTGTTTTCGGCGTCTTCGTGAAATGAAGAGATGGTAATTGCTTTAGTTGCATCCAATTCGCCATCAGTATGACTAAAAATAGTACTACTTTTTTCTGTTGAAAGTTCCATAGGTGACCTATCAGATTCAGTTTCGGTAGAAATCTCTGCAAATCCTACTTCTGCAGGGAGAGACTTTTTCAACCTATTGACTTCTTTCGTTATAGTTCTAATGTCAATATTTTTTTCTTGTAGTGTCGGCTTCAGGTGTTTCAAAACTTTTTTAAAACTTTTAATGTCCGAGTGAGTAACATCCTGTGACTGTTGATCAACGGCCTGAACATTTTCCAAAGTGTTTCTTACACATTTAGTGTAATCTGGACTATTAGCATCGAATGGGTAAAGACCACATCTCTTAAACCCATTTTTGATGTTGTCGGGCATGTTAGGATGACTTAATGCGTCATTTAACAATTTACAAAAGTTTGTTTTTGTGACGGCAGAATTCAAATTTTCTGGTTTTGATAGGAATGCGCGGACTGTAGATTTCCAATATATTTTTACCGGTGCAAATACGCTAACGTCAGCTGGCTGTAAAATATGGGTGGTGTTGGGCGGAAGAGCATACAAAATAATTTCCATTTGTTCACACATCTTACTTAACATTAAGGACATATGCGATTTATGCCCATCTACCAGCAAAAGCACCGGTTTTTTTATGTTATTTTCCACTACCCATTTGTGAAACACGTTGGTGACGTATTCAAAGAATAGATCTCCTCTCATCCAACCTGTCTCCGATCTGCCTAAGCACCATTCTGGAGGCATACTATTCACCACAGCTCTTGGTGGTCTAATGTATGGAAACACGATACAAGGTGGACACATATCTCCATTCGCATTAAATGTTAATAATACCGTTATATTTTCTTTTTCATTGCTTGGCTTTATTTGGTATAAGTTTTTGAACCCTCTTGGACCTAAAACTTTTCCTGTCTTTGGACAAAGAGCAAAACCACTTTCGTCCCCATTAAAAATTCTTTTCGGGTCACTCAAAATATCTTTTTGGTGTATACTGTCCAAATATTCCTCTAATTCTTTAAACCACAATCTGATTGACTGTTCTGTGACTTGGGCTCGAGCTTTATTAATACCCTCCGCATTTTTAAGTGTGATTTCTTTATTTCTGGCCAAAAATTTTTGAAACCACTTTTCACCTGGGCGATCATCCTTGAATTTATTTTTAAACTCACCGTCTCGAACTATTTTCTGAACAGTATCCAACAATTCTTGCTTTTTCACTGGAAATCCGCATTTGGAAATGTTAAGAAGCCATTCAACTACTTTTTTTCACCATCTACTCCTAACGCTGGTTCTGGTCCCGGTTTCTTTACTCCATCGGGTCTGCGCCCACTGATTTTGTCCAATATTGTGGTCTTGGGAATAGCATATTCTTTGCATATTTGTCTTATCGATTTATTATTCTCTCGAACTTCATTTAACGCTTTCTTTAAATCTTCTTCTGTGTATGTTCTCTTTTCCGTCTTCTTTCTTGTCTCTGAAGAACTCATCTTAAATGGGAAAAAAAAAAAGAATGAAAGAAATTACGCATTCCAATTACAAAATAGAGTTATAAACACGTAGTCTTAATAAAGAATACAATAATAATAAACAATACATTTTAAATTATTAATTATTATTTAAATTATTACTTTTATTATTTAAATTATTATTTAAATCATTTTTACAAGCAAGTATTTAACGAAAATAGTGGACGCAATTGGGTTTATTATTATCCCCTGTAGGTATAGTTTGCGGACGCAAAGTGGAAGTTTTCTAAAATTCGATGTACTAATTCGCGTCCACCTTATTTTATTCGTTAAATATAAAAAACATAAGCAAATTCATAATTAATATTATTCCTTTTTTCATCATAAAAGTGTAGAAACAGCTATGTATCCTAAAATTCACATAAAACAATAAAAAACTTACCATCAAACACGCCTCTTCACACTAATTTTTATTTAATATCCCACGAGTACGACCTTCCTTGTTGAACAACCGAGACTAACTATTTTTTCTAAACGGTATAGGTTTGACGCACAGAATTTTTGTTCATGTGTGCGTGCCTCTTATGCATTGAAGTATTAGCGGCATAATGACTTTTCGTTCGATTGGTGTGTTTGTTGACTTATTTTCGAGTATTTTTAAAGGGAGATCCACGAAATGGACGCGAATTGGGCGATGGACGCGAACAGGCGAAATTACCCTATGTATTGTGCATTTATGGGCCCGTGTCATTGAACATTCGTGTAAATTGAAAGCAAATATCTATATATTCGAGCAAAAAGGGCAAAGTGTATGATTGCAAACCTACCAAGGAGTATGTACCGTGACGGACAAAAGTCTACGACAATTCCTTATATTTAGATACCGGTTAATTGGAAGCTTTAATCAAAAATCCATTGAAATGCATTTTCAGTAACGTAAATATATTTAAAAAAAATACAGATAAAAAATGTTCATACCAGAATTAAGGAGAAAGTCCTAAAAACATAAAAAAATGAATGGACAAAAGACTACGACAGTCAGTATTGACTCAGCTATACACAAAAAATTTCCAATTAAACGTAACGGAATGTCATCAATATTTGTTTACTTGGTATTGTTATCATTCCGTATATGTGCTGCTACAATTCTGCTAGTATCTAACTGTAAGGACCGCAAAATGACATCGCGAAAAGAAATTTCTAGAGATATCCGAAATTTGGTCGTACAGTATAAAAAAGACAATAAACAGTTCTCGGAAATCGCAAAATCACTGAAACTTAAACGAACTTCTGTGTATACAATCATCAAAAACTTTGAAAACAGTGGTTCCAATGAAAATAAGCCGCGACCTGGCCGACCGAAAAAGTTGTCGCGCAGAGACATTAGTTTTATTCTAAAAGAAGTGAACAGCAATCTAAAAATAAGCGCTCCAGGTTTGGCGAAACAACTGGCTGCGGAAAGAAAAAAGGATTTTCATGCAGGAACCATCACGAGAGCATTAAATATTAATGGGTTTCAAAGTAGAACTCCACGTAAAAAGCCATTAATATCCGCCAAAAACCGACTTCTGCGTCTACAGTTCGCCAAGGCCCATATTGACACGGACAATCATTTTTGGAATCGCGTTCTTTTCATAGATGAGACCAAATTCATCATTTTTGGAAGTGATGGTCACAGTAAAGTATGAGGGAAAAAGAACACGGCTTTAGAGACCAACAATTTGATTCCTACTGTCAAGCACAGTGGAGGTAATGTGATGATTTGGGGACCCATCGCTGCATCTGGGGTTGGCAGATTGGCTTTTGTTGAAACTACGATAGACCGTTATGTTTACATGAACCTGTTAGAATAACATTTGAAGCCATCAGTGGAGAAGTTGAGACTTGGAGAGAGATGGATTTTCCAACAAGACAATGATCCAAAACATACAGCACTTTTCGTCAAGAACTGGCTGTTGTACTACGCTCCCAGGTAACTTAGTACGCCTCCGCAAAGTCCAAATTTAAACCCAATAGAGCATGTATGGGAACTTTTGGAACGGAAAATTTGGTAATGTCACATTAAAAATAAAAATTTGTTGAAGGAAGGGCTTGTTGCAGAATGGGAGAAAACCACATCTGTAGAAAGTGCTGATTTACTTGCCTCTATGCTCCGAAGACTGCAAGCGGTAATTGATTTGAAAGGGGGTCCAACCAAATATTAAGCCAGTAAAAATTTTTTAAATTTCCAGTTCGTTTAGTTGAAAATATTTTGTGTACAAGTCAGCCAGCACTGACTGTCGTAGACTTTTGTCCATTCATTTTTGTATGTTTTCACGAATTTCTCCTTAAGTTTGTTATGAAATGTTTTTGTCTTTTTTTTGATGAATATATTTACGTTACTGAAAAATGCACGTCAATGGATTTTTGTTTAAAGCTTCCAATTAACCACTGTATGTACTCTAGAAGCAACATCTTATGTCTTTATTTTGACCCTAGCATGACACACCTCCATTTTCGTCTCGTTATTGACACACTGGGGTGTGTGATACCCCCACTAAAATTTGTATAGTAAAAAAAAATTTTTTGGCTCCAACATTTTTTTGTGTTTTTGAGCATAAAAACTATAAGGCAACATAAGCAATCATTAACCACACAAACGAGGGTCATTTGAAGCAATTCGAACTTCAGTCCGTCCTGGGGTTGGCCATTGCGGCCATGTATATGTGAGCTCGCGCGTTGTCTGGATGAAACAGCGCTTTCTACCTCGCCAAGTATGGTTGCTTCTTCTTGACTTCCGTCTTTAATTAGTCCAGCAGCGCAGCATAATTGGGTCTCTTAATGGTTTTACCCCCGACATGGTAAGCCTCCAGTATACTGGTGGTCAAACGAGATCGCCGAACAAAGAAGCGAGTGTCACAAACTTCGGCGAGAGGTCCAGCGGGCGCGAACACGGGAGGAGGCAGACACTAGGCTAGCAGCATACAGGTCCGGCAGGAAATATCTTCGCAGGCTTATTAACAAGAGCAAGGTCCGATGCTGGCAAGACCTCGTGGATGATGTAAATAGGGATCCGTGGGGCCTTGGCTACAAGCTGGTCATGGGGAAACTTGGTGCCCTACGGAAGCCTTGTATACATGACGCGGAAAAGATGGACGCGATAGTGCGGGGACTCTTCTCCGCCCATCCCGTCCGTTTTGACGATGTCCATGGTGAAACAGCAGTCGAGTGCCCACTCTTCACACAGCTGGAACTGGAGGAGGCAGTCCTCTCCCTGAAAGCGAGGAAGGCTCCAGGTCCAGATGGTGTTCCAGCTGAGGTTTTGCAGCTCGTCTATCACCATTGTCCTGACTTGCTGCTCAGCACATTCAACGCTTGCCTACGGGACGGGGTTTTCCCGGTACGATGGAAGGTGGCGAGGCTCGTGCTGGTCAGCAAGGGGAAGGGAAATCCCGAATCGCCGTCTGCATACCGCCCGTTATGCATGCTAGACCCGGCTGGGAAAGTGCTAGATAAACTCATCAAGGGAAGACTCACTGACGCGATTCGTGCTGCTGGGGACCTATCTCCTCGGCAGTACGGCTTTAGAGCAGGACGTTCTACCATTGATGCGATTGCAGAGGTGGTGAACGCGGTCCAAAAGGCAGAGGCATATAGTCGCACCAAGCGACGGATCGTCCTGTTGGTGACACTCGACGTCAGGAATGCCTTCAACTCCGCTAGATGGGTGGATATTCTGGACACGCTGGAAAACTCTTTTCAAGTTCCAGAATATCTAATGCGGCTTTTGAGGAACTACCTAAAGGACCGAAGCCTGCTCTACGACACGACACAGGGCCAACGAAGGATGGAAATTACATCGGGTGTTGCCCAGGGATCTATCCTTGGTCCGGACCTGTGGAACGTGTCTTACGACGGGCTACTGAGACTTGGTCGGCTATGCGGATGATGTTGCGGCTCTGGTCGCCGGACGCACCGTTGAACAAGCGCAACTTAGGCTAGGTATGCTAATGCGCCGAGTGAGGGACTGGATGACTGCTCGCGGGCTCAGTTTACCACTGGAGAAAACCGAAGTGGTCATCTTGACAAAAAAGAGAATCCCTAGAGTAAGGATTGGAGATATACAGATCGAATCGAAGCCAGCGGTGAAGTACCTGGGGCTACTGATCGACTCGAAGATGAGTTTCTCTGAGCAAATCAGGGCAACGGCTGAGAAGGCTGCTTCGGGAATATCGGTCCTGAGTCGACTTATGGCCAACGTAGGGGGACCCAGCCCATGAAGAAGACGCCTCTTGATGAGTGCTGTAGGGTCAGTGCTAATGTATGGAGCAGATGTATGGGGCGATGCTCTCAGCAAGGAGGTATACCGAAAACGATTGGCACAGATACAGAGAAGAGGAGCACTGAGAATTGCATCTTCGTATCCAACAGTCTCCGACTCGGCGGTGAGAGTGATTGCAGGCGTGATACCTGTCGCCCTCGTTGCGAGGGAGATGGTTGTCCGCGAGGAGAGACAATGCTCGCTCAACGATTGGCAGCAGTCTTGGAGGAATTGCATGAAGGGAAGGTGGACTGCGCGCCTCATCCCGGATGTGAGACCGTGGCTTAATCGAAGGCATGGTGAGATTGACTTCTATCTGACCCAGCTTTTGAGCGGGCACGGGTGTTTTCAGTCTTACCTGCACAAGATCGGTAAGTCACGGTCTCCCGATTGTCGGCTTTGCCCAGGAGAGGAGGACAATGCCTGTCACACATTTTTTGCGTGTACCAAATGGGCCAGGCTGCGAAGGGAACTCTACAGGGAGACGGGAGAGCTCACTCCGTATAATATAGTTGCGGTGATGCTCAAATCGGTTGACAAATGGAACCAGGTGGCACATTATGCTCGGGCAGTCCTAAAATATAAAAGGGACTCACAGCAGCTGGAGGCACTGGGGCTGGGGGATCGCTCTTCTGGCAATTCCTCTTCCCCTCTCCCCTCCCGCTAGGAAGGGGACTCCCCAGCTTGAAGGCGCCCCACGGCGTAACAAAACGAGACCTGGCCCGAAGTAATGTGTCAAACGGTTCCAGGCTAGGTTCTCAGATTGACAGGGGAGGTGCTTAGTGGGTAGTCCAAAGGTATCCTCCATGGGAGTCCCACACTGCCAGACTCGGCGGGCATAAATGCCTTCACCTCCCTACCACAAAAAAAAAATGGTTTTACCTTTTTGAAGGTAATCAACCACAATTACTCCACGGCTGTCCCAAAAAACTGTTGCCATCACTTTTCCGGCAGAAAGAACTGCCTTCGCCTTCTTCGGAGCTGGTTCCCCCACCATAATCCACTGCATTTACTGTTGTTTAGTTTCCGGAGTGTAGTGATGGATTTAGGTTTCGTCGACAGTAATTAATCGGCGCAAAAACTTGCTAGGATTCTTTTGGAACAGCTTAAGAGTCCTGCGCGTCATGTCTGTCCGTACGCGCTTTTGGTCGATCTTCAACAAACGTGGCACCCATCGCGCAGATCATTTTATCATGCATAAATCTTCATGTAAAATCTTATGCACCCATTCAGTTGATATCCTACAAGCCTCAGGAATTTCTTCCATCACGTTTGTGTGCACTAAACTGACGATATCTTCCGTTGAAACAGTTTTTGGGCATCCAGAACGTTCATCGTCAAAAATATTTGTGCGACCTTCGTAACAGGTTTCATTTTGCAAGCAAATATTAAGAGTATCTTTAATATTTCTTAGTTTACAAATAGTTTTAAAATTACTTTTTAATGTATTTACTTTTTAACAGTTCAATTTTTTAGATTAAATACAGCTCTTTGAATGTTTAAGCTGTCAATAATAAAATTTCTGGAAAAAATAAAGGATTTTTTATATATGTGCCATATCGGTTTCTTTTACTACGTAGCACTATAGCCCCTCTCGCCTAGCTCCGCTCCGATTATTTGCCTCAGGACACGTTGCTCAGAGGCGTTCAATATATTTATGGATGGTTTAGTTAGGGTCCATGTTTCACATCCATAGCATGACACAGGTCTTATCACAGATTTCTATACTTAGAGCTTTGTTTTCCTGTGTATGCAACTGGTCTTCAAGATCGTCAAATCTAAAAAAAATATTTTGTTTACGAGCTGTATTCTTCTGCGTATTTCCTCTCTTTCATGACTGGTTCTCATTATTTTGATGCCAAAATAATTAAATTCACTAACATTTTCGATACTGTATTCGCCAAGTGTGATATTTTGTGTATTTGAGGTATTTTTTCTCGACTGCGTTTTGACCTTTGTTTTATTTTCAACGATTTGTAGTCCTACTAGTTTTGCTTCGCTGTCGAGTTTCAGGAAGAGTTCCTGGGCAGTTGTTAATGACGGTGACAAAATATTGAGGTCGTCCGCATTGGCTACCGCTCGACTTGCATAGTAATGTGCCTCGTATATCGACTGGTAGCACCAGCCCATCTCCCTGTTTTAGTCCGATATTTACGTCAAAGGTATCGGTGAGTTGGCTATTGATGCAGACTTGGGAGGTTGTCAACTTCATTGTCATTTTGGTAACATGGAGCTATTTGGCTGGAACGCCAAAGCATTATATGGTGCAATACGTTACGATCAATACTGTTGTATGCTTGTTTAAAGTCAACGAAAATTTGATGTACGTCTGTGTTGAACTCTCAGCATTTTTCAAGTACCTGCTTGGCTGTGAACAATTGGTCTATTGTCAATCTACCTGCTCCAAAACCACCTTGATCCTCCCCAATAATACTGTTGGCGTATGATCCGATTTTATTTTCTAAGATTTTTGGAAAAATTTTGTGCGCCATACAAAGTATTGACATGCCTCTATAATTTTCACATTGTGGCTTGTCACTATTTTTGTGGATAGGGAATATAATTGATTGGCTCCACTCTTTTGGCATATGCTCTTAATACC
The DNA here is from genome assembly GCA_963969285.1 of Odontomyia ornata. Lineage (NCBI taxonomy): Eukaryota > Metazoa > Arthropoda > Insecta > Diptera > Stratiomyidae > Odontomyia > Odontomyia ornata. The sequence continues at coordinate 154,635,061 of OZ017739.1, forward strand.
AAATGTACTGGATGACTTTGTGAATAGCTTTCTGAACCATATTTGATGAGCTCAGCTGGAATCTAATCGATGCCTGGTGCTTTATTATTCTTTTTTCAATTGGTCAACATAGTATTTTCTTTTCTTAATTCTAATTATCTTATTCGCTTCTGTTCTGAGATTTTCATAGTGTGCTCTCTTCGTCCTGGTTTTCCTACCAACGTATTCTTTGTACGCTTGATTCTTTTTGTCTCACGCATTCTGGCACTCATCATCGAACCAATCATTTATCTTGCGTCGGGGTTAATGTCCGATCGCCTGTTCTGCCACGGTCTTAACAGCCGCTTTCAAGTCGATTTAGCAGACTAAATTTTGGCAGCTTAGCCCAATGGTCATCGTACATTGCCTGCAGGTATTCCGTACAGAACTTTTTTTTTCCTTTGCCTTTGGTCAGAATGAATATCGAGCGTTTTTATTTTCACTTAGATCCATAAGTTTTGGCCAGCCGTTTACTCCCAATATTTCTTGTATTTTCGTCCTGGGAGTCCTCCGGATAGTTTCTGTTTGTAGTCTTCCTTTTAGCATTGATTTCAATAAACTATATCCTTTTTCAAATAAAAATTCTCTGCGCTTTTGTTTCTTCTGCCAATTAACCAGGGTATAGAAGGCCATATTGTTGACCCCGCATTGGTTGAGCATTCCAAAATAAAAGCAAACCGGCCATCTACGTTTCCTTCTGGTCACTATCTAGGGATAACTCATTTGATCGAAAGTATCCGTGCCACCTTTTTAGAGTTTTGCAAAAGAAAATTTTACAATACCCTATAATATCGGTACCTGTCTGTCAATCAGTGCATCACAACAAGTTTTATCAAGAACTGCAGAAGCTAAAGTCATAAATAATTATAAGTAATTCACGTTTAAGGATTTCCCGCAAATTGCATTATTAAACAAGGTTTACATTTCAACTAGCGCCCTACTAGTATTACAAGGCCACATGAAAACTATAAGCCACGACGCGTTACACAGAAGCTAAGAATTCCTGACTTTAGCATAGTTGGCTTCTAAAGCTAGCTAGAAAATAATTGTATTCGCATCCGAGCCCATCACCACAAAATGAATCAACCGATTTTTATTCTTGTTGCCATTGAATCACGACACCCATTCATCAATGCTTCCCTCCTCGGACAGTGCAGAACCAATGTTTATATAGGTTACTCTTGTTGGGATTCAATCAACCAGAATTTAATGGAATTTCAAACACAATCAAGAACGCTGCTCACGAAGGTCTGTCTGATAACTCTCTCTTGTGCAAAGTGTTGTTATCGATGCAATAATGCAAAGTGCAAAGCCTTCTTAATCCCAACGCACCGTCCACTCCTCTCTGCTGCTGCACTTGCAAGTCCTATTGGATTCCAGTTGTCTCCACTAAGTGCACTTTTACATAGATTTCCAATGGATTCCGGATTATCCCATTGCTTTTCACCTCCCACTTGTCCATTTACCTCCCTTTCCAACCATAAGCCCGCAATTTAGTCAATAATTGTTTGTTTGCAAAAAGCAATCATTCGAAGGGGTCAGCCTTTGCTCTGCTTGCAAACCGCTTAGTCCAACAGTTTATAGATTTTCGAATATAGAGTTATAGATTTTCGAATAGAAATCTCAGGAAAAACGCTGAGTCACTGGCCCTTTGCGATACTGTGGGGCTATGCAACTCCTTAACCACCCCACAACCGATATCACGTTCAGCGTCCGCTATTTTGGGATTTCACAAGTGCACTCACTCTTCGGCTCACTAGAAGATTTTCGATCTTGGGGCGGTGATTGAAAGAAACTTTCAGTTTTCCAAAGTAGTTTTCCAATGCAAAGAACGTAAACACCAGATCGACTAGCACAAATCAAAAGATAAACATATTTAAAATTCGCACAGAAACCTTTCTTTTCATTCACTTTACTCTAACCGTCCTTTTTTCCGTTTTTCCGACTTTAAGTTCATGTTCCTTAACCGGATCTTTCATCGAACCATCACTATTCGCGACCTCGCAGCAACTCCCCGTTCTGTCCACCGCCAAGCAACTCGTTGTCAACGAGAACTTCCTTCTCGTTTTTTTGCCGGAACGGATTACTTCCAATCACGTTGGTTTTTCTTTCTTTATTATGACTTGCGAGCATTATTAGCCCATGGAATGCTTTCATTATGTAGGTTTCCAATGAATGACGTAATTGTTTTAAATGCAGCGAATACGAGTATTTTTAGATTTTATAAATATAATTGTTTCTTAGGTCGTTCAAACTACCCATCGAATATTCACTTACAACTATAATAGCAATAAAACTATGGGCACCAGTATTTATGTAAATTAATGCCAGAACTTATATTAATTAGCTTGCACCGCTCTACTTGGCTAGATGCTTAAGATGACGTGTTAGCGCCAATAGCGGATGTTGTAGGCATATGGTAAATGGAAGGGTTATTCGCACACTGTTTCAATATTTCTGAAGGAGTATTTTAACTATAGTTTAGCAACAAGGAGGTTGTTTTGAATGAATGTGCACTCCCTCTATCTGTGAGTTTATTGTTTTGATACAGCGATGGCGTTCTTTGTCTTTATCCCTATCTATTGATTGGGGCTTTGCGGGTGTTAGTTGTAGTCGCTGCTGAGGAGAAGGCAGCTGGTGCGCATGGAGAAGCTGTTGATTGAATGTTAACTATCGAGAACCTCGGCCCCATACAAGTTTTTTGATTAAACACAATTTATTACCTTCATTTATCTATTTATTAGGATGATCATAGAAATGAGTCAGTCAACAGTTATTATCGGTTGCGTTTTACTTTCCGATAATTTTAATAAGGATGTATCATTTCGTAAATAATTTATATGTATCCTATTTAAAATACAATTTTTTTAGATTGATCCGAAGCAGTGTAGACGATTATAATGCATCAATTTTACTAGCTTCTCGTTGATGTGTAAGAATAGCATCATTGCATCAGTTCTATTAATTTTCTTTTTAAACAGTCAGTCAATATCAATCACTCGTTAGTGTGCCAATCAATGAGCTATACATATATCATAGAAAATATTAAATGACTGACAATTCGTGTTATTGAAGCCATTCATGTTATTATGAAATTCTTGGTGATGCATGGTCAATGCTGCATTGAAATAAGCAAACATTTGATTTTGTGGTGATGACATTGTTTGCGGATTTAACACTTTTATCGGACAATACCAAATGGACTGGAATTGCAGCAACCAATCTGGACATTTCGACTTCTCTTTCTAGTTACGGCACTAACTATGCAACTAGCTGACACGTACCATATACCCTTCATTTGAACTTCTAACGTAGTATAATCCCAGACATGTCATTTGCATTTGTCTAAATTCAAATTTTCATTATAATATGTAATATAATTCCTTGACATGCTATTTGCACTTTTCACTAAAGCAAAATCCATTTTCATACAAAATGTAATTTAAAGCTAAAGTAAAGCGTAAGAACTTTTTCTTCATAAAATGATATTCATGATAATTGTAATCTCTCTGTTAAATTCAGAAGCTAGCGGAAGCTATGCTAAAATAAATATCAATCGTTAAATCCAAATTTTGTTTTTTGAAAGGATAACTCCCTAGTTATCCTAATTTGCTCCTTTTCGTGAAGGTCCGTCGAGCAGTTTGCCTAGGTGGACTGCTCGACTACTACACCACCTGAAATTGTTAAGTAAATCACCTCCATGAACACAGAACCTGATGTATAGGTTAAAGTTCACAAATATTGTAAACAAAATGTGGGAAAAAGCAATGAACTACTTTTGGGTTAAAGATGGTTGGTGATATGACGCCTCGCTCCCTAAGATTCGACTCAAAGTCAAAGTCAAAAGCGCTTTATTTAATACCAATCGTTATAAATTTCTAAAAGAACATAAAGCAAATTCCAAACAATAAAACTATAAAAAACTTAATGGCCCGAATGGCTCTCTAAATTTAAACGTTATCAGTTAAACACATTTAATGAAAAAAATACACAAGCAAATTTAAATTAAGTAAGATTATTAGATATTTTTTGATTCAATTGGAAGAAGGAGAAAAAACAACCAGCATTATTCAAAAATTACTTGTACTACTAACACAACAATGATCTGATATCCTATACCTAATGTGTTACACCCTAATTCTAAATAAGTTCAATCAAAAAAAAAACATTACCTCATATTGAAACCTATACCTAATTTATAATACAAATAAACGACAACACTAGATGTAGCAATAATGAGATGAATCTAAAAAACTAAGTAACGAGAAAAAGCACAAAAACAGAAAATAAACACGAATAATTTAGACATTGTCATTCAGCCACCAATACCTAGATTGTTCCATCTCAGCTCGACCAGCCTCAACGAATCTAGCAAATGAGTATCTCCATTGGAACTGTTGGTTTCGTGAACTCAAACTCGGAAGATATTTTACCTTCTTATCGGTGGCCCGTCGATATATGTGATATATGATTGGGACGCCGTCAGAATCAAAAACATATCGATTCATGTCCAAATACACGAATGCTTCTGGAGGAATGAAGCCAGTAGTGAGGCAAGTCACAATATACCCGTCTGTAGGGTGGAACGGCTGTGAAATCCAAGGGTTTTCACTCACAGTCACAGATCTTGCAATATGATTCCGAAGAAGTTTCAATATGAAGATATCGACTCTTGTCACTTCAGCGGTTTGATAAATTTTTCTATTCGATATATAGTGCTTCCAATCCATCTCAGGCTTTCTGTACAAACCAGTACATGCGCGAAGACATTTCCTTTCGAAAACTCTTAATCTTTCCATTGTACTAGCACTCTGGTTGTACCAGATCTGGCATCCGTATGTCAAAACTGGCCTAACCAGGGTCTTGTAACAAATAACTTTGACTTTTTGATCAATGTATCTGGAATGAAAGAGTCGCCAAAGAGCCATGACTACTTTTAGTGCTTTACTGAGCATGATTTTGACATGTTCAGTATTGTACAGATACTGATCGAGATGAACACCGAGGTATCGAACACAGGATTTATGTGGAACCCGTTCTGAACTACCCTCACATGCCATGATGTGGAAATCCTTCCAATTACGTTTCAGGTCTTGACTGGCCCCCTGCAGCGTTGTCCGAAACAAAATTGTTTCGCACTTCTGCGCATTGATTTTCATTCGCCAATTGTCGGTGTAGAGCTGCACATCAATGAACATTTTTTGAAGATTTCTCTGAACTATTGTAGCTTTTCGGTCTGCCGTATAGATGATCAGATCATCAGCAAACGCTACCAATGATCGCGTTGGCGAGATATTAAAATCAAAGCTGTTCAATAGCTTGCGAATGAATATTGAGAAAAGCAGGGGCGCCGTAACTGTTCCCTGCTGTAGACCATTCAAGACCTTGAATTTGCGCATTGTTGTCAGATTTCCATCAGTTACAATAAATGATTTCCCGTCTAACATATTACACATCATGCTGACAAGGTGTCTGGGGAACCTGTCCTGAAGAAATTTGAAAACTAGTCCATCTAACCACACCGTATCGAAGGCTTTCTCCATATCAATGAGACATGCTCCAACACATTGTCTATCATTTAGTTTCCAACAGATGTCTGAGGTTACTTTCGTTATTGCATGTATGGTCGAATGCCTGGCACGAAAACCAAATTGGCAATTCGGCATCAACTCATATTTCTCAATGTGGGCGTTTAATGCTCTGTTGAGTATCACTTCAAACACCTTGCTGATGTTAGGCAGCAAGCTAATTGGGTGATAGCTTTTGTGGCATGAAGATTCTTTTCCTTTCTTCAAGATCGGAAATACCTTAGCCTTTTTCCACTCATTTGGGAAATATGAATTGTTCAACATGTTGTTGAACAATATGCAATAATTCCTAATAGCAACCTCAGGCAAATGTCGGAGAACTATATTTGGAAAACCGTCAGTACCACATGATTTTTTGTTGTTTATTCTGCGAAATATGAAACACAAGTCTTCATAGCTGACAAAATAATCAATAAGATTCAAGCTCGGTATGAGGTCAGATGTTAATGTTTCATCGAAATGAAGAATTGATTGGCCGTTCAGGCTTGATTTGAAGTCGGAAACTTTTGCTTCAACGACCTCTGAAAATATTTCATTCCTTCTCTCTGGGTTTGGCAGATGAACCAACTCAAAATGAGTTCCAATCAGGGCAAGTTTCTGCAATCCATCACATATAATCCTGTTTCCATTTCTATCCGGAGTCGTACTATCAATTTCGATACCAGCTCTATCGAGAATATTTATCTCATCACTAGCGACTTCAAGATTCGATACCTTCACTCGAGACTTCCTGCGGAATAAGCTATTCACTTTCGCGAACACGCCATCTGGGTCCTGTGGGCTAATACCCCTCAGTGTTTCCACCCATTGATTGCTGACCTCACTCCTTAAGTATGAACGAATTAAGTTCCGGACATTCTTCAGGTGTAATTTCAACAAAGCTAACAAGAGATGTTTGTAGTCCAAAAATCGTCGGTAAATATTGTTGACGCGAGTGAGAAGAAGGCTTTTCAATCTTTTCGACCTTGCGATGGTTGGTGTTTCATATCCTTCCATATTGTTTCGATGTTTAATCTTGGGAACAACTTTCTCAATCGTTTCCAACGTCAGCTTCTCTAACTTCGACAAATAGAGGTCTTTTTCATCGTCAGTTAGATTTCTGTTATTAGGAACCATTGAGCAAGAGTTGCCATCATCAGAAGAGGGACATTGCTTTTGTTACTCCCGATTAAACTTCTTTTGAAACTTTCCCCAGTCTGTTTTTTTGAAATTCAACCATTGGTTTTTATGTTGAACTGGAATGAGGAAGAAATCATCCCTGTGATGATTGATTTCCATTACGATTGCGTTCTGGTCGCTATCATAAGGAAGCACCTGCAGTTTCCGTTGAGGACTATTAAAGCTGAATTCAAGTCTTGCGTCAGCAATGCAGAGGTCCAAATATGAATTTGTCCTAGGGTATTTTGGGAACTCCGACCCATATAGGTTACACCTGTATTCAATTTGGTTCTCTGTTATCCATGATTTCAGGAATACACCTCTTGGGTTATTGGTGGCGTTTAGCTATGATGTATGCTTGGCATTCAGGTCACCGGCAAAAATATAATAACTATGCAGCCTGTTCAATTCGAGTATTTCAAACAAGGAATTGAGTTCCTCTTTGAACTTGAGAACATTTTGACCAGTTGCATAGGCAGAGATAACGAAGAGGTTATCCCCACCTGGCAGTGAAATTTTGATGACGGACACTTCAAGAGATTCAAAGCTTTTGAATTCGACTTTTTCAATATTTTGGAAACAATAGGGTCTTCTAACCAATATCCCGGTGCCACCTCCCCCATCACCTATTACCATATCGTTTGTTACGAATGCAAAATCTTTGAATTCCATGGAATGCCATGAATTGAGGTGGGTTTCAGTGAGAAGTATGATGTCAGGCTTTTGCTTAACAACAAATTCAAGGAGATAATCACGTCGATGTATAGTAACGATAGAGTTGACGTTGATCGATATGAGGCGAAGCCTATCCATGGTAATACGACTGGATGACAAGTTATTACTAGGCATTTGAAAGACCTAAACGCTGAAAAGCAAAGTTAATTTTTGAATCTTGTTTGTCGATTCTCTCCGATAAAGAATTAAGTTACTGGCAAATTTTGAGAAGCAGCTCATTATTGCCACTTACATTATTTCCAGCATTTTCTGCTGGTCCTCTAGCGGCGAGTGCAAATGATACTCCGGGCTTGACGAAGTTGGAAGGTATGATATTACGGTGTACTTGTGTTTGCTTTGGAGCAAATTTTACTTTTGCATCTTGATATCGGGAGCATCCTCGATATGATGCTGGGTAACCAAAAACACCGCAGCTAGCGCAGTATAATTTTTCTTTAGGCTCCGTCTGAGCTTATTTGCACTCACCGGGAGCATGAACGTCTTTGCATTTAACGCAACGATAGTGTAATGCACAATTGGCAGCCGAATGTCCAAATCTTTGACACCGGTAACACTGGTTGACTTCTCTTTTCTGGAGGCGTTCCCACCCCACCACTCTGAAATTCAAGTACCTTATTTGTTGAAGGGCACTTGGACTGCTCTTATTTGCAATTTGTACCAAGTAAAGTGGTAAATTCTTCCTTTCTATGGTCGACCTTCTTGTCGCAAAGGCTTTGACTGAAACAAAATCAATATCTGGTGCAGCCTCCTTGAACACCTGAAGAAGATCGACCGTATCCTCTCCGCTGTCCAAACCCTTCAACAAGAAGGTCTGATTCTTTTCACTTTTTGGGGTATAGGTGAAGTGTGGAACCTCTCCAGAAATCAGCGCATCTTTGGCTGACTTGAAATCAACCAGTGATTTCGTCCTTATAGTTAATTTTTCGGCATTAACTCTTTTGATTTCGAAATTGGCCAGTTTATTTTCGGCTGCCAATAGCCGAACCATATCTTTCCCGGTTTGTCCGAACACGTTGATTGGCGGAACTTTTTCTGTCTTGTTGGAAGCTGTTTCAGAGGAACCAGCAGAACTGCGGGCTGGTTTTTTCTCCTTATTTTCGTTCTTTAAATATTGAATAAAATTAACGTCATTATTTTGATCAAAATTACCTCCGATGTTTTCTTCGATTTCCATATCTTCGTTTCGTATTCGTCGTTTCCCCAGGTTGCCCCAACGGTGGGAAGCCGTCGGGCTCCTCCATACCAGCGGCGAAATTTTCTTTGTGAATTTATTTTTCGTTACCAATCGAAGTAAAAATATTCGATAGAAATTTCCTGAGTCGATTACTTCGACAATATAAGATTTTTCCCGATAAAAATTAACTTCGGACTAACGTTTTTAAAAAATTAATTTAATTTTTGAAAACGTTTGACAGGAGCGATTTAAAAGACGTCCATACGCAAAGACTACTACGATCCATTTCCGCCTAAGATTCGACTCCTGACGAATCAGATTTTCAATGGTAAGTGGACTGAAACTTTTCTGAATTTTAGGTAAAGAAACATTGCAATAATTACAATTGCAACAATAATGATTATGTCAGTTGAAATACTGATCCAATTGCTTTGAAAATTCGTTTGTTTTGTCAAGGCAATATCTTTCAAGTTTTCGAGACTTTTGGCATAAGCTTGGTATAATTTGAGTGGGTCCTCTGTAATGAAGCTGATATTTTTTATTAGATTTGGAAGAACGAGAACTTCGTTATATTTTTCTACATTATTTTTGTGTGTCCTGTGTTGAATCGTAAGCTCGCTTTCAAATTCAATAATTTTATTACCCTGAATACTGACATTGTGGCTATTAAAATATTGATAAAGTGTCGTTAGAATCAGATTTTTGGTTAAAATTATGTTTGGTGTGATATCAGTTATAGATGGTTCTGTGTTTTCAATCATTTAACATTTGCTTAAATTATTTTAAAGTATTCGTTTTATAAATTCATTCTGTAAATTATAAAATTTGGAAAGAAAAAATAAAATTTCACTTTTTTACTATAAATATAAATTTATATTGTTTCCTTTCATTACATTAAACGTAAATTTTTTCTTGGCATTGATATTCGTTATAATATTTATCTTTCATCATGATTTAAATTTTCAATTCATTATAATTTTAATAACTTAACTACACAAATCTGCAAATTGAAATTTCGGACATGGAAACGCTGATTCAGTGCATCACATCTATGTATTGCATTGGCGAATGCAATCTAACTAAATTGAGCTAGCAGCGATTTGGGATTTACAGGTGCGGCGGAGAAAATCATGCGGAGATTTGGATAGATCACGGATTCTGCTCGAGATTGCGCACCAGCGTGGTGCCATGGTGGGTCGGGGGGATGAGGAGTACATCCTTTAAAGGGATCGCTCGTTCGTAACTCGGTCGAGGAAAATCGAGTTCCAGAAGTTGTGGAAAAGTCGTTCGCTTGTGAAATCTCATTGGAAAGATTCTGCAAACTGCAGACAGTATGTTACATTCACGAAAATTGAAGTTTTCTGTGAACATTTTGCATTCAAAACTTTCCGTCGTGCATTGCTATTTCAAGCGGCAAAATTGCCATCATCGTTCACGATAAGGAAAATTGAAAGAAAACTCATTCGCAAAGTGTTTCAGTGATTCGCCAGATTCGTATTGGAATTGTGTGTGTGAGTCCCGCACCGTGAACAATAAAGGGTTGCTTTGAAAATGTCAGCGTGATCGGATCAACGCGTGAATTTTCAATTTTTGGAAAATCTTGGCAATTTCACATTACTGCGATGGGATATCCAGTTTCATATCATCGCAATTGGTGATTTATATATTTAAGTGGGTGATCGCAAGTTTTCACGAACGGCGAGTGTGTAAAGATGTGGCGGTTATATGATATATAATTCAAAATAACTCAAAAATATTCATTCCATACATAAAATATACTTTACATAAAAATACTTTACTTTTGACATATTAAGCATATAATGTAAATCTAGATATGTATATTATTTTTGAAGTTCAAAAAATAAAAATAAATATTTTTTAATTTGTATATAGTTAGTCAATTAATGAATATGATTCAGTTCGTTCTCAAATATCAATTTATAGTATTTGAGAACGAACTGAAAAATAAAATATTGAAGAAAAATTGTATCATCATATACATCATTATAAACAATAACGAACAATTACGAACAATTGGTGGCCTCGATAAGGCACAAGCGCCTTCAAAAATTCAAGACCTCCAGGTTGGTTGTATTCAAGACCTCCAGGCTGGTTATATTCAAGACCTCCAGGCTAATTATGTTCAAGACCTCCAGGCTAGTTATATTCCAGTTTTACTCTCGAATGCCTAGGTATTGCCGTTCAAATTGAATTAAATCAACAAAACAATAGAGGATACAAGAAAGAAGAAAATTTTCTCTCGGCTTACGATCGGCTGTTACAATTTTAGGATTTCATTGCAAACCCGTTTAGTTTCTGCCTTTGAATTGTCCACGAGTTCAAAATTCGTATTGATATTTGACGCTGTGAGGAAGATAAATTGTGACAACTTCCTGGTATCAGTTGAGAAGAAGTTTGAAAATTTTGTCATGTTCAGCAGAGAGTCGAGAGGAGTTTTTGCATTTGATCGATATTAGGACCAGATTGTGGATATTTCTGACATAATATTGTGTGGCAAAGATCAATTGGCAGTTTTATCAAGAACGATTTTCAAGGAAGTACTACAAACCGAAACGTAAAGGAATTTAAGTAAGAGAATTTATCTACAACATTACATTCTACAATTACACACATTTTAAATTCATACATATTTAAATATTTCAAATATTTTTCAAAATTTCTAAATATTTTTTTTTTTTTAATTTTAAAACTTTAAATAAAATTTTAACGATGAGATCACAGATTAAGGGTAGGATATATCCTGCGATAATTTCCATGATGCGAGTTCTTCAGGGGATTCTACAGTAAATGCTGCAGCAGTAAAGCTACTTTCATTTTGGAAGGAGTTTGCTGAAACATGGTTTGAGCGTTCGGAGGCTCAATTCGCTCTGGCTGGGATTACGACGGAGTTAACTAAATTCAATGATGTTCTGAAAGCTCTTGATCCTGAAGCCATTAGGACAGTTACTGATCTAGTGAATAATCCTTCATCCACTACTCCCTACACAACTTTTAACACTAGAAGGGTCAAAGCCGTCAATTTGACGGCAACGCGAATTTGATCGTTAATAGTTTTTTACGTAGCTATCAGTTTATTTTCATATTTCCTAACTTTTCCTAACTTATGGTTATATATGGTTTAAGTTGATAAAAATAAAAAAATATTGATTCAGTATGTAAGAATTGCTCATTCATACCTATTAGGACCGACGCCGTCAATTTGACGGCATATGAAACAGATTTGAGTAATACGCACAGACATAGATATTTCAATGTATACAATACAAAAGTACTCGTAAACATAAACTACGGTTTTTTTCCAATAACACTACTTGAGACTGCGTTATAATATGCTCAGATATACTCGTACAATGTATATCATTCAGAAATACCCATAGACAGAAATAAGGGGTTTGTTTCAAAAATACCACTTGACATTACGTGAAATTTTTTAGAAGTCCACTGTGATCGGTCATTTGAATTCGAGCTAGTGGTTGATACAGTTGTGACTACAAAAAAAAATTGTTTGGAAGTGCAGTGCCGGTCTAACCGCTTAGAAGTTTTTTCTCCACCAAATTGTTCTTTACAAGAATCCCAAAACAAAGATTTACGACCAGGTGAGTGTTTGCAATTCCGTGAAAGTAAAGTGCCCAGAAGAGATAATTTTCGTCCTCACACTGGAGCAACTACAAATAAAAAGTGATATTTTGTGATACTTGATATTTCTTGCAGTTTCAACTGAGAATAATCACACAATGAATTCGAACCGACGGCTGACAAGTTCAGAAATAGAGCAAGAGTTATTGCGACTTTGTTCAATAGAAGAAGATGCCTCAGGTGATGACAGCGATGAGCCTTGTGAAACTGAAGACCCGGACTTTCAGCCACAGCTAGAGCCAGAAAGCTCAACATCGGAGGATTCTGAAATGGATATTCCAACTCCAAGTGTTTCCGATCTTGAGCATAGTGTACGAAGAATTCATCCCACCAGACCTGGGCATGGCAGAAGATCAGAACAACCAGGACGTTTATCTCGTGGTGGAAGGCTGGTTAGAACATCATCATTGCCAGAACTGGATATGAGGCAAGTAGCTAGCGACGGAACTGAGTGGACGTGTATTTCGAGTGCTGATGTAGCGGGCCGTCGAAGCCGGCAAAATGTTATGAGAGAAGCTGCAGGACCTACTCCATATGCTAAAAGGTATGGAGAAAACGGACAAATTGTTTCCTCGTGGCGTCTTTTTATCCACGAATACATACCACGACGCATAAAACTATGCACTGAAACGGAAGCTCGTGACAAATGTCAAAATGATTCTTGGGAAATTTCTTTGGAAGAGTTAGATGCCTTCATTGCCTTGATTTACACACGTGGGGCTTACAAAATGAGCCACTTGGACTTAGACATTTTGTGATCACAAGAGTGGGGTCCTCCAGTTTTAAAAAAAAAAATGAGTAAACATAGATTCAAGGAAATAATGAAATACTTACGGTTTGATTTGAGAAACACACGTCATACACGTTTATCTGCTGCCAAATTTGCAATGATTTCTGATATTTGGGATAAATTTATAGAAAATTGCCAAATGTGTTTTATCCCTAGAGAAAATTTGACTGTTGACGAACAGTTATTTCCATCCAAAACACGTTGTTCCTTCAATACATTGCAAATAAACCCGATAAATTTGGAATAAAGTTTTGGTTGTTAGTGGACGTGCAGACCAAATATTTATGTGGAGACTTTCCTTATTTAGGAAAAGATGCAGAGCGCCTAAGTAATGTTCCATTACCAGAACATGTAGTTATGAAATTGATGCAACCTTACTTCAAGAAAGGTCGAAACATTACAACGGATAATTTTTTCATATCATTGAAACTGGCGGAAAAGCTAGGATCTGAGAATACGAGCATAGTTGGAACGATGTGACGAGGAAGGCGAGAAGTACCGCCAATTTGTAGGAATATCCGCACACAAAGATATGAAACGTTTATCTTGAAATCGGAGACCAACGCAACCTTAACTGTTTATCAGGGTAAACCTGGAAAAATTGTCATAATCTTGAGTACGCTACATCAAAATATTTATATTGATACTGACTCAAAAAAGCCTCCCGAGACTGTCCAGTTTTATAACGAAACTAAAGTCAGCGTGGACATAATTGATCAAATGTCAAGAAAATACACCGCAAGAGCTGGAACTCGAAGATGGCCAGTCCATGTCTTCTACAATATTTTAGACTTGGCTGCAATAAATTCATGCGTCTTATACCGAAAAATTACAGGTGAAAACATTTCGCGCCATAATTACATTCTTCAACTCGTGAGTGAACTTCGAGCAGAGTACGTGAATAAAAGAAATAGTTCAGATGTCACCCAACGCTTAGATAATATAACCACTACTGAAGAGCAGCCTTCTATGTCCACAACAAACAAAAGACGTCAATGTCAAATTAATGTGCATTGTAAAAAAAATCGAACCTGTGTACTTTGCACTGTTTGCCAAAAAGCTGTTTGTGGAAAATGCGTAAAACAAGTCTACAAAAAAAATATTTGTTATAAATGTAGTTCTATGTAAGCACTCAAAATAATAAATCATTGTAACTAAAATTATTAAATTCGTTTGATTCCGAAACAGCCATATTATCTATCCGATTATCGTATGCCGTCAATTTGACGGTCGTGGTCTTTGAAGGTATGTCAAGGTACGTGACCCTTCTAGTCTTAAAGAAGTTTTAATTTCCAGACTTTCAGCAAGTGAGAATACGAGATTAAGTCAATTAATTTCGAATCTCACTTTAGGAGATAGACAGCCCTCACAACTTCTTCGTGAGATGAAACAACTTGGGGGGATAAAGTTGGAGATGATCTTTTAAGATCATTATGGCTTCAAAGACTACCGGAAAACATGCAAGCAATATTAGCATGTAATCGGTTCAGCTCTTTGAATGATCTGGCATCAAGTGCTGATAAAATTTTTGTAGTTTCAAATAGACCATCAGTATTTTCGTTTGCAAATTACTCCAAATCAGAACATAACGTTCAACGACAAATTACAGAGTTAAGAAGTCAAATTGCAGAACTTACTAAGGCTGTTGGAGAATCATTAAGATTTATACGTCCAAGAAGGAATGTTGGCTAGTTTCAAGGTTTCCATTCACGTAGTTCATCCAACAGTCGCTCAAATGATAGAGGATTTTGTTGGTATCATGCTAAATTTGGTGTCAATGCACATAAGTGTATTGAGCCATGCACATTTACTAACGAAAATTCTAAGGAGACTTTCAAGAATTCAAAAAACTAAATCCTCTTAAGTCTCCGGCGGCAAACTTAAGTAGTATTTCTTCTAGCCGCCTTTTAATTCTCGATCATTCTTCAAAGAAGAACTTTTTAATCGATACAAGTGCGGAAATTTCCGTGATTCCGAAATTAAATAATTTGAAATTAATTCCAACGGGACTTAGACTTTCTGCTGCTAATGCATCTTCCATTGATACATATGGCAGAAAGTTATTAACATTAAATTTGGGACTTAGAAGAGATTTTTCATGGCACTTTATAATTGACGACATTACACGTCCCATTATAGGAGCAGATTTCCTTGGTCATTTCGGTCTTTTAGTAGATGTAGCTAATAAAGCTTTAATTGACCCAGCTACCAATCTTAAATCAATAGCTTCTATTTCTAAGGAAGATTATTCAAATTTATCAATTCACGTTCAATCGGATGTTGATCCTAATGTTAAAGAATTATTATTTAAATTCAAGTCGATTACCTTAGAATCTGATTTCACTAAAGTTCCAGTACATAATATTAAACATAAAATTGTTACTTCTGGATCTCCGATCATGTCCAAACATAGACGTTTAGCTTCGGACCGATTAGATTCAGCTAAAAAAGAATTTAATTTTATTCTAGAACAGGGCATCTGCCATCCTTCAGACAGCAAATGGTCCTCACCATTACACATGGTAAGAAAAAGTAATGGTGAATGGCGTCCTTGTGGAGACTACAGACGTTTAAATGCCATAACCGTTAAAGATCGTTATCCGATTCCTAATATTCAGGATATTACTCATTTTCTGACCGATTGCAAAACATTTTCAAATTTAGACCTTACCGGCATACCATCAAACTCCAGTCGAAAACGAAGATATTCCAAAAACAGCTATATGCACACCGTTCGGACTCTTTGAGTTTACCTGAATGACCTTTGGACGATGCAATGCTGCGCAAACTTTCCAGCGATCTATTAACTCTATATTGAAAGATCTAAATTTTTGTTTTGTATATCTTGACGACATCCTGATTGCATCTAAATCAGTTTCTGAGCATTTAGCTCATTTGGAAATTATTTTTGAAAGATTTCAAGAACATGGTCTTGTAATTAACATTAACAAATGTAAATTTTTACAGACTGAGATAAAATTTCTTGGTCATTTCATTTCGTCTGAAGGCATTCGCCCAGCTCCAGACAAGTGTCAAGATATGCTTCAATTCAAATTACCTGAGACTATTATAGAACTTAGACGATTTTTAGGCATGATAAATTTTTATCGACGTTTCTTGCCCAACGCAGCTCCACATCATGCATTACTGAACACTTATCTAATAGGAGGTAAAAAGTCAGACAAAAGAAAAATTAACTGGACTCCAGAAGCTTTTGAATCTTTTAATTTTTCAAAACAACAATTGTTCGAAGCAGCAGTACTAGCTTTTCCTAACATGGATGCTCCTTTAGCAATTTTTGTCGATGCTTCAGATATTGCCATTGATGCAGCACTCCAACAACGCACAAATGATGACTGGCAACCCTTAGGTTTCTTCTCTAATAAACTCAATCAAGCTCAAAAAAAATTATAGTACTTATGACCGTGAATTGTTGGCGGCTGATCAAGCAGTAAAATATTTTAGATTTTACATTGAAGGTCGTTCTTCCACGCTGTTCACAGATCACAAGCCATTAATATATTCATTTCGGCAAAACCCAGCTAAAGCTTCTCCAAGGTAACTCCGTCAACTAACATTTATTAGTGAGTTTACTACAGATTTTCGACATATTTCTAGCAAAGAGAATGAAGTTGCTGATTCTCTTTCTAGGATTTCTCAAATAGAAATTCCTAGTACAATAGATTTCAAAGCTATTTCAGAAGCACAAATTGCAGATGTATGTTTGACAAAATTTAAATTTAGACAAATTAATTTGTCAAATTCAGATATTAAAGTTTTTTTGTGATATTTCTGATAAAACTATCAGGCCTTACATTCCAGAAAAATTTCGTGAATAAGTTTTCAAGACTGTTCACAATTTAGCACATCCTGGAATACGAACTACTCGTCGCATTATTGCTAGCAAATATTTTTGGCCTGCATTAAATAAGGATGTTGCAAACTGGACTCGAAGTTGTTTAGATTGTCAACGTTGCAAAATTTCAAGGCATAATAAAAGTGAAATTAAGACTTTTCCATTGGTATCTAAACGCTTCAAAGCAATTCATATGGATATTATCGGACAACTTCCTTATTCACAAGGTTTCACGTATTGCTTGACAATTATTGACCGATTTTCAAGATGGCTAGAAGCTACTCCCATGACAAATATAACAGCTCAATCTTGTGCGGAAGCTTTATGCAGTGTTTGGATTGCACGTTTTGGAGTTCCTGAAACCATAGTTACTGATCAAGGTAAACAATTTGAATCACAACTATTTGGCGAACTAGCAAGGACTCTAGGTTTTAAGCGCAACCGTACTACAGCTTATCATCCTCAAGCTAACGGTATGATCGAAAGATAGCATCATACGCTTAAAGCGGCCATTATGACACATAATAATCCTTCATGGACCAAGAGCTTACCTTTTGTGATGTTAGGTTTGAGAACAGCAATCAAAGAAGATCTTAATACTTCTCCAGCAAAGTTACTTTATGGAGAAAATATCAAAATTCCGGGTGATTTTTCAATTCCATCATTAGATAGCCAAATACAAAACGATTTTGTTAAAGATCTGAAAGCTGCTATGTCGGTTCTCAAACCTATTCCGGCTGCAAATCATGGTAATAATAACACATAAATTATTAAAAGTTTAGATACATGCACCGAAGTTCTAGTCAGGGTAGATTCGGTTCGTCCATCGCTTAAACCACCATACCAAGGTCCCTTTAAGATATTGCAAAGAAAAGAAAAATATTTCTCCATTGAGATTAATAATAAAGCGTGTAATATTTCGGTAGATCGATTAAAACCCTGTTTTTCCGCAATTAAGAAAAAATAATGGAAATATAGAGGCCAAAAGAGTATCGTTTGACATCAGTAAAAATAAAACAAGATTTATAACAAGATATTTATGAATGGCAAACGTTCCAATAAGTCTCAAAGAATAATTTTGCATTAAAATTAAAATTAACCAGTAACAGTTAACTAACCCCACATAAGTAGTTTTCCTTTTATCGCGAAATACATATAAATATTTCACTAGGGGGAAGTTCTGTGGCGGTTATATAATATATAATTCAAAATAACTCAAAAGTATTCATTCCATGCATAAAATATACTTTACATAAAAATACTTTACTTTTGACATATTAAACATATAAGGTAAATCTAGATATGTATACCTATTGTTTTTGAAGTTAAAAAAAATAAAAAAAATATTTTTTAATTTGTATATAGTTAGTCAATTAATGAATATGATTCAGTTCGTTCTCAAATATTATAAATTGTTTGAAAAATAAAATATTGAAGAAAAAGTTTATCATTATATACACCATTATAAACAATAACGAACAATTACGAACAAAGAAAAGAAAAGGCGGTGGAATTTGTGCGTCGGGCTGTTGTTTTCGAGAAAAAAAAGCCAAAATGTCTGAATGGGGAATAATGCGAAGAAGGCGAAGTCATGACGAGATAGTGAAGATCTTGTGCCCCATGTGAACACCCGCAATATAACTTCAAAGTAAAAATTAAGATAGTTAAATTTTTTTTTGCGTTAAGCAAACTTTCGAAAAGTGAATTGTGGGAATAATATTTCTGGTTATTCATGTGCTCTTAGCGGAAGGTATGAAAACTAAACGGTTAAGTCTAACCGGATTTGCAGTTGAGTAGAACATGTTACTAATACACATACAAAGTTGGGGATGTAAATGAAAAGAAAACAATTTCTAATAGTGTTATCGTTCAACTCAAAACTAATTAAATTATTATATTTTGGATATTCTAATTTTGGAGCGGGAAGATAGACACATTTCGTAAAAAGAATCGGTTATTGATGAAAAAATATATCCATTACCATTACTTGTTATTTTTGGAACGGATTTTAAACAACCCTGTGCAGATTTAATATAACATTCGATGAATTTATATCATGTCCTATCAATCACTTTATCATTTCGTCAGTTTGGAATATCACAATCTCTTCAGTTCATTCAATATGGAGTATGACATAAGGCTACACTTTATTCAATATTTGTGGATTACCAGAGAATTTTTGTGATAGATCACTTTCAAGTACCACCCACATCACCAGTGGGCGCCCAGCGAGGATGTTGGGTAAGTACCCTTTTGTAATTTTTTTCTCTTTAATTCTTAATTTTATCAATTCTTTTCTAAATTTTTTTTATGTTAAATTTTTTTTTGCATGATTTAAATATTATTTCCAATGTTTGGAAAGTGAAAACAGTTAAATAGAGTAGTGTATTTTTTCTTTTTTTTTTTTTTTTGATTATTTCCGTTTTTATCCTAGTACTAATATAGTACATAATATTGATTTCAAATCAAACAAGGAGATCATGTATTTATCTAAAAACAGAATCTACATACATTTCAAATCATATCAAAATAGAATTCAACGGGACTAGAACGTACATAGTTTCAGTTAAAATCTTTCAAAATAGAACAAGAAGTCAACCAACTTAACCAAATAAATATTTTTTATAGATATAATTAAGTAGTAAATTCAAATATAACGTCAACAACATTCAATATGAAAAACTAAACATATATTCTATGATTTTAAATAAAGTGAATGAGCTGCATGTTAGTATATAGTAAACCTGTTAATGAAAATTTACATGGGAAATAATAATGTTTAGATAAAGTTAAAATTAAACTCGGTCTTTCCTTTCCTCCAACCTGACCAGGTATGGGACCCGCAACGATGGTCAGCTGCTCTACTAAAATGAGCTAGCCATCAGGTGCGCTCATCCTTTTCTTATTGCGTTATAGGGGCTCTTGCCCAGGTAGAGTTGTAGGAAAGTATAACCGTGCCATTTGACATCTGTCAAAATTAAATGTCATCCAAAGCACGTTTTTTTTAGTTGAAAGTTTGCCATTTAGAAATATGGATGGTGATTCTGCTGTATCAACATGTAATGTGACGCCTACGCCCGGGAATCGAAGCGATTCCGATCCCGAACCCTGGCAACCGGCCAGATATGTATGAGTTCGAAGTGCAAGCAGACTTCATCTTTCGTGCGGATATCATCGCGCAGAAAATATTTTTTTTTTCAAATATTTATATCTGTGGATATAAGTATGTGAAAAATAATATTAATTAACCATCCGATACATTTCGAAGCATATCTATCTGGCAATGCCCCCCACAGTTGCCATCAAAACATCGAATAGATAAAAACGTGGAAACTGGTTGGGAGTGTCATTCGTCATATAACCTTCAAAGTGGCGACTAACCCTCACGTGCAAAGTGGGCATACCTAGCTGCGGGTCAGCTAAGTTCCAACGGTGTGGTCGTTCAAAGCGACAGTGGAAGTGACTTATTCTCTGTGTCGGGTTACTTGGATTCAATAATTGCACAGTTCTGGCGTTTACTGGAGCAGTCTGGCGAATTTTATACTCACTTAAAAATAATCGACGAGTTGTGTACGGTAGTTGAACTAATAACAGTGACAACAAAACACAATTGGCGTGTTTTTCGCATAACCAATAAAGTTCTTGGAAAGATTCTTATTGATCTTTTTGCACAATCGGCTTTTATTCGTAGTTTCATAGGCCCGACGATTGAGGTCGAGAAACTTAAAAAAAGGTACAATGAAAATATTCTACGATGGGATATTGATTTGGATGTTTACAGGATTGAAGAGCTACACAGTCAGCATTTCATACTTCAACAGGACAATTGGAGGGATTTTTATACGTATCACAGACCGGAAGGCTATTCAACCTCAGACCGATAGATACTACAAAATATCTGAAAAATAAGCGGTTTGCAATTATAATAAGACACCGATATTATCGGAGTAGGCTTTCGATTCTATACTGAATGGTCGTACCGCAGGAGTTGGACATTATCGTGGACTGCAATTATACTGATGTTTTACACAAGTATGTACTTTATCCAAATGCAAGTAAATGAAATACTAGGGTATGCTTTATTAACTCTTGTATTGAAATGAATCTCGGTATCGACGTAAATCTTAAAAATGCACCTAAATTTAGACAGGTCATGCAAGAAGGTACCATCAGCCTACCAGTTATGACATAGTTATTATAGTTTTTCTTTGCATGATAACAGTTTGATATAAATTGAAGGAAAACAATGATAAGAGATTCTTTGACTAGAAAATGTAAAAGATAGGGCATCGATTTTTACGAACTAGTTCCAATAGAATTTGAGTTTGAACCCAGATAGACTGAACAATAATATGTAACTGATACATTCAATTCTGTAGAATAGTACAGTAAAGTTGAAAGAAAAATTAAGTGAACGGCATTGAATAAAGACTAATGAAAATAGAAATTAGACGAATCTAAGTTTAATTTAGATTAAGCACATTTAAATTTATATTTAATTGACTACTAGCTAGCCACAGCTAGGTCGTAAACATTTACGCAATCATTTTACAGAGAATAATAGTTAAAATTTCCACAATAATATATTGATAGATTAGAAAAATAATATTGCTCATCCATTTTGCAAATAAGCGATACATATAAATTGAATCATGCCTTAAAACGGGATTGAGGTCAACAATTAATTTGTATCAACATGTATTTTGACCAGGGTTCATCTGGCAACGTTATTCATACAGAATATTTTTTTTTTTGTGGAAAATAAGAGGCAGGAAGGTCTAGATATAGAAATTCCTATACAAGATTTTTATAAACAAATCAAATGCTTTTATTTTTTGTGTTTTTATTCTTCCATAATGACACCAGCCAACATCAATAAATCTTAAAAATTAATTTAATTAATAATTTAATTGAATTCATATTTGATTAAACATAAGTGATATTCTAGAATGTTTGCCTAAAAGCACGCTAACACTTAAAATGTTTTTAATTTAACTAAATTGTTTATAATTATCAGGAAACTAGAGTTAATTGTCAAGATCTTAAAACATTCCTCCAAAACAAGTCTGCTGTAAATAATCTTCGGAAAAATTTTTGAATAATGCTTAGAATTTTGAAAGAGTTAAGAGTTAAGTAATGAAAAAACATCTTAAGTAAAATCAATAATTTATTAGATATACAATAACTATTGAAGGCTTTCAATATTTTCTAATATAGCTATCTGATAAAAAATGAATTAATAAAAAAAGATTAGAATCCATCAAAACTCAGTTGCCAGTGAAATGAAATTTAAGATACATCACAGATAATTCCGTTTTGCTATCCAGCATTTTATACGATATGAGAAAAAAAGTTGGCATAGCATCTCTATGGTAACTGAAACGCTGAATATTTCAACAAAGTTTTTAGGTATATGATTCTAATTAGCTCTTGTTCAAGTGCTAAAACATTCACCAAGAATAAATTCACTTCAGTTACCTTTAAACTAATTTCCAGTTTTTGATTAAATAAATCTTTAAATTCCTAGAAGCACTTACTCAAAATATTCACGTTTTAATAGAAAAAAGAAATATGTATTTTGCTCAACATTCCACACGCTTGCGGAAAATTCTATTTGATTTTAAATAGTTTTGTTTTTTTTGATGGACATTTTCACTGCACATTTCCGAGTTTTTGATAAATTTAGGCATCTCAGGGATTATATAAGCTCTGTATATCTTAGAATAAGTATTAATGGATAGGAATAATAATTTTTTTGGATTATATATCACAAATGAAAAAAATATAACATGAATTGCTAACCTTAAACACGACTTTCCTTTTCAGTGGTTCTTCTTTTTCAGCGGGAAAGGAAGTGCAGGGTAGGTATGCCGTCGCGAGGGTAGGGTTTAGAAAAATCCGCTGAGGTCGGTTTCGCGTCGCGCGCGGTACGCGGTACCTTTGTTGTTTTGCCGTTTTATTAGAGTAGCTTTCGTCGGGATGAGTTAACGTAGTATACTTTTCGGTACCGCGTCGGAAATTCGGGAACGCGAAGTAAAAAGGAGATTTTGTTCTTTGACTGGTTATAGAAAGAAATACGGAGTAACGTAAAGTAGGTTTCTTCTCCGTATGGTTTTGTTTTGTAACGCGTTTAAAAACGGGCGTGTATAGGTGGCTGAATTATGTAAATGAGCGTAACCCATTCGGAGATCCGCGACCGAAATCCTCTCCGAACTAGCTGGCCGACAAGCAGCCACCGCGTGAATGGGTTACGGTGCACGGATTGGTTGACCGGTTGGTACCATCCGTTGGCACTACTCAGACTTAACGTCTAGAACCGATGAGAGGTCGGTTCCGCGTTCGGACGTAAATTGTTAAATCATTACAAACATTTAGGGCTTGACGAGCCGATTACAGTCGACATAATCGAAGAGACTGGATCGGTTATTGATATTGCAAGGCCTGTGCATCATCGCAACATTCATTCTGCTGAAAATATCGCTGTCGTTGCTCAAAGTGTGGAAGACGACCCGAATTTGTCGATTCTTCGACGTGCTCAACATTTGGACTTGTCTTAAGGCTCATTGTGGCGGAAGTTGCATTTGGATTTACATCTCCATCCGTACAAAATCCAACTCACTCAAGAATTTAAGCCTCAAGACCATAAACAACGCAGAATGTATGCGAATTGGGTGATTGAACAACAAGCCATTGATAACGATTTTTCGAACAAAATTTCCTTTAGTGATGAGGCTCATTTTTCACTCAGTGGTTACGTAAATAAACAGAATTCCCGCATATGGGGCTCTCAAAATCCTCAAGTGATCGCAGAAATGCCTTTGCATCTGGAAAAAGTGACCGTTTGGTGTGTATTATGTTCTGGTGGTGTTATTGGCCCGTATTTTTTTGAAAACGATCAAGGAAGAGCCATTACAGTCAATTCTGACCGCTATGGGCGGATGTTAACCGATTATTTTTGGAGAGAAATTGAAGATTATGATCTGGAGAACATGTGGTTCCAACAGGACGCAGCCACAAGCCACACAACACAGGCTAATCGAGCACTTTTGCAAGAGAAATTTCCAAGACGCGTAATTTTGAGATTGAGTGATGTCAATTGGTCTGCATGATCCTGCGACCTAACTCCTTTGGATTTCTTCTTATGAGGCTATGCAAAAAATCGTGTTTACGCGAACAATTCTCAAAATCTTAAGCAATTGAAAACCAATATTCGTGAAGTTATGGCCGAGATATTGCCGGAAATGTGCCGAAAAGTCATTGAAAATCACCTCGAAAGGATTGAGGCCTGTAAGAGGTCCCGTGGAAGACATTTGAATGATGTTGTGTTTCACGTATAATGGCAAGGTTCAATCTTTATACTGAAATTTTGTTTCTATCTGAATATTTTGGTTCCATCTGAATACTTCATGTGTTTTCTTTAGCTTTACTTTCCCAAGCGTAAAATGAATAGCCCTATATAACATAAATTGGCCACGTTTATATTTCTCATTTAATGGAAAAATTCATACAAATTATGTTTGTAGGAATTTTTCACTTAAATGGTAAATATATGGCCACGTCTACATTTGGATCTTGGTCCGTTTTGAAGGGCGCGAGAGGCACCGCTTCCACCCAGATACCCCACTGTTTTTTGTGGCCATAAGTATTGCCGGTAACGCCGAAGTCTGCGCTCAAGTCCGTCTGTTTTCTCCCGGCCCAGTATGTTACTGGCTATAGACAGTTCAACCCTTAGTGTGTTACGTCGGCTCGAGAATATGAAATTTTTTTGTAGTGGGTCTTACGCTGGAGAACCCGCCCACGACACCGCAACGCTAGCCTGCCAGCGCATTCACGCGTCCCTAGTCAAGGCTAATCTCGGCGGATGTCACCATCCTCTTTCGTTGAGGCAACAAACCATCACTGCGTCCTGTACGGACATTTATACCTATTGCACTACAATAGGGTATTCAAAAACATTAAATCCATTAATCAGCATGTCCGTATAGGTTGTAAGTAATTCGTATTGTTTGTCTTTATTTGGAACAGGTGTAATAATCTTCTTCTTCGTAGCACTACAGCCCCTCTCGGGCCTTCAATTCCGGCTTAACTAGCCCATATTTAACCACTCGATAAATACGCATACGCTGTTGCAAAGTGATACTAATTAACTCAGTTCAGATTTCTTTGTAGTTTGGTGACGTTTGTGACAAACCATCGGCACCCGTCTCGTGAAAAGTTTGCCAAAAATACATATTTTATTTTACAATACTGACTTGCCCAACACAAAATATTCAGAAAATGAATAAATTTACACAATGTACCTTTTTTGTAGCGGAAGGTTATTCTGGAAGTCTGGGGCTCCCAGATACGCAAGGCTTCTGGACTTCCTACTTACCATTCTTGTCAACCTGAGAACTTTGCTTGAAACCGTTTGCCACATTACTTGGGCTAAGCCTGGTTCTTCTATGATTGGAAACGTCTTAGAATTACAGGAATGCCCTTTCTAGCGGGAAGGAAGTGTATCGATTTGCTTATAGTATTGCAATAGTGCTTTATTCCAAACGTGACTGCAGGTACAGCATAGGATAATTCATGACACCATTGATCATATTACTTTTTGTGATCACAATACAAAGCTTAAGACCTGGAATTTGTAGAAACCTACATCAAATGGAAGATTTTTTTTAAAAATCTTAAAAGAGATCAGTAAGGATGCACAACCTTATCCTGAATGACTGTTTTGTCTATGAAGTGCATACGGTGATGTCTATTTTTTGGGCATGAAATACAATCAAATCATAATACGAGAAGTACGAGTACGCTGTATTACCTTCCTTTTCTATTGTTCCTCACCGATTTTTCCCAGCTTCAATTTGATTGACTTAGCTTTCCAGATCATCCAATAAGGGCTCATCGACGCCCATTGTTGTGCTGCTTCTGTCTGACAAATCTGATTTATAAAGATTCTGAAAGAAGCTGCCTTAGATACGCATTACTTCCGTAATTCATTAATCTGTGATTAATTGCTATGGTTTCGGATTACTTTATTTCAAATTACACCTCTCATCCTTCCACAGAGCGACCTGGCTCTTATTGTAGACAGGCTCATAAATTTATGCTCCTTAATTGAAACACGTCGAATAACGTCGACGCCTACAAAATTTAAATCCACATTCAAATATTTTATGAAGTTTAAATTGAAATTCAATGTTGAGTAAACTAATTTCACTCTGACACGGCGAGGAAGGATTAGATGAGAAATATAAATGTGGATTCGAACGCTCTGGCACTTTCCAGCGTGCGAGGGGTTAAATGTGAGTATCTTGCTAAAGAGCTCGGTTACATCTTTAATTAATTCATTTTTCACTCTAAAGGTAGGTACATTGAGGTGAGTGTAAGTGGTGAAAAGTATCATGCGGAAGCTAAGATGAGCACTAGAGCGTTAAACGAAGACACTTGTCTCTTGCCTCCTCTCAGGCCAGTACATCCTGAATTTTAATTAAAATTATTCCTGAGCATTACGTTGGTTCGGGATAAGATTGCACGAGTGAAAAGTAAACCTGTAATTAGTGCCTAAGATATTAAAAGTAAAACATCAACTTAAATCTGCAAATGAACATTTCAACCGCAAGTTTAAGTTCTTCCTTCATTATTCAAAGGGTCATCATCATTTGTATCAATTTAGATCCGGAGAGCCTTTGAAATGAAAGATTCCTTGAAGGGCAGTCAGTGATGAAAGTAGCAAGGAGGGATTTGTACGATGTACAAGTTTGTAATTTGGAAAGTACCAATGACAGGAAAAATTGGTTGAGATGGACAAAATGCATACATTTGAAGTTTGAATGATTACAACTTTTGTACCGGAGGAAATGAAATCACATTTTCGATTCAAAAAAATTGTTCTTTAACATAAATATATAGTACACTGTAAATATAAAGTTTGTTATAAAAATGAAGTACCATGCAATTGCTGCACACGTAGGTGTGTAATTTTCCCCAAATGTCTTAAATTACCAACAGCAAGCGTATTTGGTGTGTTATTATGACATATTTTTATTCTTCTCACTTTTCAAGCTCTGGCTAAGTAACATATAATTTTTAGGAAGACGTCCAAAGTTCATGCACGCAACAATATTTTTCATACTATAAAATATTAAACAGATTTGGTATAGTCATCTTTCAAATTCAAATGCACGTAATTATTTCAATTGAAATAAATGTTATAAAAACATAATATACGTTTTACAACAGTAAATTACTCAAAACTGTAATGAATTATATATAACTAAAGAACACAACTAGATCAGGGTGGATCGCTTTCAATTGGCTGTAGAGACGGGGCACACTAATTTAAGCATAAACAGTTGTGGAACAACTGGTATAAGAATAATTGACTTATCCTCCCTCTCAAAAAGGTCGGGAACATTAATAAATAAATCGAAATTGTAGTAATCGAGTAGTCGCCTAAGCAAACTGCTCAAAAACCACCAAAGTGCTGAATCAAATTTCAATTGTAAATTTAAAAAAAAAATAGTAAAAGTAATAACTATGATTTAAATTTGCAACGATTGGCAGCAGTCTTGGAGGAATTGCACGAAGGGAAGGTGGACTGCGCGCCTCATCCCGGATGTGAGACCGTGGCTAAATCGAAGGCATGGTGAGACTGACTTCTATCTGACCCAGCTTTTGAGCGGGCACGGGAGTTTTCAGTCTTACCTGCACAAGATTGGTAAGTCACGGTCTCCCAATTGTCGGTTTTGCCCAGGAGAGGAGGACAATGCCTGTCACACATTTTTTGCGTGTACCAAATGGGCCAGGCTGCGAAGGGAACTCTACAGGGAGACGGGAGAGCTCACCCCGGATAATATAGTTGCGGTGATGCTCGAATCGGTTGACAAATGGAACCAGGTGGCGCATTATGCTTGGGCAGTCCTAAAAGATAAAAGGGACTCGCAGCAGCCGGAGGTGCTGGGGCTGGGGGATCGCTCTTCTGGCATTTCCTCTTCCCCTCTCCCCTCCCGCTAGAAAAGGGACTCCCCAGCTTGAAGGCGCCCCACGGCGTAACAAAACGAGACCTGGCCCGAAGTAATGTGTCAAACGGTTCCAGGCTAGGTTCTCAGATTGACAGGGGAGGTGTTTAGTGGGTAGTCCAAGGGTATCCTCCATGGGAGTCCCACACTGCCAGACTCGGCGGGTGTAAATGCCTACACCTCCCTCGCACAAAAAAAAAACCTCCTTGCTGAGAGCGTTACCCAATGCCTCTGCTCCGTACAGTAGCATTGACCCTACAGCACTCATCAAGAGGCGTCTCCTTGATGGGCTGGGTCCCCCTACGTTGGCCATAAGTCGACTCAGAGCCAATATTCCCGAAGAAGCCTTCTCGGCCGTTGCCCTGATTTGCTCAGAGAAACTCATCTTCGAGTCGATCAGTAGTCCCAGGCACTTCAGCGATGGCTTCGATTCGATTCGTAAGTCGCCAATACTGATCAACCTTACTCTAGGGATTCTCTTTTTTGTCAAGATATCACTTCGGTTTTCTCTAGTACTAAACTGAGCCCGCGAGCAGTCATACAGTCCCTCACTTGGCGTATAGCATACCTAGCCTAAGTTGCGCTTGTTCAACGATGCGCCCAGCAACCAGAGCCGCAACATCATCCGCATAGCCAACCAAGCGCGACTCATCTGGCATCTCAAGTCTCAGTAGCTTGTCGTAAGACACGTTCCACAGGTCCCGACCAAGGATAGATCCCTGGGCAACACCCGATGTAATTTCCATCCTTCGTTGGCCCTGTGTCGTGTCGTAGAGCAGGCTTCGGTCCTTCAGGTAGTTCTTCAAAAGCCGCATTCGATATTCTGGAACTTGAAAAGAGTTTTCCAGCGTGTCCAAAATATCCACCCATCTAGCGGAGTGAAAGGCTTTCCTGACGGCGGGTGTCACCAACAGGACGATCCGTCGCTTGGTGCGACTATATGCCTCTGCCCTTTGGACCGCGTTCACCACCTCTGCAATCGCATCAATGGTAGAACGTCCTGCTCTAAAGCCGTACTGCCGAGGAGATAGGTCCCCAGCAGCACGAATCGCGTCAGTGAGTCTTCCCTTGATGAGTTTCTCTAGCACTTTCCCAGCCGTGTCTAGCATGCATAACAGGCGGTATGCAGACGGCGATTCGGGATTTCCCTTCCCCTTGCTGATCAGCATGAGCCTCGGCACCTTCCATCGTACCGGGAAAACCCCGTCCTGTAGGCAAGCGTTGAATGTGCTGAGCAGCAAGTCAGGACAACGGTGATAGAAGAGCCCCAACACCTCAGCTGGAACACCATCTGGACCTGGAGCCTTCCTCGCTCTCAATGACAGGACTGCCTCCTCCAGTTCCAGCTGTGTGGAGAGTGGGTACTCGACTGCAGTTTCACCATGGACAGCGTCAACACGGATGGAATGGGCGGGGAAGAGTCCTCGCACTATCGCGTCCATCTTTTCTACGTCATGTATACAAGGCTTCCGTGGGGCACCAAGCTTCCGCATGACCAGCTTGTAGCCAAGGCTCCACGGATCCTTGTTCACATTGTCCACTAGGTCTTGCCAGCAGCGAGCCTTACCACTGTTGATCAGTTTGCGAAGCCATTTCCTGGCCAACTTATATGCTGCCACCCAGTTGCATGCCTTGTCACGGTTCCGCGCCCGTTGAGCCTCACGTCGAAGCTTGTGACACTCCCTTCGCTTTTCAGCGATTTCAGTTGACCACCAGTACACTTGGGGCTTGCCGTGCCGGGGTCTTTGACGGGGCATTGAAGCGCAGCAGCAGTCGTAATGATGCTCATAGTAGAGTTCACCACGTCTTGAGCTGCCAGTTCTTCCGTCCCCTCCGAAGCTCCCTGCAGCGGCTCACCTGCTGTGAGCACCTCGACGAACATCTCGACGTCCATCCTTCCGATGTTCTATCCAGTTGTAGAAGGCGAAGAGCATGGACGTCGGGAGACAGCATCACTTATCTCAAGCAGAATGCGCTGATGATCACTGGCTGAGTAGTCCTCTAATACTTTCCAGTTGTGTATCCTCCGTACTAAGGACTCCGAGGCGAATGTCACGTCCGGTATGGTTCCCTCACAGCCAATGGCGTATTTTCGGAGTTCAGTACGACGAACGCCGTCCTGGCCGCCATTTCTAGGATTCGTTTTCCCCGCGGATCCACCTGAGGCATGCCCCATTCGATTGCTTTAGCGGTGAAGTCACCCCCAACGAGCACTTTGCTCTTTGCGTTCGAGACAGCGCCCTCCAAAGCATTAAGCTTGGCTTGGAAAGATGATATCGATTCGTTGGACGTTAGGTACACACTAAAGAAGGTGGTTCCTGAGCGACGAACCTACACGAAACCATCCCCCCGTCCACCACTCTCCGCTTGAAAGTCACTGTTCCGAACCCAGAAGGTGGCAGTACCAGTTTCATCAGAATACCATAATGCAGGACTTTTATTATGGTGTTGCTCACTCAGCAGCAAGAAGTCAGCTTTCATGTCCCTCGCAAACTGCTCAAGCAGATTTTGGGCGGTTGAACTGCGGTGTAGGTTTAGCTGCAGGATGCGGGTCATTGGAGTTCTTATTTTGCCTTGGCTAGGGCTTCCTGGAACACCTGGTATTTTCCTGATCCCAAGACGTGTCCAAAATTAGGTTTTGGATCAGCATCCTTGCAAAGAATACAGTGTGCCTCCTTCGTACACTCTTTTCTTTTATGTCCCATTTCACCGCAGTTCTAACATAGGGAACTCCTATCGGGTCCTTTGCATACTTTTGTGGTGTGACCATAACCTAACATTTGAAACATTGAAGAGGCGATGCTCTTCGCCATATCCTACAGACAACCCACCCTATTCGTTCTTTGTCCTTGTTCAGGGAACCTCAGGACTCCTATCGGGTCCTTTGCATACTTGTGTGGTGTGACCATAACCAAGGCATTTGAAACATTGAAGAGGCTTTGCTCTTCGCCGTATCCTACAGACAACCCACCCCATTCGTACTTTGCCTTGTTCGGCGTCCTTTTCGGTCAAGTCAACTATGGCCATGAGTTATCCCCTGTTGTTTCCTGGTGTCAGTTTCGCTTTGATCCTTCCCACGCTAGGGAACTCCCTTTTGATGGCCTCTTCTGCCTCGGCCAGATCCGTGACGCAGTCAATGTCTCGTATTTCGATCGATGCCATCGGCTCGAGCGGGGCTATAGTTGCGCTTTTGCCGTGGACTTTCTTTATCGTGTCACAGAATGCTTCTTTATTACCCGCCTCTGCTCCGAACTCGACCAATATGTGGCCCGGCCGTGTTGGTCGTACTACTTCAACGGTAGTATTGGTGTCTTCGGGCCTTACGTTTCCCCTGATGTCCCACAGTGCCTCCGCGTAGGATCGGCCATCTTAGGGCATTACGAGCAGTGCCTGCTGCCGGGGTCTTCGTCGGGGCTTCTGCCTCTCCTGTTTTGCATCAGGTCCTTTTTCTGATTGGGCGTCCGTGCGAACTTTACTTTCTGGCTTTTTTTGAAGGAGTTTCTTTGCGGCTTTCTTCACTCTTTTTGTAAGCACTGTCTGGAACCCATGATCTGGTGCTCCACGCCCATCAAGTGCCTCTTCCTTCCTTCTTTCATTCCGATCCCCTTCGATTGGGCTAGACGCCATTCTTTTATTGACTTTTAATGGTGGAGCTATCTGCATGTTGCCTTTAGATTTTGCCCCAAGAGCCTCCTTAGCCTTCTGTTCATCTTCGGCCCTTAACCAGCTCCTCCAATAGTGCCCTATACGATCTAGGAGCTCCTCTAGTTCAAGGAGCCCCACCTTTACAACATTAGTGGAGTTGTTCCGTGTACATGTCCGAAAAGATTTGTTTTGCGGAATTCAAAAGGTGTATGAACAATACAAGTGCCGATTCTGTGTACTGATTCAGGGGAAAAGTGAAATAAATTGATTTTAGCACAAAGCGAAAATTTGTTAGGAGAGTGTTCACCTTATCTTTATTGGTCGCAATTTGGCCGCTGAGAACGCGAAAAGTGGTATGCGAGAGTATGCCTACAAAACAAACAGCGCATCTCCATGGCGATTTTTCGTGTACGCATGAAGTACATTTGTGTGTTTAGAGGTGACACGAGGAAGTCTGCTCGAGACCGTTAACCAGCGCGAACGCCGTGAGAAATAGAGGGGTCGAGATTGACATGCACGACGAGAAAGTTAGGCTAGCACGCGATTCAAGATCGTTTTTCGTTTTGAATAATTTGAAATTATGCGCTATTGGCGTAGCTAGTGCATGTGGTGTTTGAGCTAAAGAAAATCCGACAATCGATTTCGGACAAAATAATTAATCATGCCCAATCACTGGAAATAAATACTGATCGGTGCAGAAAGTTATCAGCAAACTCGGTGTTGTTTTTATAGATCAGTTATGCGCAACTGGACTCGTAAATACCAGCGTCGGAAACGCATGCTATACAAAATATCGGGATAACACTGACTACGAGTGAGCGAAGTTCTTTTCATTCACATAAGAGTTGCGGATTGGTCTTCAACAATATCTTTTATTGCTGGCTGGGTGTTTTGTGTCACCATTTAAGCGCATACTTTTGACATGTGATGCTAAATGCGCAGCGATTGGCTAATAAGTCACAGACACTGCGCCTATTGCTCGGTGTGAATTGTGAAGGTAAATGTATTTGTTGAAGAATATGTACTTGATTTAATGAGAAGATAATTCTCTTGAAGTTTTATTGAGCAAAAGAAACCGGTTTCAGACAATAGTTTCCATATGAAGATAATCACTTTCAAGTTGTATTGGACTTATTTAAAATTAAGACGATGATGAAACAACTAATAATTACTATACCTGACAAAATAAATTTCAATTAGTTGGGAATATCATCAAGTACTATACGTCCATAAGACCGGATAAAATGCCGACCGCGCCGTCTCATATTGACAAAGATTAAGTTTTCAAAGCAACGCGCCATTGAGTTACATTGAGGATTAGTTATTAATCAACAACGTAAAGTATAAACATACCACGAAAGCCAACACGAAAACAGCTTCAGTTTTGCATGCTCGTGGAAGTAAATTGTCTGGACTGTGCTGCAAGAGAGGGGGAAAATAGTCTAGCGAAGAAACTCAATGCTCGGATTTTAAAATTATTTGGAATCACGCGCCTTCTAGCCTTTTTGCTGCTCAATCAAAAATGAATCGCAAATCGAAGCAGAAAAGAAATTTCGCAAGAAATTTGTATGAATTCTTCGCTTTTTACGATTTACGAATTTAAGAAAAAATTTTCATACATGTACCCATTTTGTTAGTTTAAAGATTAGAGTCGATAAACATTATAATAGGTTCACCCACCCTGTGTATGAGCGCTCGTTTGGAGGTCGGGTAAGAACCCTTTATGGTTATTTAAAAGAAAAAAATTATGTTCAAATATTTGCATAATTACATAATTATGAAATAGCGGTTAATTTGACTTCGGTATTTGTGTTAGAGATACTTCATCGTATATAGTATAAGTAAGATTTAAAAATGATAAAATAAAGACACAGAAATTTGAAATTGAAAACAGATTATATCGTGAAATACGATAGTTTGGAATAAAACAAGTTGGGTAAACAGACCTACGCTCATGTCAGAAGGGTTTTGTATTCAATTTTCAAAATGCAGTCACCAGATTGAATAAAGTCAAGAAACATGTCAATGACGATTTTATTGGAAAAACTATGAAATTCGAAGATCATACTATTAACAAAGTTGAACGAATTTCGACTTCTGAGGTTTTTGTTATTGTTATACTCATAAATATCTCCTTTGATAATTATTTCAGATGTCCATTCGCGAGGCAGGAAACACATTTTTCATGTATTTCCCCCCTGTGCCCACTGAAGCAAAAACTGACAGTTTAAGAACTGTTTTAAAAAGCTCCCATGAAAACTTTCATTTCATACTCATATCGGCTACGTTTGATGAATTTTTTTTTTCAGGGGCCACTCTCCTGTACTGTTATCATCGATTCATGGCCAATTTTTTCGAATCTTAGAATGGTTACAAAACCCTTTTGCTAGGACCTCTCTCCCACCTCCTTGGCTTATTTCACTTATGAGCATTAATTGTAGGTACTCATCTTCAGTTATTCATTAAATTGAATCAAGTGTTCAAAGCATGCACCTTAAACGTCGAAGTTGGGAAAAAATAACTCAAAATTATTCAATCTTCGCAATTAAAACAGCCACTATTTTGTTTTACGATTACTGATACCACTAGCTGAACCGATTCTCAAAGATATACATGACACCTATCATTCCTGAAGTTTTCATGCAAATCCTAGCAAGACTGTAGTGTCTGAGTCGGTAAAAAGCGCATGTTGTTCCGTAGCCATATGTTGCCATAGTAATACATGCAGCGCATATTGTTCCATAGTAATACAGGAAAATTCAAACCGCTATAACTTCGCTAAATATAATTCAATCTTTATGAAACTTGCAGAGTAAATCAATCTTATAAAAAGGCATCTACTAACTGAATTTCATTGAATTTAAGGGTACCGTTAAGATTTTATTCAAGAAAACATCAAATCGATAAATCATACTATTACTAACAAAGTTGAGTGAATTGCGACTTCTCACGTTTTTGTTGTTGTTGTACTCATCAAGGCCTACATTCTTGATTTTTTTCAGATTTTTCGGATCACAGGTGTCCAATCGCGAGGGGGGGGGGGACACAGTTTTTCGTGTTTTTCCCCTCCCTGTGCGCCCCTCGAAGCAAATTTAACCAAACTAAGACCTGTTTTAAAGTTCTCATCAAGACATTTCATTTCATTTTTCGGGGGGTCACTCCCCCACATGGGGAAACCCCCGTAAATACCTTATAAACATTTTTAGTAGTCGAACTTTTAAGAGAGCACCACTTTGCACCTACATACAAAATTTGATGCTTCTAGCTTTAGTAGTTTTCGAGAAAAACTGCTGTGACACACGGACGGACGGACAGATGGATTGACAGGACGCGATTTTAGAAGGGTTTTGTAAAATTATTTGACAAAACCCTAAAAAGGACATGTTTTGTAATTAAATACAAAATTCGGTCTTTCCTTTCAATGAACCTGACTGGGTATATTGGTCCCTCCACTATAATAAGCTAGCCATTTGAGGCGTTCCTCTCTATCTTTTTGCGTTATAGGGGCTCTTACCCGGGTGGAATTGCCTTCCGCTCACTTGCCCTTTTATGGAATAGTGTTATGTGATTGCATCGCATAACACTATAACATAAATTGGCCACGTTTATGTTTCTAATTTAAGGGGAAAATTCATGCAAATTATGTTTGTATGAGTATTTCACTCGAATGGGAAATACTTTATAGGACCACGTCTACATTGGATCTTGATCCGATTGGTAGGGTGCGAGGGGCCACTGACTTGTGGGTCATAAGTATCATCGGTAACGACTAAGTCTGCGCTCAAGTTCGTCTGTTTTCTCCCGGTCCAGTTTGTTACTGGCTATAGACAATTCAGCCCTTAGTAGGTTACCTCGACCTCGACACCAATCGATCGGCATTAGATCGCTTTAATTCGTGAATAAAACACCGCAATGCTAGCCTGCCAGCGCATTAACGCGTCCCCAGACAGGGCCAATCTCGGCGGATCCTACCATCCTCTTTCGTCGAGGCAACAGACCATCGCTGCAGTCCTTTGCGGACATTCTTATACACCTAACTCACTACAAAATATTTAAAATTTATTTTGTTGATTTGATTTGATATCCGCAGGCCAATTCTCTTTTTTCTTTAAAGCCATCGCATTTCGCCTCCTTTGAGTCATCTTCAGCGTCTAAAGGATGTATTGAAGGGAATGACTTTATATAGTCGTAGGATGGGTTAAACAGGTTTTACTGAATTACGTCAGGTACTAAATCAGGTCAGGTAGAAGGATTTTACGTTTTTGTTTTTTAGATTGTTTGATGTTCGTTTGTTCTGTTTCATCAGGCTTCAGTTTTTGTCGGAGAGTGTGGCTAGTACTGAGAAAATTGCATCGGAATTTGTAATAAGCTGTTCGTTGGTAATGTTACCGTCAGTTTTTGTATGTTTATATATTTCAAGCCTTTCTAGGATGTCAAGTCTCGGTCCTTTACTTTCTTTGTACAGCAATGTCATAGAGTTTACCATAGCATCAGGCTCGTGTGCGTGATTTGTAGTTGCGGCGCATAATTGGAGTCTGTCTTGTTGGGTAAGAAAGGTCATAAGTGCTCTTTGTATTTTGTGCTTAGTTTCCGTGTTATCATTCATATGTCTACCGTGTCCCAGTCCTTGCATATCAGTTTTTATATGCCGCTGTTTTCGTATATTGATGTGTCATTCAGTTTGTTTTCAATGTTGTTGTTAGTGTTGAATGCAGTTTGTATTTCGTAAGGAAGTTTAATAGCTTGTATGTTTCTTTGCCTTCGTATGTTAACAAAATCCACTGTTGGTCGTTCTTATGAGTTTCAGTCAGTTGGTATTCTTGTTTTTGTTTGTATTGTGTTACAAGTTTGTCAATGTCACGTTGTTTGATCCATTATTACTATCGTTTCTGTAAATGTTGCTTGGTTCATTGGAGCAGTTAGCAGGAGTCATGGGGATGGTTTGGAGTCTCTGCACCATTGATATGTGTGCTGCTGGTTTATATTGTGCGGGGTGGTTAGGAGTTACGTGTGTGGTATGATCAGTTGTGGTTGGTTTTCTGTATATTTTGTAGTCTAATCGTGTTTGTTCAGCATAACACCAATGTGCACCAACTCTTTGTGGGCCTTGAGCAAGCATACTACTGTGGCGATAAAAATGTGCTGTACAAAATAATACTTGACATAAAAATCCCAACAAAACTAATCCGCAGAGACGAAGAATTAATCCTGGAGACCAAGGCCCATTTTGGATTGTAACGCTATAGATGATGATGATGGGTGAGCGAAATCTCCATTTAGTTTCATACGTTAAAAATCTTGCAGTATGTATATGATGTGCATTCATTCGAGAACTAGAAAGCAAGGCGAAGAATTCGCTTTCTATCAACTTTTCAAGTGAATGAGTGAAAAAGATTGATAAATTTTTCAAGTAAATTATATAGATGAATTATTCATGCGTGTTTTTGGTTCAATTTACAATGTGGTAGTTTGAAGTTTGGAGATTACAGTTAGCATAAGTTCTTTCAGTTCAAATTAAAGTAGAGCATGTCTGATACCGTGTCGGTATGTAGATCAGGAACGCTTAAGTGCGATGTTTATTCTTGTTCATTTGTTGGAAATCCTGAAAAAGAAAAGGTAGTATAGAGTAGAAGATTTAAAATTCCTCTTGGAAAAATTTATAAACGCGTTTTAAAGCAACCTGTTTGCGCCAGGACTCTTTTGTCCCGATCTTCGATTTTATTATTTTTATTTAATACATTTGGCAAAAAGCTCAAAAATTCGTTGAAAATCTTTTAATAAACGTTCAGCCGCTACGGTACAGACTAACCAAAAAGTGAACAATGAATAAACCTTTGGTTTAAAGTTTTGACAAATTAAAAAATTAATGAAAAATGGAGGATGTCGTGGTCGGTCAGTTGATCGGCCTATGAAACATCTTGCACTTGTAGTTGTCGTTGCAGTGCCTCGATTACAGATGCAGACTCAGTGTAATGAGTGGAGTCGTTGAAAGAGTCCACAAGGTTCGTCCCGTTCTGTAAAATAGCCGATTCCCGCCAATATGGTTCCAGATCATAATAAATGAGCAACTTCTACTCGCTGAAAGATAAGTAGACTCGACCTAATGGTTGAAAATACAGACTCGTTGTTGAGCCTTGTGTTGGGGAGGTGTGCGCTATGGCAGCTAGCAGGCACATCAAGAGGAGCGCCACAATTGACTTGCCGGTTTGCATCGATCGCCCCTTGTCCTCGGGATGTCGTCGCCGCATTGAATGTGATCTTGGCAACCTCCCACCGTCATGGATTATGCCCTCTGGATCCAGGAATGGCGCCAGCCCCACCAACGAACTGTGCTTGGAGACTTGCTTCCCCGACCTGATATCCTAAAGTTTGCAGTTAAAAGTTTGTGATTGTACATATCTCACGATGGTCTCCAGGGCTGTGAATAATTCATCATTCGTGGGCGCTTGATTTGTCAGTTTGTCGCATCATGTAAGCCACTATGCGCTTCAGCCTCTTGAAGGAGTTGCCGTGTTTGATCTACTGAATAAAGTGTGATTCAGGAATAAAGTGTGTTTCGTCTCCAAGTCACAAGGACCCCCACTGCGATACTCGGAAAGACAAACTGATTCTGCCCTGGATAAAAATGGATGGGTTGTCTTCTGACGCTACCTGTTACCATCGGTCCGGTCTTGAGGGGGTTTGTATGGCCAAGACCCTGTTCGCCACAAAGGTATTGTACGATGATGCAGTAAAGTTAATCCACGCCAAGACAATCTTGACATCGGCCCAGAATACCTGAAAAACCTCCTGGAGATTGAGCGCTATCTTATGTTTACTCGTCTTGTGAGCTTAGCGCCTAGTTTCACCGTACAAGCGCGGAACAGCAAGTGTCTTGATCGAAGCCGCTCTTGATTTGGCGCACAGCAAACTGACGACGACTTCCCCACTCCTCAGGGTTAATCGCATGTATATTGCTGCGCCATATGCCTTCTCGGATGCATCACAAAAGGTGTGCAACTGTACTTGCACAGGTTTCTCGCCTGTACTGATGTGACGAAAAAATCAATGATGGTAGATCAATGCGGAAATCAGACCACTGAATATGGATCCCCACTGGTAATGCTGCATCCCAGTCCAATTCCAATTGACATAATTCATGCAGGAATAGCTTGCCTGCTACTATCACAGGAGCCAGAATGCCCAATGGATCGAACATTCTGGCTATATCAGATGCTCCGTCCATTTGGAGAATTTCGCATCGGTTGGATCCAGGTTGATTTGGATCTGGAACTCGTCAGTCTTCAGACGCCAGATGACTCCAAACGTCTTTGTTAAATAATAAATAATAATAACTTTTCAAATGTACACCTTTCCGAATTGCTCACGGTACAATTTCTGCACGCGTAACAATCACATGTGCAAGTATAAAGTCAATCACCTAAATTATTATTGATTACCTTTATGCTTGCATATTCAATCTAAATTGCATTGCAGTAAAGTTCAAATCAATCAGAATTTGCTGATTGACAAATTTCCGCGAATTACATTTTCTATGCCGTTCACCTTGCACGTGTAGGATGCATTGTAAACCATCCGCAGCTTGGTTGTACTGCTGTTAGGCTTCAGGACACAATGATGTGGAAGGAAGTATCGTAATTCCTCCCGCTGCTGCGACGTCACCTCCTCTATATGCCTAAGCCGAATATACTCCTCCATGAAGTCATCGTATGGAAGTCTTAGATCATGGTTCCTCTCCAGTCGACGCTCCAAGGCGATGAATCTGCGCATGGCCACCGCTTGGGAATCACCTGACGTGTGAGGATCCTTTCTGAATGGGAGTTGACCCAAGAAACGGCCGTTGGGACGTCTTGTGATTGTCTGATA
This sequence comes from Odontomyia ornata, assembly GCA_963969285.1. Lineage (NCBI taxonomy): Eukaryota > Metazoa > Arthropoda > Insecta > Diptera > Stratiomyidae > Odontomyia > Odontomyia ornata. Next base: position 154,674,557 of record OZ017739.1, read on the forward strand.
GAAATGTGCTTCGCAAGTCTTTTCAGTTAACGTAAGCTTGTGCTGCGGATGCAGTACTTCCTCGACCTCCCACTTGATGGGCTGATAAATCAGGTTATCTTCTGCCAGGATGCCGCATATCACGGAAGACACTTGAGGTATGATCACTCTTCCGACTACAAGCCACCCTATGAGCGTGTTCTGGAACACTGGGAGCTAATGGCTAGAACCTCTTAAAAGTATTCGGCACTCACCAATATGTCGATGCACTCCGGTCGGTGGAAGCCAGGATCTGCCAGCCTTTTGTTTTGGGAATGTGCCGTCCCGATGTGTTTAAGCTCTACAACGCTTGCGTTAATATAATGTTGTCCATAACGTAGGCCTCCAACTGCGCGGTATATCCTGATAATCTGGATCTTATGCCGAGGTTCACCTTGTGGTATGTCTTCTCAGTGCTACCCTTTTAATGAGGGCAAAGTGTGATAATAAACCCAATTTTTGATGATTCTTTGGGTGACTAGGTTTATTTGTGAGCCCGGATCTAGCACAGCTCAACAATTCATCGTCTTCTCATTGCTGGTGACCAGCCTGATGACGGCTGTGCCCAGAAGTACACGTCCTTGGGGTGGGGGCTCCATCAGAGTCGTTAAAGCGAGCGATGTTGGTTCTGCATTTATATGCGGTTTCATGTCTTGTTTCCACGTTGTCGTGCTCGAGGATATCGTCTTGAACAGTTTGGGTTCGTTGTCTCTAGGCAGATGCAGCATGGTGTTATGATTCTTGGAACACTGCTTGCAACTTCTGGCCGCGCAGCTGGAAGCCCGATGTCCTTCTCGAAGGCGATTCACGCACAGCCTCTTAGCACACACGAAACTTAGTCTCTTTGTAGCAGTGATCCTGAGGAAATCCGGGCAGTAGTAAAGTGGGTGATCCTGCTCACACATTAAGCACCGAGAAGCTATCGTGGTGGTCATGGTCGACTTAGTGGCTTTCCTACGGTTGACCTCCGGTTCCTTTATTTTATGGCCGAGTGTCTCGACTACCTGGAAAAGCGTTACCATAAAGTCCAACAAACTCTTCAAGAGTGGTAGCTCGCGCGGGTTAGAAAACGATTTTTCGTATGATTTGTGAATCACTGGATCTAATTTTCGGATTAGCACATGTAGCAGAAACGGATCCTTGTTCCTTGTAGACACTTGCAGGTTCTCCAGGCCTCTGAGACACTCCTGTGTGGTGTCATGTAGAGTCTTTATTGCTGCCACTGATGGCCTTTCATCAGCATGAGATGGCTGACTCATCAATTTGTTGATGAGCGTCGCTACCAATAATCGTCGGTTGTCGTGCCTTTCCTTCAAAGTTGTCCAAGCCGCCCCGTAGTTGTCGTCCGATAATGTAAAATTTTGAATCAAAGGCTCCGCTTCTCCGATGAGACCGGCCATGAGGTACCATAGCTTCTGGCACTTGGACATCGGTTGGCTATGCACCATTTGCATGAACAAGTCGTGGAATTGTTGCCAATGTAAATAGTTCCTATTGGAGGTGGGGAGTTTAATTTTCGGCAAAGGCATGGTAAGAAGAGTAACAGGCAGAGTCGCTGAGGCAGGTGTGGCGCTGAGCTCATCGATTCCAGACGTACGACCCAATCTTGGGTAAGCTCTTCCAAATAGGTGTGCTGTTGCACATTAAAACCATACGCTTCAGGATCATCATGAAGCTCGACTATCTGCTGGTGATATTCATCCAGCTGTTGCCAATCTCGTTGGAAGGTCTTGAGTTTACTCCTGCACCAGGTCCGAGTGACCTCCTTCTAGTCCAAACGGTCGATGATTCTCCTCAATGAGCCTGCCATGACTTTGTAGTGACGCAGCATCCTGACAACACTAACATCTCTTGGTGTTGAGGCTTCTGCAGTGTAGTCCTTTTCGTCACTATCCTGAATTTCGAGCCCTTTTGGTAACTGTTCCCCGGTTAGCGTGTCCACGTATGTGTTGGCATGCATTTGATCGTGGAAGTGCTGCTGGTAACGGAGGTAGTTGCCTTTGGTTGTGTCGTAACATATATATGTTGGGTAAAATAGTCGTGTGACGGAGCGACCCCCGGTAGCGATCAGATGTGACTATTGCCTAGTTCACCTCCCGCGTGGCCTCCAGTCACCGCAGTTGCTCCGCATAATACCCGGCTTCCCTTCCTTAAGGACGAATTCTTCTTCTAGTTTGAAATGACGCCTTCGACAATTCGAGCCAATCCTTTTAGGTCCTCGATCAGGCGATCCACATTCGCCATCACGTAGAAAGTCGGAAAGCGACCGGAAACATAAAGCGTGGATACACCACGACACTACACAAAACACCACACAGCACTACACGACCTGTTCACTGGAGAAAAACAATTAATTAGTTATGTACGGCAAAATAAATCCCAAGTGCATCTCGCCGGGACCCCCAAATTTTTGCGCCGGTACTCTTTTGTCCCGAACTTTGATTTTGTTATTTTTATTTAATACGCTCAGCAAAAAGCTCAAAATCTTTTAATAGACGTTCAGCACCTATGATACAGACCAACCAACAATTGAATAATGAATAAACTTTTGTTTCAAAGTTTTGACAAAGTAAAAAATGAATGAAAAATGGGTTACTCGATTAATGAAAATATGGTATTCGAAAGTTAAAGTATTTTTGCTTTGTGGCGAATTGAATTTGAATTTGGTGAATTGAATTAAAATGGTCGATCAATTAATAAATCAATCAAATAAATCAAATTAATTACGATTTGCCTAATTATTAGTGTGCTAATTAACCTTAAATAACTTTGTTAGTTGATTGAAGCGTTGATGTTGCCAGATCAGGCCGTTATGGGTGCTCAGGGGTATCAGGAACTCAACACAGCCAATTGATTTGGTGGCTTGAGAATGCAAAGTTTACATGCGTTAACTCTTCTCCAAACTAGCTGGCTTACAAACTGCCACTTCAGAGTAGATTGCTAGCATCCAAACTTGAAGACCTTAAGAAGCACAATTTGCTGATGTGCGTCAAGACTTCTCGTTTTAAGTCAATGAGAGGTTGGTTCTAGTTTCCTTTGAGAAATCCTAGACGAAACAAAAAGAAAATTATTACATATCTTCGACCTCTTATATTCCCTTTCTGAGCTTCATTCAAATATTGCATTGCACACTCAATACCTACTACTGCTTCTACAATTTTTTTCTGTTTTTTTTTCTCTCTACTCAAAGAAGAAGTACTTGATCAGCCACTTATCGGGCACCGCGCTCATTTCCTGACAGTTTTGCACTAGCCTGCCCATCAGTTGGCTATGTGCTACGCGTATTTTATAGCAAATAAGGTGCGCACATAGGTCGGAGTACCCAGCTATAACCCAGCCAAAACAACATTGAGATTTGGGTATCTCATGCAAAATTTCCCGTAACCCAGTCGAGGCCCGTGATCCCGAGATTTACTGTGATTCGATCTTAGATTTCGGTGCCATGCTAAATACTTCTTTGATTTTTCTTTCTTTGAAAACCTTCGCCAAGAACGTTCGATTTTTTATCTTCTTCTGTTTTAAGCCACCTACATCGGTAGTTTCCAATCAGGTCTAAAGTCTACAATCCTAACATCTTTCGTTAGGGTCTTTTGAGCATCGCAAGTGGCTTTTTTTCCTTCAAAAGCCGTCGAGCTTTGCTTTATTGTGTGAGCAGACGCATTTTGACTCTCTTGAGTCATCTTCAGTGACTAAAGGATGTGTGGTAAAAAATTACTTTATCTAGGTATAGGATGGATTCAACAGGTAGAACTTAGGTTAGGCCAGGTAGGGGGATATTAGGTTTTTGTTTTTTGGATTGTTGGGTTTCCGTTTGTTCTGGTTCGTCTTGCTTTCGTTTTAGTCGGAGAGTGAGGGCTAGTACTGAGCAAATTCCATCGGGACTTATCACAAGTCGTTCGTTAATAATGGTACTGTCTGTCTTTCTATGTTTATATATTTGAAGTCTTTCTAGGATGCTAAGTGTAGTACACATTCACGATAATCTAAAAACCAAAAAAATAATAAAATAATCTTATTATAAAATTTAATTCACATAAACTTATATTGCACCTCACCTATAGTATAAATATAAACATTACATTACTTCATTTGTATACGATTACATAAGCACCATATGAAAGACATGTAAAATTGCATTCGCAGTATTAATTTCTTCTAACGACCTTGCTATGAATGTACGTACAAATGAAAGAGATCACATTTTAACTCATAAAGTTCAACGCTAACAAATGAAGCACGCGACTATCATATGTATGTTTGTACAAATGTACATATGATTACGAGTACAGAATGATAATTCATTATGAGTAACAAATAATAAAGTCATTTGATACGAGTAATGTACATGCAGGGGCATTGATATGAACGATCGAATATGGGGCATTTGTAATTCCAAATGATGACTAAAGTGTGAGACCAAAGTTATGGTTTCATTTTAATTAGGGCATACTTAATAATTAAATTGAGTAATCATTTAAAGTTAAAAAGCAAATTGTAACTTTAGCTTAAAGGTATATAAAGAAAAGAAAATGTTCAATAAACTCAACTCTTGATTAAGCATTCAATGAGTTTATTTATTTTGCTGTGTTTTGCAGCAAGCTAAGAAAATCAATTTCATTGGGGATTCCCTGCCGCAAATTCAGTAAACATAGCGTAGTGGAGAATATTATGTCCTTGCTAAGATATCTGCGGACGCAAGACCGCTTGCATAGGTATAATTGAATTATGAAAATATTTCATCTTTAGACATCTATCCCATCACCCTAGCGCTGATCATCACGACAACAAGGAATTGAAAGAAAAATTATTACATAGCAATCCTCCAAACCCAATGCAGCTAGACAAGGATAAAGCTCAATGTTAAAAACTACACGATCAAGGATCGGTTTAAGGAACTTTTTGGCGACGTATCATCGGATGGCGATTTTTGAAAGGTGTTGTAGCCGCGCTGAGGAATACCTAAAGGAAGTAAAGGCAGCCAAATATCAGTGTGCAGCGGATACTCAGGTTGAAGAGTACATCCCAGAGCCCAAAAGAGAAAATCACGAGGTACCAGTTTACGTTCCATTGGAAATTGGCGCAGGCTCCAAACCCAGAAGAATTGAAGAGTTTTGACAAAGATCCTGAGCTAGAGACGAGACACCAGTAATTTGTAAAAGACGACGACCAAGAGGAAGAAACTAAATTGAAGCGAGCAAGGGTGGAACTCCATAGAGTCATAAGGTTAACGCACGAAGAATCGAAAAAAAAACTTCTTCAAAGCCAATTATTGGCGCTCAAACTGCCGAATCGCAGCCGTGGGAAACAACTGCTCGAATGAGAACAATGGAGTAGTGGAGGAGTACCGACAGACGAAAACATCATCTGCAGTTTTGGTAGTTGCGATAGTTTTACTGCATTGTTGCAATGAGTGCAATAAGAATTATATTGTAAAAAGAATTAATAGGAATGTTAATGTCTTACAATAAGAACTCTTTTCAATAATAATAATATATGATTTAACAACTGTCTTATGGATGAATTTCGAGCTATTGTAGAAGAAAATGAAAGGATTTTAAGAAATTTAAGAAAAATTTCAAAGAATCCATATACTTTTGAGAGCTTGGTTGAATAATTACAAACTGTAAAATCCTAGAGAAAGGAATTCAATTCACTATTAACAGGTTTATTAGAGAGCGACTCAGAACTTTTAGACTTGTAAAATATAGAGCCGAAGCGGCAATGCTTGAAGGAGAACTTTGGCTACAATTAGGAAGACAAGGATATACCGAACAGGAAATTGAATCCATTGAAGACAATACTATCACCCTTCAGGAAGATTTGGAACAAAGCTTGCCAATCATAGAAGAAAAGTATAGAATGGCTGAATTTTCATTAGAAACTGCTGTAAAGATAATCCCAATCTTTCAGGGAAAATACAAAGAATTGGAGTCATTTTTAAAAATTGTAGAACTATTATACTCAACCCTCAATACAAACGGCAAGAAGTTACTCATAGATTTTGTCAAGAATGTGAAGTTAAGCGCTTCTGTCGTACTTTCAGTAAGTGATGACAATATAACATCATTTGAGACCCTAAAGTCCGCGTTGTTGTTGAAATTCAATAATAACAAAACAACCCCTCAACTTCATACTCAGCTGAGTTATACTGTTTAAAAGAAATTAAGCGTAACCGCGTATCAGGACAAAATTGCATCTTTAATATGCGCATTGAACCAGCTCCAAATTCAAGACTGAGGTAGTCAAGCATCAGTATCCGAGAAAAAAGAGGTCACTAACATCAATGATGGTTATGCACTCACTATATTCAAGAATGGTCTCAAAGATCATTCGAGAAGCACAATTTTCTCCACTAGATCCAAAAATTTTGGTGAAGCTGTGCCTTTGGCCTTGGAATTGGAAAATTCTGAACCACAGACAGTAAACAGCATATCGATAGCAATAGCAGAAAAAAAGGATACAAGAAAGGTAAACGTTACAACAACCAACGGTATAACGAAAAGAACAATGGAAACAATGACAACAATAGGAACAATTATGATCAGGGTCACAAAAAGTATTGTAGAAACAATTACAATAACCGGAATAATGTTGATGATAGATCAAATAATGAAGGTTATAATAGAGCTTCCAATAATAGTAATTATAGAAGGTACAATAATGATTCAGCCAATAGAATATATGAAAACAGGTACACTTAAACCAAAACAATGGAAGACACAATAACGTGATGTCGGATCAGGGAAACTTGCAACTGGCCGGCGAGGAAGTGGAGAACAACCTCTCGGTGTAAAGCGTAGAATTTGTAGAATAACTGACACCTGTACAAACTTTATTGAAGTTTATTGCCATAATGCACGTAAAAACTTGAGATACAGGTGCCGACATATATATATATATATATATATATATATATATATATATATATATATATATATATATATATATATATATATATATATATATATATATATATATATATATATATATATATATATATATATATATATATATATATGCAAATATAGTGTACATAACAACATAGATTACGAGTTAAGAACTAATGATAGGATTTAGTGAGCAGGAATAACCAAAGAGGTTACGATTTCACTAGGCACATTAGATTAGAAGTGACTAATTCTTTTCAGTTTTAACCGAAAATTTTCCAATAAACACAGATGGTATCAAAGGAAGAGACATACTTACAGAGTATATGTGCAAGATTGAATATGAAACATATGTACACCATCTCGTTTAATATTAATAGTAATGAAGTCGTTTTACCAATGTATACGAAAAACCCCAGCAGTTATCGTATTAACGTATCTGCTAGAACAGAAGCTATAATCCCGGTAAATCTGAAACTCGATGAAGATACTATTCTACTGGATTCAGATATACAGGAAGGTATTTTTGTTGCTAGAACCGTCATACTAGCAAAACGAATTCAACATGTGAAGATTCTAAACACTACAGACAATGATGTTGTGATACACGATTTCACAGCAGAGGTTTGAACCTTTGAGGAATTATAACATCCTTGTAGAAAAAAAAGCAAGAATGCACTAAAACGCGTTTTAAGAAATTGCTAAACACAATCAACAAAGATAATTTCGATTAACCATCCATGAAATATTTGTTAAAAATTCTTGAAAAATTTCAAGATGTGTTTTATTTGGAAGGAGAAAAATTAACAAGAAACAATTTTTACAAACAAAGATTACCAACATCAGAGTCAAGCGAAGTATATATAAAACGCTACAGATTACCTCAGGCTCAAAACGATGAGATTCTACAACCAGTGAAAGAGTCTAATGATATCATTGAACTATCCGTCAGTCCTTACAATTTGCCACTCTTGGTAGTTCCAAAAAAGGCGACCAATAGAGAACAAAAATGACGTTTATTAGCAGATTTCTGTAAACTTAACAATAAAATAGTTAACGGTAAGTTTCCTTTGACCAGACTTGAGGACGTTTTGGACAAGCTAGGAAGGGCAAAATATTTTTCCACACTAGACATGACTGGTGCTTTCCACCAAATACAACTTGAAAAAGCGTCCAGACCATTGACAGAATTTTCAACAAGCGATGGTCATTACCAATTTAAGAGGTTACCATTTGATTTGAAAATATCATCCAATAGTTTTCAATGGATGTTAACCATAGCACTAAGTGGTTTAAGTCATGAGGCTTTCATATATGTGGGCGAAATCATAGTTTTTGGATGTAGCATCAAACATCACAACGACAATCTTTGCAAAGTATTGAGTAGATTACGTAAGTATCATTTGAAACTGAATCCAGAATAATGCCAATTTTTGGACCGGAAATAGTGTACTTGGGACATTTAATCACCAAAACATATGAAAACAGACCCGTCAAAGTACGAAACAATCAAGAACTACCCCGTCCCAAAAAACTCAGATGAGGTTCGAAGGTTTGTGGAATCTCGCAGAGACGGCAAAGTGCCTCAATTCTTTATTAGAGAATAATGTTACGTTCGTATGGACAGAAGAGTGTCAGAAGGCTTATGAGAGATTAAAAGTAAAACTAATTAAACCTCCAATTTGCAATATCCAAATGTTGAAAAACCATTTATTGTAACTACTGACGCATCTAACTATGCGTTAGACGCAGTCCTATCTCAAGGTGAAATTGGTTCCGATCTACGATATCTTATGCCAGTAAATCATTAGCAAAACATGACATCAACAAACCAACAATTGAAAAAGAACTTTTAGCAATCCATTGGGCTATAAACTTTTTTAGACCTTATCTTTATGATCATAGTGTTAACTGACTACAGGCCACTTGTTTCTTTATTCAGTCATAAAAATCCTTCATCAAAGTTAACCAGAATATCAGTAGATTTGGCCGGCTATGAGTTTACGATAGTCTATAAAAAAGAAAGCATGAACACCAATGCAGATGCTTTGTCTAGAATCGAGCTAGATTCAGATATACTCAAATCAATGATACCTTCTTACACTGATGAAAAAGTAAAACGAAAGCTATTAGTAATAACTAGAGGCAAAAACAGTCAACAAAAAATGCACCAGCACAAAAATAGAACCTGATCAACTCTTTTGTTGGGATTGCACTAGTTTGTCTGACATTACGGGTATACCAAAATTGAAATTCACTATGTTGCACAACACAGATAATAAACATAAAATAGTACGCACTGACAAATATATTGATGTATTTTATAGCGATAAATCTGGCAGTAAACACGTTTTTGCCAATGATAAGCTATTAAATGGAAATTCATTCTAATGAGAGCAATAGCGATAAGTCTAATTTGGATACGTTTCAACATTAGAAAAGCTGTTGTAATTTGCCAAGAATGAAAACATAAGCAAACCCTCATTATCAGAAGATGATGAAATATTTAAATCCATGGATATAAATGAATTTAAATGAAATTTTAACATGTTGCAACAAAACAATACGCGTAAAAACTTAAGAATATTAATTTACAAGCCACCAAAAATAATAACTAATAAAGATGAACAAATGAGGTTAATTGAGAATCATCACAATACACCACATGGTGGACATTTCGGTGTTACAAAGACTTCATTGAAATTAAAACAAAGATTTTGTTGGAAAGGTATGAGTGAAATGGTAAACAATTGCAAAACTTGTCGCATAAGTAAGCAAGTTAGGCACACTACCGAAAAAATGGTAAAAACTGACACACCAGCTACAAGTTTTCAAACAATTGAAGTAGATACTGTAAGTCCACTTCGCATCTCAAACGGTTACAGATACATATTAGAAAAATGGATCGTAGTAGTCTTTGCGTATAGACGTCTTTTAAATCGCTCCTGTCAAAAGTTTTCAAAAATTAAAATTAATTTTTTAAAAACGTTAGTCCGAAGTTAATTTTTATCGGAAAAAATCGTATATTGTCGAAGTAATCGACTCAGGAAATTTCTATCGAATATTTTTACTTCGATTGGAAACGAAAAACAAATTACCAAAGAAAACTTCGCCGCTGGTATGGAGGAGCCCGACGGCTTCCCATCGTTGGGGCAACCTGGGGAAACGACAAATACGAATTTGTCGACAATCACCAAAAGAAAACATAACGAAGAAAACTCCGTAGATGGAGGGTGCAAGCTGCAAATAATAGCGGACAATCAACAAATGGCCAAATTGCAGAGAGAAAATGATGAACTAAGGCAAGAGATACAGTCTCTCAAGGATCTTTTCAAGAAAGGGATGAAGCCTCAACAGACGCAGCCACAAAATCAATGGCAACAGGTAACAAAGCCGAAGAAAAATACAAAGCAAGTAAATCCAGAGGATGTTCTAAGTGCTGGTGGCACCAACGAGAGCCAAAATTATTTTGCAGCGCTGGAGGGATTAGCCGAAGATATGGAAATCGAAGAAAACATCGGAGGTAATTTTAATCAAGATAATGACGTTAATTTTATTCAATATTTAAAGAACAAAAATAAGGAGAAAAATCCAGCCCGCAGTTCTGCTGGTTCCTCTGAAAAAGCTTCCAACAAGACAGAAAAAGTTCCGCCAATCAACGTGTTCGGACAAACCGGGAAAGATATGGTTCGGCTATTGGCAGCCGAAAATAAACTGGCCAATTTCGAAATCAAAAGAGTTAATGCCGAAAAATTAACTATAAGGACGAAATCACTGGTTGATTTCAAGTCAGCCAAAGATGCGCTGATTTCTGGGGAGGTTCCACACTTCACCTATACCCCAAAAAGTGGGAAAAAAAAATCAGACCTTCTTGTTGAAGGGTTTGGATAGTGGAGAAGAAACGGTCGATCTTCTTCAGGTGCTCAAGGAGGCTGCACCAGATATTGATTTTGTTTCAGTCAAAGCCTTTGCCACAAGAAGGTTGACCATAGAAAGGAAGAATTTACCTCTTTACCTGGTACAAATTGCAAATAAGAGCAGTCCAAGTGCCCTTCAACAAATAAGGTACTTGAATTTCAGAGTGGTGAGGTGGGAACGCCTCCAGAAAAGAGAAGTCAACCAGTGTTACCGGTGTCAAAGATTTGGACATTCGGCTGCCAATTGTGCCATGCACTATCGTTGCGTTAAATGCAAAGACGTTCATGCTCCCGGTGAGTGCAAATTGGCTCAGACGGAGCTTAAAGAAAAATTATACTGCGTTAACTGCGGTGCTTTTGGTCACCCAGCATCATATCGAGGATGCTCCCGATATCAAGATGCAAAAGTTAAATTTGCTCCAAAGCAAGCACAAGTACACCGTAATATCATACCTTCCAACTTCGTCAAGCCCGGAGTATCATTTGCACTCGCCGCTAGAGGACCAGCAGAAAATGCTGGAAATAATGTAAAAAATGTAGGTGGCAATAATGAGCTGCTTCACAAAATTTACCAGCAACTTAATTCTTTATCGGAGAGAATCGACAAACAAGATTCAAAAATTAACTTTGCTTTTCAGCGTTTAGGTCTTTCAAATGCCTAATAATAACTTGTCATCCAGTCATATTCCCATGGATAGGCTTCGTATCATATCGATCAACGTCAACTCTATCGTTGCTTTACATCGACGTGATTATCTCCTTGAATTTGTTGTTAAGCAAAAGCCTGACATCATATTTCTCACTGAAACCCACCTCAATTCATGGCATTCCATGGAATTCAAAGATTTTGCATTCGTAAGAAACGATAGGGTAATAGGTGATGGGGGAGGTGGCACCGGGATATTGGTTAGAAGACCCTATTGTTTCCAAAATATTGAAAAAGTCGAATTCAAAAGCTTTGAATTTCTTGAAGTGTCTGTCATCAAAATTTCACTGCCAGGTGGGGATAACCTCTTCGTTATCTCTGCCTATGCAACTGGTCAAAATGTTCTCAAGTTCAAGGAGGAACTCAATTCCTTGTTTGAAATACTCGAATTGAACAGGCTGCATAGTTATTATATTTTTGCCGGTGACCTGAATGCCAAGCACTCATCATGGCTAAACGCCACCAATAATCCAAGAGGTGTATTCCTGAAATCATGGATAACAGAGAACCAAATTGAATACAGGTGCAACCTATATGGGTCGGAGTTCCCAACATACCCTAGAACAAATTCATATTTGGACATCTGCATTGCTGACGCAAGACTTGAATTCAGCTTTAATAGCCCTCAACGGAAACTGCAGGTGCTTCCTTACGATAGCGATCATAACGCAATCGTAATGGAAATCAATCATCAAAGGGATGATTTCTTCCTCATTCCAGTTCAACATGAAAACCATCGGTTGAATTTCAAAAAAACAGACTGGGGAAAGTTTCAAAAGAAGTTTAATCGGGAGTACCAGAAGCAATGTCCCTCTTCTGATGATGGCAACGCTTGCTCAATGGTTCCTAATAACAGAAATCTAACTGACGATGAAATAGATCTCTATTTGTCGAAGTTAGAGAAGCTGACGTTGGAAACGATTGAGAAAGTTGTTCCCAAGATTAAACATCGAAACAATATGGAAGGATATGAAACACCAACCATCGCAAGGTTGAAAAGATTGAAAAGCCTTCTTCTCACCCGCGTCAACAATATTTATCGACGATTTTTGGACTACAAACGTCCCTCGTTGGCTTTGTTGAAATTACACCTGAAGAATGTCCGGAACTTAATCCGTTCATACTTCAGGAGTGAGGTCAGCAATCAATGGGCGGAAAAACTGAGGGGTATAAGCCCACAGGACCCAGATGGCGTTTTCGCGAAAGTGAATAGCTTATTCCGCAAGAAGTCTCGAGTGAAAGTATCGAATCTTGAAGTCAAAAGTGATGAGATAAATCTTCTCGATAGTGCCGGTATCGAAATTGATAGTACGACTCCGGATAGAAATGGAAACAGGATTATATGTGATGGATTGCAGAAACTTGCCCTGATTGGAACACATTTTGAACTGGTTCATCTGCCAAACCCAGAGAGAAGGAATGAAATACTTTCGGAGGTCGTTGAAGTAAAAGTTTCCGACTTCAAATCAAGCCTGAACGGCCAATCAATTCTTCATTTCGATGAAATATTAACATCTGACCTCATACCGAGCTTGAATCTTATTGATTATTTTGTCAGCTATGAAGACTTGTGTTTCATATTTCGCAGAATAAACAACGAAAAATCATGTGGTACTGACGGTATTCCAAATATAGTTCTCCGACATTTGCCTGAGGTTGCTATTAGGAATTATTGCATATTGTTCAACAACATGTTGAACAATTCATATTTCCCAAATGAGTGGAAAAAGGCTAAGGTATTTCCGATCTTGAAGAAAGGAAAAGAATCTCCATGCCCTAAAAGCTATCGCCCAATCAGCTTGCTGCCTAACATCAACAAGGTGTTTGAAGTGATACTCAACAGAGCATTAAACGCCCACATTGAGAAATATGAGTTGATGCCGAATTGCCAATTTGGTTTTCGTGCCAGGCATTCGACCATACATGCAATAACGAAAGTAACCTCAGACATCTGTTGGAAACTAAACAACAAAGAATGTGTTGGAGCATGCCTCATTGATATGGAGAAAGCCTTCGATACGGTGTGGTTAGATGGACTAGTTTTCAAACTTCTTCAGGACAGGTTCCCCAGACACCTTGTCGCCATGATGTGTAATATGTTATACGGGAAATCATTTATTGTAACTGATGGAAATCTGACAACAATGCGCGAATTCAAGGTCTTGAATGGTCTACAGCAGGGAACAGTTACTGCGCCCCTGCTCTTCTCAATATTCATTCGCAAGCTATTGAACAGCTTTGATTTTAATGTCTCGCCAACGCGATCATTGGTAGCGTTTGCTGATGATCTGATCATCTATACGGCAGACCGAAAAGCTACAATAGTTCAGAGCAATCTTCAAAAAATGTTTAATGATGTGCAGCTCTACACCGACAATTGGCGAATGAAAATCAATGCGCAGAAGTGCGAAACAATTTTGTTTCGGACAACGCTGCAGGGGGCCAGTCAAGACCTGAAACGTAATTGGAAGGATTTCCACATTATGGCTGGTGAGGGTAGTTCAGAACGGGTTCCACATAAATCCTGTGTTCGATACCTCGGTGTTCATCTCGATCAGTATCTGTACTATACTGAACATGTCAAAATCATGCTCAGTAAAACACTAAAAGTAGTCATGGCCCTTCGGCGACTCTTTCATTCCAGATACATTGACCAAAAGTCAAAGTTATTTGTTACAAGACCCTGGTTAGACCAGTTTTGACATACGGATGCCAGATCTGGTACAACCAGAGTGCTAGTACAATGGAAAGATTAAGAGTTTTCGAAAGGAAATGTCTTCGTGCATGTACTGGTTTGTACAGAAAGCCTGAAACGGATTGGAAGCACTATATATCGAATAGAAAAATTTATCAAACCGCTCAAGTGACAAGAATCGATATCTTCATATTGAAACTTCTTCGGAATCATATCGCAAGATCTGTAACTGTGAGTGAAAACCCATGGATTTCACAGCCGTTCCACCCTACAGACGGGTATATTGTGACTTGCCTCACTACTGGCTTCGTTCCTCCAGAAGCATTCGTGTATTTGGACATGAATCGATATGTTTTTGATTCTGACGGCGTCCCAATCATATATCACATATATCGACGGGCCACCGATAAGAAGATAAAATATCCTCCGAATCTGAGTTCACGAGACCAACAATTCCAATGGAGATACTCATTTGCTAGATTCGTTGAGGCTGGTCGAGCTGAGATGGAACTATCTAGGTATTGGTGGCTGAATGACAATGTCTAAATTATTCGTGTTTATTTTCTGTTTTTGTGCTTTTTCTCGTTACTTAGTTTTTTTAGATTCATCTCATTATTGCTACATCTAGTATTGTTGTTTATTTGTATTATAAATTAGGTTTAGGTTTCAATATAAGGTAAAGTTTTTTTTTTTTTTGATTGAACTTATTTAGAATTAGGATTTAACATATTAGGTATAGGATATAAGTTCATTGTTGTGTTAGTAGTATAAGTAATTTTTGAATAATGCTGGTTGGTTTTTTCTCCTTTTTCCAATTGAATCAAAAAAAATATCTAATAATCTTAATTAATTTAAATTTGCAAGTGTATTTTTTTCAATAAATGTGTTTAACTGATAACGTATAAATTTAGAGAGCCATTCGGGCCATTAAGTTTTTTATAGTTTTATTGTTTGGAATTTGCTTTATGTTCTTTTACAAATTTATAACGATTGGTATTAAATAAAACGCTTTTGACTTT
Organism: Odontomyia ornata; assembly: GCA_963969285.1. Taxonomy (NCBI): domain Eukaryota; kingdom Metazoa; phylum Arthropoda; class Insecta; order Diptera; family Stratiomyidae; genus Odontomyia; species Odontomyia ornata. Next base: position 154,689,799 of record OZ017739.1, read on the forward strand.
GACTTTGACAGATACATATTAATTTTGGAATGCGAATTGACAAAATTCGTGGTTGCATTCCACATAGAAAATAAGGAAGCACATACTGTAGCATTAGGTATAGTTAAGGAATTTATTTTAAAGTTTGGACATTTTAATAGATTGCAGACAGATTTAGGGACTGAATTTAAAAATAAGCTAATGTCAGAAATCTGCAAACTGTTGTTGTCTCATTCTTAGGCATCTACCCCATCCCCCTAGCGCTGATCATCACGACAACAAGGAATTGAAAGAAAAATTATTACATAAGTCTCGGTCCTTTGCTTTGTTTGTGTAACAATTTCATAGAGTTTGTCATTGCGTCAGGCTCCTGCCCGTGATTTTGTAGGTCCGTCACGTATTTGGAGTCTGATTTGCTGTGTAAGAAAAATTATAAGTCCTCTCTGTATCTGGTCGTTAGTTTCCGTGTTTTCTTTCCTATGTAACATATACCGTGTCATGGTACTTGCATGTCAATTTGTATAATATATATTGATGTATCATTCAGTTTTGACTTCAATTAGTTTCCAACGTTTTTGTCGTTGCCTACGTATGTAAGCAAAATTAACTTTTGGTCGTTTTTATGTGTTTGAGTCAGTTTGCGTTATATACACCCATCCATCCAATGCTTTCAATAATGTCAGAAATATTCTTATAACCTCTGGAAGAAGTCTTTATACTCAAAAGTAGTAAGGCTATGAATCACTGAAAGTAGAACAAAACCCATGACGCAGTCAAGGAAAAATACCTCAAATACACAAAATACCACACTTGGCGAATACAATATCAAAAACTTGGACAAATTTGTGCATTAAGGTGCCAAAATAACGAGAACCTCGTAATGAAAGATACGAATTATGCCGAAGAATTTAGCTCGCAAATAAACTATTTTGTTCAGTTTTGAAGATCTTGGAGACCAGCTGCATGCACAGAAAAACAAAGCTACAAGTATATGAATCTATGATAAGACTTGTGCCATGCTATGGATGGGAAACATGGGCCCTAATCCAAGCATTCACAAACATCCTGAGGCAAATAATTGGAGTAAAACTAGACGGGGACCAATGGCAAATTTGATACAACCATGAGCTGTATGTAATTTTTGGCGAGATAGAGGTCTCAACGATTGTAAAACTGTGAAAACAGCAATAGTTTCGCCATGTGAATTGTATGGACGAACAACGGATACCCAAAAAGGTATTTGTTGGGAGAACTGAAGGGCAGAGACCAAGGGAGAAACCGAGGAAATGTTGGTTGGACTCAGTCTACGAGAATAGTCATCACTGCTTAGATTTCGAAATTGGAGGACATATTCAATGGGCCGAGACTCTTGGCGGCACTTGCTTCTGGATTGAAGCCCCAAGAGGGGCTGTAGGACTACGAAGAAGAAGAATGATGCTTAGATCGGAGCCGTTTGTCCTTAAGATTAACATCAATTATACGGCGCTATGCAACTAGGTTCAGTTCGATGTTCAAGTTTTTGTCTGAATATAACAAAGCTACAGTTCGCTAGGCCATTTAGTGTTATCTTAGATATACCACAAGGAATTGGCCGAGAGAATATCCCGGAAAGACTTTTCTTGATAGCCTTTTACACATCTTACCTTTCCGCAAAATTTGAGGATTGTGGTTTCTAGAATTTGTAATATTCCTTTTTCAAAATCTTAAAAATTAAAATCTCCTAACGTTCACAACTCGGCTAAAACATTACCAATAATGTTCATTTTCGTCTTTTTAGAATATGGATGAACGGAGGGGCAATGAGTTTCATTGAGTAAAAATCTATTATTCTCTCATTTTTTTTAATACAATATTTTTGACTCTTAATTATTTCTTTGTCTAAGTCCAAGTTTAGCCATTACTAACCACTCATGCTATTCAGCTTGCCTCATTTACATCATAGTCACTGTCCACGAACTAAGAGTCGTTGTCCAGAAAATTTCGAAGGCAAGAAGGACTAACAACAATGCTTTCTCATTTCAAACGAATTTACTAGCATTAGCACATTGGTCAGGATGATATGCATGAAACTCAACTCAGCGCTCCTAAGTGTGTAGGAGGAAAGTGCAAAATAAACCCTGTAGGACTCTTGCATTCAGCGTGAGGGAGTAGAATTTCAAAATACAGCGGCCGTTTTACTTCCTAGGGTGAAATATGAAGGGGCTCGATAGAACGTGATACATCCACTTTCTATTACTCATGATAGTATGCGTGAATTAGACGCTTGCGCTCTGCAACCCTGTTCATCGTGCTCTCTTGAAAACCATTTTTCTGCGACAAACTATAGAAACCGCTACACTCTTCATGACAGCTATTGAGCTTGTAATTGAGTAGTAAGTAGGACAAGGGCGAAAGCAATGCTATTCGAGACTCTGCCAGCTCTGTCCCTGAAAGCTCTTGTTGAAGCAGCAAACAAGGCCGAGCAGAAGCCAAAAGTTTGTGTTTAGGGAATTATTCAAGAGAACGATGCCTGCAGGCCAGGAAGCCTTGAAATCAAAGTTGAAAGGATTCCCGTTAATGAGACAGATTATTTTGGACCTTTAGCTCTAATTGAAGGCTTAAGGCAGGCTCCCTCAGAATGCCGCCCATCAATAAGGTTCAATTCCTAGTTCATTATAGGATGTGATTGTAGCTTATAGGTTGATTTGTCAATGTACATATATTTAGCCTATGTACTTATCATACATCGGATAACAAATAAGTTTGGAAAGGATTTTCGAACTTTATTAAATCTAGAGTAAGTGCCATATGCTCTTGAGTGTGACTAAGCAGGGTGAATTGCGTCGTTATGCTGTCTTTGATTAGACGATTTGGTATTTGGTAATAAGATAAGAGTTACATTGGGAGTACCAATCGAAACAGAAATTATCGGCATGGAAATGGATCAATTATGATAATTGATTGTTCTGCTGGTATTAAAATTATTTGTTAGCATTCCCATTATTTTCTGATTACAACCAGTAAAATAAAAGCAGTGGTGACTCACGCCAAGAAAAGAATGTAGGGCTAGCTCTGTATGAATCTCCATTATACTTAAGGAGTATCACAACCACGGTTTCTCCAAAAGTATTCCTATATCGACACCAAAGGATTCTCCTCTCCTTTTAGGCCTTCCTTATTTATAACGAGTGCTTTTTAAAAAAATTGTATGTATTCATAATGGTAACAACAAATATTATCCAATAAATTGAACGCATACCTTTTTAGGGTTTTGTAAAATAATTTTACAAAACCCTTCTATAATCACGTCCTGTCTGTCCGTCTGTCCGTCCGTCCGTGTGTCACAGCAGTTTTTCTCGGAAACTACTTTAGCTAGAAGCATCAAATTTTGTATGTAGGTGTAAAGTTGTGCTCTCTTCAAAGTTCATCTGCAAAAAATGTTTATAAGGTATTTAAGGGGGGTCTCCCCATGTAGGGGTGTGACCCCCCGAAAAAAAAATTTCATTGGAGGTAGCCGATTAGGGTATCAAATGAAAGGTCTTGATGAGAATTTTTCAAAACAGGTCTTAGTTTGGCAAAATTTGCTTCGAGGGGCCCACAGGGAGGGGAAATACACGAAAAATTTGTGCCCCCCCCCCCCCCTCGCGATTGGACACCTGTGATCCGAACAATCTGAAAAAAAAATCAAGAATGTTGGCCTTGATGAGTACAACAACAACAAAAACGTGAGAAGTCGCAATTCACTCAACTTTGTTAGTAATAGTATGATTTATTGATTTCCTGTTTTCTTGAATAAAATCTTAACGGTACCCTTAAATTCAATGAAATTCAGTACACAGATGACTATTTATAAGATTGATTTACCCTGCAAGTTTCATAAAGATTGAATCATATTTAGCGAAGTTATAGCGGTTTGAATTTTCCTGTATTACTATGGAACAATATGCACTGCATGTATTACTATGGCAACATATGGCTATGGAACAACATGCGCTTTTTACCGACTCAGACACTACAGTTTTGCTAGGATTTGCATGAAAATTTCAGGAATGATCGGTGTCATGAATATCTTTGAGAATCGGTTCAGCTAGTGGTATCAGTAATCGTAAAACAAAATAGTGACTGTTTTAATTGCGAAGATTGAATAATTTTGAGTTATTTTTTCCCAACTTCGACGTTTAAGGTGCATGCTTTGAACACTTGATTCAATTTAATGAATGACTGAAGATGAGTACCTACAATTAATACTCATAAGTGAAACAAGTCAAGGAGGCGTGAGAGAGCTCCTAGCAAAAGGGCTTTGTTACAACTCTAGGATTCGAAAAAATTGGGCATTAATCGATGATAACAGTATAGGAGAGTGGCTCCTGAAAAAAAAATTCATCAAACGTAACCGATATGAGTATGAAATGAAAGTTTTCATGGGAGCTTTTCAAAACAGTTGTTAAACTGTCAGTTTTTGCTTCAGTGAGCACAGGGGGGGAAATACATGAAAAATGTGTTTCTTCCCTCGCGAATGGACGTCTGAAATAATTATCAAAGGAGATATTTATGAGTATAACAATAACAAAAACCTCAGAAGTCGAAATTCGTTCAACTTTGTTAATAGTATGATCTTCGAATTTCATAGTTTCTCCAATAAAATCGTCATTGACATGTTTCTTGACTTTATTCAATCTGGTGACTGCATTTTGAAAATTGAATACAAAACCCTTCTGACATGAGCGTAGGTCTGTTTACCCAACATGTTTCGTTCTTTTACGTAAATTTCTCGAGAGAAATTTACCTATTGCGGAGAATATCATATGTATATATATATATATATATATATATATATATATATATATATATATATATATATATATACATATATATATATATATACATATATATATATATATATATATATATATATATATATATATATATATATATATATATATATATGGGATATAACGAAATTTTTGACCACGCTAGAGGTTGTAAATTTGCTCCGATTTTCACCAAATTTTTAGGAAAGATGTATTGGGTTAATATCTCGGTTAAGTTCGTGAACCAGCTATATTGGCCGGGCAAAAACAAAATGGCGGCCATATTAGACGAAAAATCGTGATTTCTGTTCTGACCAAAGTATAGCTCCGATTTGGATGAAATTTGGTATTAAGGTTCACTGATATATATGATGAATCTCACAATAAAAAATCCAAAGTCGGTACCGCAGAAACAAAATGGCGGCCGCTCAAAGGTCGAAAAACGTGCATAATCTTGTTGTTGTAATAGTGGTCAAAGCTTTCAAAAGATTTTCATGAAATTCGGCAGTTAGATAGAAATTATAAGTATCTAAAGAATTGCGTGAAAAAACTGGAGGTCTGGTCACAAAAAACAAAATGGCGGCCAGTTGAAACTCAAAACTTCAAAGTTTTCTAAAAGTCGCAGTTTTGATCCGACATATATATTTTAAGATAGGCATTACTTAGATCTACAGACTTTGAAGTTTTAATGACCATGCATGTGCAAATTTCAAAATGGCGGCGGTTTAAATATGCGTTTTTTTCAGGTTTTTGTGGCGCTCTAGCGGTCACATTTTCCCGCAGATTTTGATGAAACTTGAGATTATAGATCTCTGTACTATGTTCTTGTATTACGCAGAAAATTTTTAAAATTGAATGAAAAATAAAAAAGTCGAAAATTTAAAACCCAATATTTTTAGCTGCCATTTTCACCTAAAAATTGAATTGTTTTGCCCTGTTTAGAGTGAAACTCCGATTAGAACGAGATTTGGCAGATTGATTGATGAGGTCCTTGCCCACAAAGATTTAAAATAGTCCAAAATCAAATGCATGCATTCAAAATGGCGGCCCCCAAAGGTCAGGAGAAAGCGCAATTCGCTATTTTAGTAGCAACTGAAATAATGAATTTTTTTCATGGAAACGTTTTAAATGGCTTCAATTGGAAGTATTTATAAATCAGACCATTTTTAAGATATTGGAAAATATTTTTAGCAATTACCTAAAAAATTATAAAATCGTGACTTGTCCGTCTATCCGTCCGTCCGTTTGTTCGTGTACCACAAGTTTTCTCGCAAACCACATGAGCTAGAATGAGAAAATTTTCTACGTAGGTCAAAAGTGGTGCCTCTTGAAATTTGCAGTATAAGAAAATATTTTAAAGTGTTTAAGGGGGTCTCCCCATACAGGGGGGTGACATAAACATTATTTTTATTTCTGTAGCCCTCTAGCAGCCGAGTTTCTCAACAGATTCCGATAAAACTTGAAATTATAAGTTATTAAGGCAAGTTAATTTAATTTAATTATGCAAATCGAATGACAAACAAAAAATTCGAAAATTTACAGCTTAATATTTTTAGCAGCCGTTTTCAATAAAAATTCCAAATGACGGCCCCTGGTGGTTCAGAAAAGAATCGAAAATGTATATATTAATGGCAATGCAAGTGCTGATTAAACTTTTATGGAAATCTTTTGAAATTAACTATTTGAGCTATTTAAGCCGACAAGTTATCACCTTTGGGTGGTAACCACTGTGAAACGGGCGAAACGAGTATAAATATGTTTATAACAATTTATTGCCCGCCGATTTTCAATATGTGATCCATACGTGTGCAACTCAATTTAATTAGCAAAATATTTTGGCCTCTATGAAGGGTCTCCAAATACGAACGGCGGCAGATCCTTTCTGTTAATAAATACCCATGTAGAGCTACAAAAATTGCAGTAAGAAGTCCAGTAGTAGGCAAACCAAATTCTTTATCGAAACCTTACACTACATACGAGAAATTTACCTTTGCGGCTGGTGTTGCCAACGGGGATTTTTTTAATTGTATAAGTATTCGGTGTACTATTTCTCTGCTCATAAAACTAATTTGCCAATTTTTTGTTGAAAATATCTATTTCCCTAATATTGTCTTTACAAATCCAAAAAATTGGTAGTGAATATAGACCATTTTGACCTATTGCGCTCAACTCAAATTGAATATTTTTAAGAGTATGTAATAACTTGTTGGCTTGATTTCGGAGAGGGACCTAGCATTCGGCACTACGACAGTCCAATTGGAGGCGACAAGCGGCTTTGTGATAGATCTCTGTCCGGAATTCGTCGTCAAGGAAAGGACGTGGAGATTTGGACAGTCCGTGAATTGCAAATAGGTGGTCGGAAAAAATGGAAGTTTTACTGTCCGCCCGAATTCCTTTTTTAGAGTTTTGTAAAATAATTTTAACAAAACCCTATTAAAACCGCAAGCGTCTGTTCGTCCGTCCGTCAGTCCGTGCGTCACAGCAATTTTTCTACCAAACGATATATGCTAGAAACATCAAATTTTGTATGTAGGTGTAAAGTGGTACCCTCTTCAAATTTCAAAAACAAAAAAATTTTATAAGGTATTTAAGTGCGGTCTCCCTGCACAGGAGAGTGGCCTCTGAACAAAATTTCGTTAAAGTTAGCCGATATGTGTATGAAATAAAAGGTCTTGATGAGAGCTTTTCAAAACAGGTCTTGAACTGACCTTTTTTGTCTTTAGGGGGGCGCACAGAGAGAGGCAATACACGATAAATTTGTGACCCAGCGCCTCGCGATCGGACACCTGTCATCTGAAAAAATTATGGAGGCAAGTATTTATGAGTACAACAAGAACAAATACCTCAGAAGTCAAAATTCACTTAATTTTCTTAATAATAGTATGATCTTCAAATTTCACATTTTCACAAATGAAATCATACGGATACACTTAACCTCAACAATATTCGACATTTGAACAGTCATATTAAAGGTTTTAATACTTTGTAAGTTTGATGAAAATCGAATCATATTCACGAAAGTTATAGTCATTTGAAATGTCTCCAATTACAACAATAATAACACACAATTTTGTTATTTCATTTACTTTCCATAAAATCAGACACTGCAGTTTTGATTCGATCTTCTTAAAATTTTCAAATAAGATCGATAACATAAATATTTTTGGAAGTTCACAATTTGAAAGATTTTTGTGCAACAAAATGGCGACCGTTAGAAATGGAGAAGCAATGGATTTCCTTCTAAACTGGTGCATCTCTTTGACATGTTTCTTCACTTTGTTCGTTGCTGGTGACTGCATTTCGTAAGTTGAGTACAAAGGCCTTCTGATATGAGCAAAGATCTGTCCACCCAACTTGTTTTAATATAAATATCATGCGTAATTGCGAAAGCTGGATAATTATCTCGGACTGATTGTGCCTTGTTTGGTTTTGGCCTACTCTTCATTGTGTCAACTCCAACTTGGCAACACCGTAGCAAGGAACTCAGTTAGTCGAGTCGAGTCAAACCAAGCAAGCGGTTCGTAGGATTAACGTATCCTGTGATATGATTGTAAAAGATTTTTTTAAACGTGAATTTGCGAAGGAGTTAATATTCATAACGGAAGCAAAGCGGTACTATCTTTTAACTAAAGCAACTCCCTAACATCCACAGTCCTTTTATTCCTGACAGTTTATTGGATATTGTGTTCTTTTAATAACTGTTAGCCGTCCCGTAACTGCTCGCTGCGTATTTTCGATTGATTAGCTGACGTTTTGAATCGTGAATATTAATGGAATTGCCGCGTCAAATTTTTCTTCGTGTGCGTAAAATTTTTCTTCGTATTGATTCGCTCACAATCAACGAACTCAAACATGAGCTACGTTCACAAAATTTGCCGACAAGAGGCAACAAATCCGAATTAATTTTGCGTCTGGCGGAAGCCATCGATGGAGATGACGTTGAAATGTTAGCCGAGAACTCTCGTGCGTCCGACGAGGTGATAAAGTTGCAAAAAATCTGACAACTTTAGTTCAAGCATTAAATATTCAGCTACAGAGTACTCCTGGCGGATTTTCAAACTCTGTTTCAGGCATAACGTGTCGCCAAACTTGAATATGGCACCAACCTCTAGTCTTGGTTTTCTGACGGACAATAGGCAAAACGTGTCGAATGAGGCTGTTATGATGGAATCAACAGCGAATCTAAATCTGCCACAGACAGATGAAGATCAGTTGCCGTATCTGACATGACAAGCAGCTCCAGTATGCAAAGCCTGTTCCAATGTTTGCGCGACGTCATTGAAATAATGCCAGAATTTGATCCAACGTTAAGCACATCACTGATGGCGCAACAATTTGTTCATCGTGTTAAATCACTAGCATCCATATATTCATGGGATGAAAACATTGTTCTGTTTGCAGTGCAAAAGAAAGTTCGAGGGCCAGCAAAATTGTGGCTAGATGCAAGAAGTGGTATTTTCAAAAGCATCGATGAATTTGAAAGCTCTTAGAAGAGGAATTCGAGTCTACCGAAAATGAAGTCAAGGTATATCTTCGTATGATGGCATACGTTAGACGTTCAAATGAGCCATACATGGATTATTATTATCGAATATGTGCGGAAGGTAGACGTGCGGGGATTAGTGACGCAGCCATTATAAGATATATGCGTGAAGGTTGAAACGACGTTCAAATGCAAACCGCTATCGCGTGCTTTACATTCAAAAGAACTAAGGAGTTTTTGTGTTCCCTTAAAACTTATTTAATAAAGTAAGATAAACATACCGGTCACGCGTAAATCATATAGTGAAATAAAAAGTGTAAGCCCGACAAACGTGAACTCGGTGTCAAAGAAAATATTTAATAAGTCTGTGTCGGGAGCGACGATCGTTGCCGATACAAACGACGTATTAATTACAAACGACGTATTAAAGCATGTTTGTTATAATTGTTATAAACCGGGGCACATTTCCGTGAACTGTTCTTTGCCCCAACGACGACCGCAATGTGTTACATGCCGAAAGACGGGACACAGTGCGGATACATGCATAAGTCCAGATAAACCGGAATATGTGAATAACGCGAATATTCATCAGTTACATTCAAACTATTCCGTACAAAACCAAATAGTGAAAAACATTCAGATGGACGGAAAAATTTTGGACGAGTTTATATATTTGGTTAGTAATCGATCTTTCGTGCGAGAATCATGCGCGTACAACTCAATAAAGTGTCTGCCAATTGGGTTGAACGGATTCGCAGGTGAATGCTGAGAATGTACTAGTAAAATGATAGCGACATCAAAAATAGACGATACAATTGTATGCGTGGACTTATATGCAGTAGCCGATTACCTCATACCAAATAAATTCACATCGAATAACTATTGAAAATGGCGAGTGCCACGTTGAAAGTAAATGTCCTGAAATACCCGACATAGAAAGAAATTTAACTGCAGCCGAAGCAACTGAACTGCGGGTACTACTTGATGATTTCCGTGATTGTTTTGCAGAGACTCCGGCCGAAATGGGTCGAAGCAGGACAAAATCAATGAGCATCAAGTTGACGTCTGGCACGCCTATCCATGCTCGACCACATCGTATACCGTTGGCTACAAGAGATAACATTGTGCAGATAGTGAATGAATTGTTGGCCACAAACATGGTTCGGCCAAGTAATTCATTATACTCTTAGCTTTTTGTTTTGGTGCCCAAGCAAGATGGGAAAGATCGTGTTTGTATTGACTTTCGTGTGATAAAAGCCATCACCAAGAAGCCGTACCTAAAGCCAACTGTTGAGAAACAGCTCTAACAACTCGCGGGAAAGCAGTTCTTCACGACACTAGATTTATTCTCTGGATACTACCAAATTCCTATGGATGAAAAATCACGTCAGTACACCGGATTTGTGACTCATCTTTGTCACTTTGAGTACAACGTAATGCCTTTTGGCCTCATTAATGCACCGATGATTTTCCAAGAGTTCTTGATCGACTTAATTCGTCGTATGGAATCAAGAAACATCGTAAGCTATATGGATGAAGCCATTATCCCCAGTATGACGGCGACTGAGGGCCTCAAAACTCTGAAGGAAGTTCTGGAAATTTTACTGGAGATGGATCTTACACTTAGGCCGTCAATGTGTGTTTTTTCTGCATCCGAGTCAACCTTCTTAGGTCATTGCATACATAGAGACGGAATGAAGCCTGGAAGCAAGAAAATTGATTCTATCCGAAAATTCCCAACGCCTGAAAATGTGACCGATGTCAGAAGATTTCTTGGTTTAGTGGGGTTCTTCCGCAAATTTATTGAAGGATTCTCAAAAATTTCTAAGCCGCTAACGAATTTGTTAAGACCGCCGATATGAACTTCAGGGAGTTGAAGACTCGTCTCTGTAATGAACCCGTTCTAGCTCTTTATAATCCATGGGGTGAACACGAGGTAGACACCAACGCCAGTTTTCTTGGTCTCGCTGGAGTCTTGATGCAATCTAGGGAGGAGAAACTATTCCGGCTAGTAATATATTTCAGTAGACATTGCAGCAATGCTGAAACGAAGTACAGCAGCCACGAATTAGAGGTACTGGCAATCGTTGAAACGTTTGATCGATTCCGATTTTATTTGATTGGAAAACACTTCCGAGTGGTGTCCGATTGTAATGCAATATCGACGATGAAGTTGACCACTACACCTAACAATCGAGTTGCTCGATGGTGGCTAAAACTCCAAGAATTCGACTTTGATGTCGTACATCGAGCAGGAAACAATATCAACCATGTTGAGGCATTAAGTCGTCAACCACACGAACAACCGCAAGAACCAACAACAATAGCAGATAAACTGTTACTGATACAAACACCTGATCAGAGCCACTGGTTGATATCATTACAGCGACAGGACCCAAAACTAAAGGAAATTATGGATATAATTAATGGAGTATGTGAATCAGCTCAATTTGCCCAATTAAAGTGCAATTACACTCTTAAGAAAGGAAGGTTGATGTGAAAAGTAAATGGCGATCTTAAATTTGTAGTGCCATTAGCCGACCGTTGGGGACTAATAAAAAGTTGTTATGACGATGCCGGTTATTTTGGCGTTGAAAAAACGGTACATAGGATACAAGAACTGTTCTGGTTTACTTGAATGCGCAACTACGTGAAGTCGTACATTGCTTCATGACCGGAATGTTGTCTCAATAAAGTACCAGCAGGAAAAATGAAGGTCGTTTGTTTTATGAACAGGTTGAACCTATACCTTTTAGGGTATTGCATATTGATCACTTAGGACCATTTCCTAAGAGCAACAAAGGCAATCCATACATAATCGCAGAAACGGAACCTTTCAGTAAATTAACAATGGTTCGAGCCACGAGAGCAGCCAACAGTCGACCAGTAGTTACCATGTTGAGGAATATCACGTCATACTTTGGATTACGAATCCGTATTATAAGCAATCGAGGGTCAGCGTTTACATCGAAAGAATTCGAGGATTACGGTGCAACGTATGATGTTTATCACGTGAAGGTGCCTGTGCGAGCTCCACGTGCTAACGGCCAAGTTGAGCGCGTTAACCAATGAATGTTGGGACGAACTTATACTGAGTTTCCAATGAGCACTAAATTCTCAAATCAACTCGACGATCGGATTCACACTTAATCAGATGGTTTTTAATTTCCGTTTGAGGGATGTAACAGCGAGCCGTATCATCCAAGCACTACAGGACGATACGGGTGACAATAATCAACTGTCGATAAGCGAAATTCGGCAGGAGGCTGCACAGCGTATTATGACCGAAAAAGAACTATGCAAAATAAGATTCGACGAGAAACATAAGACTCCTGTTTTATACGAAGAAGGTGATTTAGTGGTTATACAGAACATACCATTGGCAACCGAGGAGTCCCATAATTTGGAGCCAAAGTACCGAGGGCCATATGAAGTGGCCAAAGTTTTGAAAAACGATCGCTATGTTATCAAAAGCCTCGAGGATGATCAAAAACGAAAATTCTGTTCCGTGTTCACGAGTGGTAAAATGAAAACATGATGCCGACTCGGTCCAGACTTGGATCCGGAATTGGGCTGATTCCTGACCGGGAAGGCAGCTTCAGCGCAAGTGTGCATAATTATTTGCATCGATACTTGTCCGTTGGATTCGACTGCAATATGCAAGATGACTAAATACAGAGTCGTTAATTTGTTATTTCTTACAAATATCAAGTCAAATTCAGCAATGATGTGAGACGATTATTTTATTTTGTGATTTATTTACACATTTTTTATAAATAAAATGAACAATGCCTACAAACTACTTGAAAATCGAGTGGTACGTGAACTGAGACTAAATTAGTATGTCAAACACTAATGAATATTTTGATATGAAAATTTGACTTAGATGTCACTGACAGTACTAACAACCTCAAAAAAAATTAATCCTCCGAATCCTTCGACGCGCGCAGTATAAATTCAAATGTCACCTTATTTTTTGGACACAGTAGTATATATCTAATATTTCTATTTCAAAAAGATCTTTTTTGCTCACTAGTAACTATCAACTATACTTGAAATTCTTGCGATGTTTAAGTAATTAAAAACGGTGTAAAACATTTCCTAACTTTATTTGCCTTCAAGATCAAGACAATATTTGAGACATATCTAATTTTTTTAAACGTGGATATCATGATTATTTTTCGGAGAAGTCAAAGTCAAAAGCGCTTTATCCAATACTAATCGTTATAAATTTTAAAAGAATATAAACCAAATTCCAAACACCAAAACTACGAAAACTTAATGGCTCAAATGGCTTTCTAAATTTTTACATTACCAATGAAACACATTTAACAAAAAACACAAATAGTAGCAAATTCAAATTAATTAAAATTATTACATATTTTTTGATTCAAGTAGAAAAAGGAGTAAAAACCAACCAACACTATTCAAAAATTGTTTATAATTGCAACACAGCAATGAACTTTTATCCTATATCTAACATAATGTAACCTAATTCTAGTAAAATTCAATCAAAAAACTTTATATTACACTGAAACCAATCCCTAATTTTTAACACAAATAAACATAAACACTAAATTTAGCAATAATGAGCTGAAACTCAAAAACTAATTAACGAAAAACACCAAAAAAGGAAACAAACACGAATAGTTTAGACATTGTCATTCAGCCTCCGTCTCTGCTCGACCAGTTTCAACGAATGTAGCTAATGGAAATGCGAAGGATATTTTACCTTCTTATAGATGGCCCATAGATAAATGTGATATACAATTGGGACACCACCAAAATAAAAAAAAAATCGATTCATGCCCAAATTCACGAATGTTTCTGGAAGAACGAGGCCAGTAGCGAGGCAAGTCACAATTTAGCAGTCTGTAGGGTAGAACGGCTGTGAAATCCAGGGGGTTTCGCTCATTGTTACAGATCTTGCGATATGATTCCGAACAAATCTCAATATGAAGATATCGACTCTCGTAACTTTAGCAGTTTGATAAATTCTTCTATTCGATATATTATGTTTCCAATCCGTCTCAGGCTTTCTGTACAAACCAGTACATGCACGAAATATTTCCTTTCTAAAACTCTTAATTTTCCCATAGTACTAGTACTCTGGTTGTACCGACTTTGTTATCCATATGTCAAAACTGGTCTAACCAGGGCCTTGTAACAGATAATTTTGACCTTTTGATCGATGTATTTGGAATGATGGGCTATGACTACTTTTAGTGCCTTACTGAGCATGATTTTGATATGTTCAGTATAGTACAGATACTGATCAAGATGAACACCGAGGCATCAAACACAGGATTTATGTTGAACCCGTTCTGAACTACCCTCACCAGCCACAATGTGGAAATCCGTCCGATTACGTTTCATGTCTTGACTGACTCCTTGCAGCGTTATCCAAAACAAAATTGTTTCACACTTCTGCGCATTGATTTTCATTCGCCGATTGTCGGGGTAGAGCTGCACCTCATGAAAAATTTTTTGGAGATTGCTCTGAACTATTGTAGCTTTTCGGTCTGCCGTATGAATGATCAGGTCATCAGACAACGCTACCAATGATCTCGTTGGCGAGACGTTAAAATCAAAACCGTTCAAAAGCTTGCGAATGAATATTGAGAAAAGCAGCGGCACAGTAACTGTTCCCTGCAGTAGACCATTCAAGACCTTGAAGTCGCGCATTGTCGTCAGTTTTTCATCAGTCACAACAAATGATTTCTCGTATAGCATATTGCACATCATGGCGACAAGGTGTCTGGGGAACCTGTCATGAAGGAGTTTAGAAATTAGTCCATCTAATCACACCGTATCGAAGGCTTTCTCCATGTCGATGAGACACGGTCCAACACATTCTCTATCATTTAGTTTCCAACAGATGTCTGAGGTTACTTTCGTTATTGTATGTATGGTCAAATACCTGGTACGAATACTAAATTGGCAATCCAGCATCAAATCATATTTCTCAATGTTGCTTTCTTGAGTATCACTTCAAACACCTTGCTGATGTTAAGCAGCAAGCTTTTTTGGGGGATGCCTTTTAGGGCTCGAAGATTCTTTTCCTTTCTTCAAGATCGGAAAAACCTTTGCCTTTTTCCACTCATTTGGGAAATATGAATTGCTCAACATGTTTTTGAACAATGTGCAATAATTCCTAATAGCAACCTCAGGCAAATGTCGGAGAGCTACGTTTGGAACGCCGTCAGTACCACATAATTTCTTGTTGTTTATCCTGCTAAATATGAAACACAAGTCTTCACATACATTTTGAGAGTAGATATTTTCTCATCAGTATTTAACACCGATGAAGGAGGAACAATTACTCGATTTATACCATTGTATGGATTTTAAATTAAGTTTCTTTTTTTTCGCCTTAATAACAATAATGTCGCCGCACTTTGTATATTTGCCATATCTTTGCATATCTGCCATATCTAAATAGTAGAAACTGTTAAAAGTATCAATGGTCAAAGATTAGTTCTCTATCTTTGCTAAACTTTAAATTGATGATTTCATCCTTTTTACATCAATTTAATGTAAATTTACAAATTTTTTTACATCACTTAATAATTCAGCGACAATTAACCGATTATATTTTTTTTATTTATTTTTTTTTCTGCGATCTCGGGTTTTTTCCATTAGCTAATAATGTCAAAATTATTTTTTATTATCTTAAAGAAATTTTCATTAAATATAGAAAAATAATAATAAATAAAGTTAAATAAAAGATAATAAATAACAAATCCGGGATATGTATTTATTTTAAAAATTGTTACGGGGAATTTTAGAACAGCTTAAGTTAGCGAGCTTAAATACCACTTAAACACCACCACCGGGTAACGTGGTACGAAGGATGGATTCTGGAGCCAAACTGGGATAGGAAACTTTACCATGTATTGTACATACTCCTAGTAAAGTTAGAAATGAGTAGAAATTCTAATGCTAATGACTACCGTAGAGTAGACTTTTATTTTCTCAATGTAAATTAATGCATGTTTACGATACCACTCCCGTTTATGCACGGTTGCTCCACAACGACATCATCTGTAATCAACAACCACGGAAAGAACGAATCAAAAGGATGCGCGAGGAATACTTTGATCATGCAAGTAAACATAATGGTCACGGTGGCAACATGAATCATAACTTTGTATGTGGCGGCGGTGGTGATAACGTGGGCCCTGAAAATGTGAAATAGGGATTGGTTTAAATTATGAACCACAATTCGTTAATGCAAATCAAAGTGGCGGTGGAGGCGGACCAAACCAACGTGTTGGTGGTGGAAGAATCGGTGGTCGACATGATTTCCAAAATAATAAACACATTTGTAAACATCTTAAATCTATAACATTTTACTTGATATTCGAAATCAGACCAGTTTCTACATAATAACTCACTCAAGGATGTACTTCACATCTAATACGTTGCCCGTGTGTCCTTCGACAATTTTTTATGGAAGAGAATAGCCAGCCGAATACCAACTCTTGCCTCAAACAGTTACCTAAGGTACCTAGAAAAGAAGAAAAAAGGCACACAAAGTGTCTTGGCCAAGGATAAGACATAAAAGCACTACTTATCTAAAAATCCCGTCACTCAGTGAAGTCCAGCCGCTGAAAATCCTCGAAAGCTCCAGCACCCTCTCACAATTGTATCGAACATAAACAATAGCATCACGACTATAACTCGTCAAATGTCCATCACAGTGACAATTCTGAAAAATATCTAAGAACCCGAATTTCTGAAACACCAGTTGAAGTGTGGTGAAAATTGTGATGGAATTGCCCGATCGCACGAACCGGGTTAGAATGTTTGCAAGAAAAGGAGAACTGTAAGATTCACTCCGGGATTAGCGATGCTCCGTTGGGAAAGAAGTAATAAAAGGGCGAGGAATAAAGGAAAAGTCCTCTTTTGATGTCTGAACGTTAAGAAGTGGCTAAGGCGAAAAAGTGATTTTTATAAAAAAAGTGCGGAGTTTCGAAAAGAAACTGAAAAAAACCAAAGGTAAAGCAAATTAAAAATTGTTTTCTACTTCAAGTCAAGTTTGCCCGGAAGGATTAATAACATTAATTGGCCAATGCACGAGTGTGACCCGTCTTTTTGCCGTGCCGGCGATTACGGGAGTTCTACAAGCAGTTGTCACCCCTAACCTCTGGGGTACTCCGACAACGGGGGCCTGGCGGTCCCGTAATTGCTCGCCACAGACAGGCGTGGGCGCCAACTCACTGTTTTGGACTAGGCCCCACACTTGACCACCCAGTGAGTAAGGTGGTTTGCCGAAGCTCGTTCCACGAACACACCTTCCACTAAGAACACGCATAAAATATCACTATTCGGGGTGGACCCTACCTACTCCAAGCAACGCTTCGCCACTCACACACCACCGAAGAATCAATCACACTGACGTACAGCCGCGCGCGATATTTTCCCCGAGCCAACCCGTTACACTTCCTGAAAAAAGAACCAATTCTATATTTCCGAAGTGAATTTACTAAGAAATAGTACCACTTTCCTTGATGCAAAAGGGGTTTAATTGAACCTTGTGGAAATCGTAAAAAAGCAAATCTTCCATAAAATTTATGAAGTAAAATTAAACCAATCGTAACAATTATTTCGACTAACCTCTGTCACCTAACCTAGCTAATAAGGAGGCCTCCTGGTAGAACTCCCATCGTCGACGGTACGGCGAAAAAAATCTTGCGCTGACTCCACGCACTCTTCCCGGGTCGCACTCGTGCAAATGCCAATTGATGGTAGTTATCCTTCTCCCGGTGGTGATTGACGAGAACAATTTGCTTAGTTCTGTTTTTCTTTCCTTTTTTCCTCCTTTTTAGGGTTTTGTAAAATAATTTTACAAAACCCTACTAAAATCGCGACCTGTCTGTCCGTCTGTCCATCTGTCTGTCCGTCCGTCCGTGTGTCACAGCACTTTTTCTCGCAAACTACTTCAGTTACAAACATCAAATTTTGTATGCAGGTGTGAAGTGGTGCTCTCTTCAAAGTTCAATTACAAAAAATTTTATAAGGTATTTAAGGGGGGGTGTCCCATATAGAGGAGTGGCCCCCGAAGAAATAAAATTTCATCAAAGGTAGCCGATATGGCTATCCAATGGGAACTTTCCAAAACAGGTCTTAATTTGATACTTTTTGCTTCGAGGGACGCACAGGGAGGGGAAATACACGAAAAATTTGTGTACCTCCTCGCGATTGGCGCCTGTGATCCGGAAAATCTGAAAACAATTATGGAGTTGGTGTTTATGAGTAGAACAACAACAAATACCTTAGAAGTCGAAATTCGCTCAACTTTGTTAATAATAGTATGATATTCGAATTTCACATTTTCCCCAATAATCGCATCGGTACCCTTAAACTGAACGAAACTCGACATTTATGTAGTCCTACTAAGGATTCTTAAACCTTGTAAGTTTGATGAAAATCGAATGATATACACGGAAGTTATAGCCATTTGAAATTTCTCTAATTACAACAACAATAACACATGATTTTGGTATTTTATGGACTTTCCATCGAATCAGTCACTGCAGTTTTCACCTGATCTTCTTGAAATTTTCCAATAAGTTCAATAACATTTATATTTTTGAGAATTAATGATTTGAGTGATTTTTATCGGTTTGCAACCAAATGGCGACCGTTGAAAGTAGAAAAACAATGGATTTTCTTTTGAACGTGCACATCTCGTTGACATCTTTCTTGACGTTATTTATTGCTGGTGACTGGATTTCAGAGAAGTTGGGTACAAAACCCTTCTGACATGAGCGTAGGCCTGTTTACCCAACTTGTTTATCCTTATACAGACGATCTTCAATTGCAGTTATGAACAAAGTTCCACGATCTGGAAACTATTTCCTTTTAGCCACTATCTCTTGCGAACAAAAACCTATCCAACATTGATTCGTAACATAAACAGTATCCCATTCATTCAGATATTATAATACCAACTTTCTCAATCCTATCTGGCGTTTCCTCGCCCTCGACATTTCCTTAGATAACAGTTATCAGGTCTGTTAATTTATTGTCAATAACAACCTGCCGTGCATGATCCACTATTTAGTAACTTCATGCAGTAATGCTAAGATGCGTAAAATTTCTGTCCCCTCCAGGGTACAGTGAATCCCAACGGAAAGATGCGAAACGCGACAATTCAATAAGCCAATTGGCGGAAACTCTATTGTGCAAGCGGGAGCAAATCATGCACCGTACGCGAGTTTTCGTCACTTATGTCTGGGGAAAGGTGCTGGGTGGCTAATTAATTTTAATTTCCCGCTGTTGCACTGAACTTTTGTTTAACACTCACAAATTGGTAAAACGATGTTTCATCCAATTTCACAACTTTATCGCGAAAGGTTTTTTTTAGGTTTTTTTTAGGTTTTTTTTTAGGTTTTCTAATTTTCACTACCCGCGATTTATCAGCAGACAATGGGTCAAAACCCAATTGACTTTCGAGCAATTTAATCGGAAAAATCATTGCTTTTGAGCATGATATAATTGATCACCATCACAAAGCTTTCATTTAACATATATTGACTGGCCTGTTGTAAAAGATCCTCAACAGCACCCGGGTAATTGAGTGACCTGACGTGCCCGGATCCAATGCCAAAGTCCTTTTTTTCTTGCGAGGTCGTTATCGTGACTCCAATCCACACCCAGGCCTAAGAAAAGACTTAGGGATCATTTCATGAGCACTTATTGAAGCGTGGACCTGAAGATCTGTTTTTAAAGCTAAGTATCTTAGGGCATTTTTCACACTATCGCTGAGATACTTGAGGAGACAGATGTTGTGAAAATGAAGTTAAAAAGCGTAGGTGTGGACTGCAGCGATGGTCTGCTGCCTCGGCGAAAGAAGATGTTAGTATCCGCCGAGAACGCCCTTGTCTTGGGACTCGTGAATCCGCCGGCAGGCTAGCAGTGTGGTGTCGTGGGGCGAGTTCGTTCCCCCAGCACAAGGACCCACTACAAAAGAATTTCGCACTCACAAGTTCGATCGACCGAAGTCGAAAAATGTAGGTAACTACAAAGAGGAAAATTGCTTGTTCTAGAGAACAAGTCGAAGCAAGCCAAAACAGATGGACTTAGGGTAACTTCGTCGTTACCCGACGATTCTCATGGCCCACAAATAAGAGTGGGGCAACCGGATGGTGGTGGTGCCCCATCGCAGCCGCCTAACCGGATCAAGATCCAAAAACTTTGCAGCAGCCACAGATTTCTCTTCTGAGTGGAAAACTCATACAAACATACTTTGCATGAGCCTTCCCATCAGAAAAAAAATATACCGGTGACCAATTTATGTCATAGAGTTATGCAATCGGGTCACATAACTCTATGCTATAAAAAGGCTTTAACACTCGCCGTCCTCCCCAGACTCCCGCTACTTAATTTTGGCAATAAAATGTTCTCAAACAGTTTTCCATTTTCTAAATCATCGATTCTTTACATATAATGTTAATCAAAAGAAAAAAAGCATGAAAAAATTTAAATGTATATATAAATAATTTAAAAATGTATAAAAAAATTGAAATCAATCAAAGGGTACTTACCCATCCTCCTCGACGAGCGCTCGTTGATGGGGTGAGTAAGTCCTGTTGAACCTAGGAATAAGTTAGTAATTGCTAATCCCGCGACCGCTCCCGCTATTTTTTTTGAATCTTATGTAATTCCTTTCTTTCTAAGAAACTCTTTTTCCCGGGACTACTTTGATTTTTCTTTTTAGCACTTCTTAGCTTTAAATCACTATTCAACTGACATTTCATTATCCAATTTTAGTTACTGTTAATTTAGCAAATGAAATAAAACAAATTTATATCACAACTTTTCTTCTATTTTTAACGTAATCTGCATACTTTTACTTTTAACAATCACAATGTAACCACTTGACAGCACTATTTGTTTTCGAACTTTTTTTCCTTGACCTTCCTTTGCTTTGACTTTGGTTCCTTTTCGCTTGTTTTGATGGTTCAATTTAATATTTTTTTTTTTAATTCGGATTTCAAATCCCACGCCCACAATTTTCATGCCCAACCACATCAAGCCAGTTAACTCATAAAGCAATAGAAACTACAATGTATCAGATACTAAATTCTTAATCCATCTTTCAAACACATAAAGGCAAAAAAAAAACAAATGGAAGAATTCATTTCGTTACGTTTTTGCGCATTCGCGAGCAAATTGATACTGGCAGATGCGATCATGCAACCAATTTTCACAACAAGAGTGTTACAAACTAAGGATATATTATCCACTGTGTCCATTAAATGTTCATCCCGAGATCACTGCCCACTCGAAACCAACACAAGATCACATTCTTTCAACCATTCTTATAAGATCGTAGATTCATATAGCACTAACTCATTCTTCTCCTACGCTTCTGCCAAAAGTTTCACATCAACACATACAATGCCCATTCTGCCCTACGAAATCAATTCGGTTTTTAGAAAATCTTCCCATGGCTAACGTTCACTCCTTTCACATACATATGTCCGACGGCCGTTTCTTCTCATAATCCCATTTCGTGTAATTTCACTATGCCGTATTTCAAAAACGCACTTGCATCAAATACGATTCTTTCTCTCCAATTTTATCATAGCAGATCCCAAAACTTTCTTTTTTTCCACGTCTAATTAAACTCCTTCCCCTTTCGACAAAACATCACCATCCCCCAACAAAGCCAACTCTCAAAAATTTCGTTCCCCGAGTGATCCCCCTTCATTCCTTTTTCCCTTTTATCTTCTTCGTTCCATGTTTTTTCTTGTTTTCCCGTAAACTCACACACAAGCTGATCATATCACCAGCTGGTGCACCCATTCATCATATTTATTTTACGTTACGAAGGGAATCGCAGATAAGAGTTACAGTTTACGCTAACGTCAAGAACGGACTCGCATGCATTTTAAGGTAATGCACCGTTGCCCTGCACTAAGTCAGGGGTTCCACATCCTAAATTGTAATGGGCAGATTCAAAATTTAAAAAAAACCAAAATTTTACTGCAGTAGGGAAATTTTAACTGAACTAAGAAGTTAAAAATGAAGTAAAGAAATTTAAATAAATTGAAGAAAATTTACATGCAGTGAAGAAATTTACATGAAGGAAAGAAATGAAAATTTTAAATAGTAATGAAAAATTAAATTTTATGGAAAAGATAATTAACGGAGAACATTTAAATTACAATATAGAGGAAAATCGATATAAGGTTACATTTACTAATAATAATAAGAAGAAAAACTATTCTACAAATTACAATTGCAGGGAAAAAAATTACATTTTTTTTTTAACCTGCCATTACAATTTGGATAGGAGATAGGAGGGTTTTCGAGCAGTTTGCTAGTATAACTGCTCGATTACTACACAGTTACTCAGAGTTTTTTTTAGTGCGTCGTATTATATTGATTTTTTTTTAATCTCTGAGAGCTGATCATGAGTTTGGACTAGATATTCATGAAATGATTAATTCATATTATTTTGTATCCCCCCTTATGCCGATGTATTGTGGCATACGAGTACATGACGAAACGACGAGATTTGAATGCAGATTGCACGAGCGCTGTGTGACAAAGAAAGAGTGATGGAGAGAGTAGTAGGGAATGAAAGTACTTAAGCAAAAAAAACCCCACCAACTGTCTTTAACAAAACGTAGCATATGTATTTCTCGCAAAGACATACCTTCAACTGAGTATGTTTGAAGATCCTTTACAAATTTTGTTGCACTGTGCTTATATTTGCGGCTGAAAGTCATGCTACACGACAGTCGTGCCACAATCTGGTCAAGCCCTAAAGTAAATAAAAGGGTGAGTATATTTGACTGTACTGTGTATATAACTACAAAATACGCCAAATTCGCCCATATCAAATGTGCATTATTAATGTGATCAAGCTCCTCCATGTGTTTTCTAAGTTGACTGCGATTTGAGAATTATTACACACGCACACACACACAAGAATAAGCTGGGTGAACTATGGGAGCGTGCAAAATGATAAAAAAATTTTTAAGTGCTCCCTGAAACTTAATATGTATTATATTTCATGTAGTCACACTACATCAATAGTGAAGGGATAATAGTTGCTAAAGTTTTGTTTCTAAAATTAGTCGGAATTACTCTCCTCACTTACATACAACATATCCAAGTGAGTATTGTACAAAATTTGTTAAAATTTTAGAAATATTTTAAAGCAATCAATGAATCAGTAGGATATGCATGAAGGTGCTCTTAGCTTAGGCCTAGTATGGAGTTCAAACGGAATTCCGTTTCCCATATGAAATACATGGAACAAAAGTGCACGGAATTCCGTTTAGCAAATTTTTCCGTGCACTTCTTGTTTCATAGTACGCAGTTCGTACGGAAAGCGTTTGGTAATACATAAGTGCTGCAATTCTACAATAGGTGGCTCTGCGAAAATTTGGAGACACATTTCCGTACATTTATGAACGGAATAAATAGTCAATCAATTATTCCGTGGTGTTGGGTTGTGAATTTTGACAGTTATCGCTATCAAGTAGGTCATTTTGAAATGTGATTTGAAGTACTTAATGTATTTTGAAATGTTTGTTTAGTTTTCAGTTTGGCTTTGGATTAAAATAGTTTTTGCTGGTTTTCATACTCAGGTAAATAATTTCATTATGTAATTTTAGATATCTTTTGTTTTGATGTGTTACTTTTATAGAAAACCAAAAATGGAGGAATATTTTATTGAAGAGGCGTATTTAATCGAAGAGCCGATACCAGATTGCGATATTCCAAGGTAAGTTATGTACGTTTGGAAGTATTAATATTGTTTTTTTGTTTTTTAAACGTTTCCGTAGTGCCCAAATGCAGGACAATGAAAAAACTATGGACGGATCCTCAAACTCAGCTGTCATTGAAGGCAAATTAAGGTAAATACTAAATAAACCAAGCAGCTTTTCATTTTTTGCAGAAAATTAGTTTGCTTATTGAATTTTTTTCCTAAACTTTTTAAATGCTTACAGCAAAGCCTCACCCAAAAGAAGAAAAACAAAGAAGAATTCAATGAATAGTGACGAAAAGCATGCACTGGCAGCAGAAGTACGTAAAAATAACGTAGTATGGGACCTATCAAATAAGTTGCATTCAAGAGCAGACGCTGTTAGTAAAGCTTGAAAGGAGATAAGCGAAAAACTGGTGAAGCCTAGTAAGTAATTTTTCATATGTTTCACATTTAGTTTATTATAAATATTGTATTTCAAGTTGAAGAGTGTAAAGCAGCATGGACTTCTTTGCGTGAAAGCAAACGGTACCATGCAAAGTCAAAGCTTAAGACAAAATCTGGAGATGCAGGAGGTGTGCAACTGAGTCAACCAGCTTTTGACAATGATCAAGCGAAAGACTGGGAGTATGCGAAAGATTTAGATTTCCTTCCAATTATGTCCAAAAGGAGAAGGTGTATATTATGTTTTGAAGAATAATTTTTCCCATGCAAATCATGATTTATTTTCAGAACTTTCACCACAACCAGTTTGGACGAATCAAATAACGACAGTGGGAGCTCCAAAGTGTCGAATTATTCATACGTAAGTATAAATTTCCTAATTAAAAAATTAAACGTAAAAAAAAACTTTACAAAATATTTTACTTTGAACAGATTCAACGTTCGTCAACTTCAACCTCTACAACGTTTGACAATGGAGGTCGGATCGCTGACTGCATTGAAAAACTTGTAGAAATGCAGAAACCAACCGAAGCACCTCCACAGGTGCCTCTCGTGTATCATTCGCTGTTGGCAAACCTGGATAGGATGCTGCAGAAGTTGCCATCAGAAATGATTGAAGATGTGAACTTTGAATTAACAAAAATTTTGTATACAAAAATTAAGCAAAATGAAAATCAGTTATGTTAAATTAGAATGTATTCAGAAATAAAATACAAACTTGAAATAAAAAATTTATTAGTGAATGTGAAAATTTTTTAATTTTAAAAATGAAACTCAACAAATACTTTATTTTCAAGACATTGCTGTCTGTCTATTCCAAATAAGATACCTTATTTTACAAAAGATGCACGACTTTGCCATAATACTGATCCAATGGATGAGTTAACATAGTTTTTGACAGTATTTCTTACATACTTGCCAATATCAACTTGCCTTCCCTTATGCGATGCAATGTAATTTCCAAACAAGGAATCATTGAGTTCCCCTATATTTTTCCTCCACTCTCCTTCAATCAAGGACCCATCATCATCAATGTAATCTGCAAAGTTTGATGGACAATAGCTTGCTTTGTGGTTGCTCATTAAATAATTGTGAAGTAAGCAGCAGGCTGTAATTATTTTTTGAGCTCTGTCTGGAGAACATAGCATTGTTCTTCTTAGACATAGCCATTTTGAACACAAAATTCCAAACGCATTTTCTACACATCTTCGAGCCCTACTTAACCTGTAGTTGAAAATCAACTCTTCGTCTGATAATTCTGTTGTTCGTCTGTATGGCTTAATTATTCTTTTCGATAAAGGGAAAGCATCATCAGCAACGAAATAAAAGGCAATTTCACTCCACTTATGGCGCCATCCTCCGGAAAGTCAATTGCATCCTGAAGTACATCTTGTCCAAATTTAGATTGGGAAAATACGTTTGCATCGCCTTCACTGCCGTAAGCCCCAATATCAAGATAACTGAACTTGTATGCTCCGTCAGAAGCCGCCATAAGAAGAAGAGAATGAAAGCCCTGAAATTAAGTAATTATGAACGTATTTACATACCCCAATACCTGAACTGTTTTACCTTATAATTGTAAAATAAACTTCCCGCTCTAGGTGGAGCTTTTACGGCAACATGTTTCCCATCAATAGCTCCAATACAATTGGGGAATTGCCAACGTCGATTGAATTCATTTGCACATTCAATCAATTGTTTCTTATTCATAGGCGGAACATATGGCTTATAAGCGGAACATAAAGCATCACAGACATCATCAATTATGCTTCCTATATGTTGTTTACTGATCCTGTAAATTGATGCTACGTGTCTCTACAAAGATCCAGATGCGAAGTATCTTAAATAAAAAACAAACATTGAAATGAGGTGGTAAATCAAGACGCAATATTTAAAACAATCTCGAGAACAACAGCAAATTTTTCTTTCGGACTTATATTATAGTCTGGCCTCGTGTTTCTTTTGGCAATTAAGTAAGGCTCCAGGTCCGCAAAAATTTTTTTAAATGTTTCAACATCTACATGAAAGTTTTATGTTTTTGTAAGTCTTCAAACTGTAAAAAATTACATAATTAGTATAATTATAGAACGTTAGTTACAAGTGCTGCTTACACCCTTTACAAATCTTCCTTTACTTTTCCTATCGGCAAGGTATGGATTCGTTCTCGTTGACCGACTTTTCTTAATTTTGTTTTTACTTTGCAACTCTGCCACTGCATGCGCACCACACAAAATTGATAAATTTATTAAATTTTTATCCATTTTTTTAGATTCAAATATTTTTTCGAATCACATCAAACTCCGTTAAACAAATCTGCGCTCTTTTCCTCAGCTGTTTACTTTTCTCCACTATTCTACACAGAATTTTTCCGTGTAGACATAAAGAGCAAAAATGCTGAACGGAATTCCGTTTGAACTCCATACTAAGCTTTAAATAAAAAATTTTACGGGATCATGTTAGAAAAAGGGAAAAATTGAATTTTTCAAAAATTGGGGGCTCTCACATATAATCATATACATATGTACAGGTGATTGCAAGAGCCAGTGGGGTAAATGAATTACACGCGAACTCTACTAGTTAATTCGTATTTAGCGTTTATGACATCGGCGCATTGTTTTCATCCCCTGAACGAGTGGTCAACCCATAAATTCCAATTGAAAACAGTTCAAACTGCTTATATTCTCATAGTTTAAAACTTTCAATATCAGTAACAATTCGAAGCAACAAGCGGAAATTCGAAATAAGCTGAACAAAGATAAATGTTAAATTCGTTTTCTTCCGCACAGAAACATCTCGATCTTTTAAACATCGTTATTCCGACTTATCCCTCATATTCACCCTAACCTTCTCATTAACATGTTCACAACATTGCGTAACCCTTCTATACCATAAAAACTACCACACAAAATTCTTCTCTGATTCCCAAACTAAAAAGTTTGACGAAACCCTAACAATAAGCATGCTATCCTCGTGCACAAAGTAAGATACATCCAGAATCTTAATAGGTTCTATAGGCTTTGGAATTTAGGGGATGCATCGCGCAAAAAGATTTCATTGTTAGTAGTAGTCCAAAGAGATTTTCAGCAGATAATCCTTTATATCCTGTAGGTTTGTACAAATGGTGACAAAAACGCACTAACATTTGTCGATTTGCAAATGCCCCTCACTACGTGCGTTAACGAATATGAATAAATTTACCTACAAGCAGCCGATAGTTGCATACACAAATGATTTGTAGCTTAATATTTTTCATAAAACACAAACCATATCTTATCTGTAAAGGACTTCATTGAGCATTGGATTTTCTGGAATAGTGATAAATATAGGGTATTTTTTAAAGCATGAGAACTTAAGTTGAACTAAAGCATTCAAAACTATTTTAACCGACTTCCAAAGGAAAGAAGGTTATCAATTCCTCAAGTATATTTTTTGTTGCTACTGTTTTTTATGCATGTTCACGCATAACTTTCGAACGGAGATAGTTAGAAGAGTCCTGTTTTCTCATAAATGATACGTCTTTCTTCCTATTAGGTCCCATAACTGATTGACGCGTGAAAGGATTTTGGTTGTAGACGTTTCAAATGAAGGGCAACATATTGGACTAAAATGTACCGGCACAGAATTGTAGTCCTCTCAAGGACTCTGTAGATATTAACAGTTCAATTTGATACGTTGATGCCGAGAAATAGCATTTTGATGATTTTTCGGACGAAAAATGCCAATTATTTTGTACTCTCAAGGACTTGATGGAGAAACCAATTACTTGGTGACGGATGATAAAAATCATTAGTATCCTGGATTTTCTGCATAAATGATATCCTTTGATCAATCATTTTTACCGAAAATAACCAATAAATAATAAGGATTGAGTGATTGCAAATTATAGAGTTAATCGCCATTTGAAAATTGATTCGTTACTTCCAAGTTAATTTCATACATTACGGGTATACATATGTCCAGAAAACTAAAATAACTTTAAAGATGAATATGAAAATGCATATCGAGCTTTGATTTTCAACAATAGGATAATTATGTGCCATACTTAACTGAAAATGGAGGCGATGGGTATCGAATAAACGTGAACGATTGATACAGTTATGAAAGATCTTTTTAAGTGAATTTCTTGAAATTGATTGAGGAGTTCACTTTATGCTTATGGTTATATATATGTATATAGATATATATATATATATATATATATATATATATATATATATATATATATATATATATATATATATATATATATATATCTATATATATATATATATATATATATATATATATATATATATATATATATATATGTATCTATATATATTTATATATATATATATATATATATATATATATATATATATATATATATACAATATATATATATATATATATATATATATATATATATATATATATATATATATAGTCTGTTAAATAAGAGCATGTTCAGCATAGCTTGCGATCGGTACGTGATATCGACTTCAAATTTTTTTTTATCGGTAGATGGGCCCTCTGTTTTTACCGCTTTGAAAAAAAATTCAGCCGAAGTCAATCTTCCGTCGGGAAAACAATCAAATCGCGATGAATGCCATTTACACAAAGCGCTACGAGGCCGTGTTCCTTTGCACACACCCTAAAGGACCAAAAATGTACTATGTATGTAGTGGCGCCTGAATACGTTAAAAAATCTGTATCGTTTGTCAAGAAGTGGGTTCAATAATTAAAAGAGTCAAAAACCGTCGATGACCTTCTAAATCATGGTTCGGTAGGAAAAGTGACCAAAAAGGCCGAAAAGCGAATCTTGGCTTTGTTTTCGCGCAATTCTGGCTTGTCCTTACGTCAACAGCAAGTGAAATTGAAGCAAAAAGGTCTCGAGTTATCACACGTTGCCATCCGGGAACATCTGTGTGCAACCAATGTAAAATGGTGGAGTACCGATAATGATCCCAAACACCGGAGCTGGCTGTGTACTGAATGGAAACGAGAAAAATGCATTGTAACACTTAATTGGCCTTCGCAATCGCCTGATACAAATTCTATCGAACACGTCTGGGCCTACATCAAGCAGAAGCTCCGTGGAAAACGTGTTTTCACTTTGAAGCAGCTACCCGACAAATTCGACTCGTTTGGAAGGCGCTTCCCCTCGAATACGCCGAAAATCAAGTGGAAAGTATGCCTCAGAGATGTGTAATGCTTTTCCTCGTAAAATGATACGAACGAAGTTGGAACCTACCTCTCATCGGTTCTAGACGTGAAGTCTGAGTTGTGCCAACGAACGGTACCAATCAATCAGCCAGTTCGTGCACCCGTAATCCATTTTGCGGTGGCTGCTTGTCGGCCAGCTAGATCGGAGAGGATTTCGGTCGCAGGTCTTTAGATGGATTACGCTCAATTACGTGTTTCAGCCACCATTAAATGTACGTTTCAAACGCGTCAAAAACACCAACATACAAAAAAGAAACCTACTTTACTTTATTCCGTATTTCTTCATTATTCCAGTCAATTCCAAAAACTTAAATTCAATTTCGCGTTCCCGAAATTCACCGACGCGGTACGGAAAAATATACTACGTTAAGTCAAACCCGACGAACGCGACGCTAAGAAAAAGGCAAGGCAAACAAAGGTACCACGTACCGCACGCGACGCGAGACCGGCCATCCGCGGATTTTTCAAAACCCTACCCTCTTCCCGGCATACTTACCATGTACTTCCACTGCCTCTGAAAAAGAAGAGGAAAGTCGTGTTTATTTTAGCAATTCATGTTATTATTTTTTTGTTTCCTTCCCTTTTTTTTTAGGCCTTTGTAAAAAAAATTTTTACAAAGACCTACTAGTTTCGCGACCTGTCTATCCGTCTGTCCGTCCGTCTGTCCGTCCGTCTGTCCGTGCGTCACAGCTGATTTCCTCAGAAACTATAGAAGCTAGAATGCTCAAACTTTGTGCACAAGTCAGAAGTGATGGTCTCTCAAAAGTTAAGGTCTTAACATAAGTAATAAAAAATTTTAAGGGGGTCCCCCTAATGACGAATTGGCCCTTAAAAATTTTTTTTAATCAAAGGGGTATCAAATGAAAGGTATTGATTGGAACTTTAAGAATCTGAAATAAAAAAATCATTTTATGAATTAGGGGGTCCATGGGAAGGCAAAATGTATCAAATAACCACCACGACATGCTTACAGGACCATATCCTTTTCATGAAATTTTCCATAACCAAATCGCAAAGTGGCTGTCCTATGTCCTCGATAGCCTCGCGAATTTCATCTTTGAGGTCTTGAATTGACGCTGGGCTGTTGGCGTAGGCCTTCTTTTTCATGTGGCCCGAAGGGAAGAAGTCGCAAGGTGTTAAATCACAAGATCTATTCAAAATAACACCTCTTCTTGGAAAACCCTATATATATTTAAAATTGACTTAGGCACTTTTATTTTCTTTCAATTTTCATGAAAATTTTAAGAATAGTGTTTAACTTGAACATGTTTAATCGGCCGAGCATTCAGAAAAATCATTTAAGCTAGATCGAAATGGCGGCTCCACTGTGCTTATGAAAGAAACTGTGCATCTTTTGCATAAATTTGAACAATTTCATATCCAAGTATTGGGCGAATAATTCAAATTATCGATAAACGCTATTAGCGAATTTGTTTCTAACCCTAGGATGTTTACAAAGACCTTCTGGTAGGGGCACTCTCCTGCTTACTCAACTTGTTTTTATTTGAAAATAGTTCGTATTTGTTTTAATTGTTTTATCAATCTAAAAATGTTTAATTCAGCTCAATATTTCGGAACTAAGTGAATTTTTTCTCATTTTTTTTCTAATTTCGCACATATTTATCTTAGAGAATTGAATTTGTTACTACTCTTGCTTTTTTTTTGCAAAACAAAAGTATAACTAAAATTACAAACTAAAAAAAACTGGATGGTAGGGGAATTGCACGAAATGAAAATGAAAAACTGAACATCGCAAGAAAAGAAGAAATGAAAACAAAGATAAGCTCGAATGATTTGCTTGTACACTTTGCTTACTATAAAAAAATGATAGGTTTTTCTCAACTCCACTAGATTTACTTTCTTTTCATTTTCATTTTCTACCGTCCCTTCAAATTTCCTTGTTTTGTTAAATTTTTTCTCTTAAATTACAATTATAAATTAACTAACTTTAACAATTAGTCTAGCTTCTCTTTTAAGGTCTTGGTAAAATTTTTTTACAAAGACCAACTAGTTTCGCGACCTGTCTGTTCATCTGTCCGTCCGTCTGTCCGTGCGTCACAGCTGATTTCCCCAGAAACTATAGAAGCTAGAATGCTCAAACTTTGTGAAAAGGTCAGAAGTGATGGTCTCTCAAAAGTTAAGGACTTAACAAAAATTTAAAAAATTAAAATAACGAATTGGCCCTTAAAATTTTTTTTTCATCAAAGGTAGTCGAGTGGGGTACCAAATGAAAGGTCTTGATTAGAACTCTCATAATCTGAAATAAAAAAATCATTTTATGAATTAGGTGGTCCAGGGGAAGGCAAAACGTAGGCAAAATTTGTGTTCCTCCCCCCCCCCCCCCTCGCGATTGGACACCTTTCAGCCGAAAAATCTGAAAATTATCACGAACGTAGGTCTTTATGAGTACAAGGGCAACAAATACCTTAGAAATCGAAATTCGTTCAACTTTGTTAACAATAGTATGATTTGTAGATTTTACATTTTTGCCCATAAAATCGAAACGGTACCTTTAAACTTCTTGAAATTTTGCAGTTATATAGACTGAGATAAGATATATATGTTCACAAAATTTAATTGAGATCGAATCATAATCAAGTGAGTTATAGCCATTTCAATTATATGGAATTACAACGACAATAACACGTGTTTATGGTTGATATAGGGTTTTCCAATAAGAGGTGTTATTTTAATATTAAAAGAAAAATGCCATTTTTTAATATAAATGATCGGATCTTTATTTTATTGTAAAGAAGAAGATATGCCGTTAATAGCAATAACTAACATTGGGCAAATTACCACTACGACGCGCTTACAGGACCATATCCCCTTCATGAAATTTTCCATAACCAAATCGCAAAGTGGCTGCCCTATGTCCTCGATAGCCTCATCTTTGAGATCTTGAATCGACGCTGGGCTATTGGCGTAGGCTTTCTCTATCACGTGGCTCCAAAGGAAGAAGTCGCAAGGTGTTAAATCAGAAGATCTATTCAAAATAACACCTCTTATTGGAAAACCCTATATATATTTAAAATTGACTTAGGCACTTTTATTTTCTTTCAATTTTCATGAAAATTTAAGGAATAGTGTTTAACTTGAACATGTTCAATCGGCCGAGCATTCAGAAAAATCATTTAAGCTAGATTAAAATGGCGGCTGCACTGTGCTTATGAAAGAAACTGTGCATCTTTTGTATAAATTTGAACGATTTCATATCCAAGTATTGGATGAATAATTCAAGTTATCGATTCACGCCATTAGAAAACTTGTTTTTAACCCTAGGATGGTTACAAACACCTGCTGGTAGGAGCACTATGGAATTATTTTGCCCTGTCTAGAGTGAAACTCCTATTTGAACGAGATAGTACATTGATTGATGAGGTCCTAGCATACAAAGATTTAAAATAATCCAAAATCAAATGCATGCATTCAAAATGGCGGCCCCCAAAGGTCTGAAGGCAAGCGTAATTCATTATTTTAGTGCCAACTGAAATAATGAATATTTTTCATGGAAACGTTTGAAATGACTTTACTTGAAAGAATTTATAAACCAGATCATTTTTAAGATATTGTAAAATATTTTTAACTATACCCTAAAAAATTATAAAATCGTGACTTGTCTGTCTGTCCGTCCGTCCGCCCGTTTGTTCGTGCGTCATAACAAGTTTTCTCGCAAACCACATGAGCTAGAATGAGGAAATTTTCTACGTAGGTCAAAATTGGTGCCTCTTGAAATTTGCAGTGCAAGAAAATATTTTAAGGTATTTAAGGGGGGCATACAATTTTTTTTATTTCTGTAGCCCTCTAGCAGCCAAGATTCTCAACAGATTCCGTTGAAACTTGAAATTATAAGTTATTAAGGCAAGTTAATTTAATTTAATTATGCAAATCGAATGACCAATAAAAAAGTCGAAAATTTACAGCTTAACATTTTTGCAGCCGATTTCAATAAAAATCGAAATGGCGGCCCTCATAGGTCAGAAAAAAATTTAAAATCTATATATCAATGGCAACGCAAGTGCTGATTAAACTTTTATGGAAATCTTTTGAAATTAACTATTCGAGCTATTTAAGCCTTTGTGTGTTTACCACTGTGAACTGTGTAAACAGCAAATGCGAGAAGGGCGAAACCGGTTTTTGTATGTTTACAACAATTTATTATCCGCGGATTTTCAATATGTAATCCATACGTGTGCAACTCAATTTAATTAGCAAAATATTTGCGCCCCGATAAAAGGTCTCTAAAAACGAACGTGGCCAGTTTTTTTTCATGTCAATAAATACCCATGTGGTACTACCAAAATTGCAGAAAGAAGTTTAGTAGTAGGCAAACCAAATTCTTTTTCGAAACTTTACGCTACATACGAGAAATTTACCTTTCCGGCTGGTGCTGCCAACGGGGATTTTTTTTGGACTTGCTCCAAATTCTGCTGCTCGACCTTTCGCATAAATTCCAATTGGGTCTTGTCCAATTTTCGATCGAGGAATTTCACATTTGGTTCGCTGTTGCTGCTACCGAATGATGAAATGATTTGCATGATGACATTGCCCTCCTAGCGAATTATGTTGGTGTTGTAGAGGGATGTTAAGGAAATCCTTGTTGCGATTTGTGAGATTTAATGTTGTAAAAACTGACCGGGTTGCATCTATCATGGGTTCGGACAATTTTCTCTGGAGGTTAGCTTTTGCCTCTTGTGTCCGACACCAAAAGCCGTACTCCGCGTGGCCCGTTTGACATTCCCCGACTAAAACTCGCGTAGGATGGGAATGTCATCCAAAGCTGACGTTAGCTAGGAAGCCATATGGTAGTGATGGGTATGTGGGTTAGTCGGCAGTGGCGTAGGGTCAAATCATTACAGATGCCAAGCAATAATTGATGCTAATCTATATATGGTATATATATATATATATATATATATATATATATATATATATATATATATATATATATATATATATATATATATATATATATACAATTTATTGTACTAATCGAGCAGTCGCCCAGGCAAACTGCTCGAAAACCATCATAATGCTGATCCAATTTTAATTGTAAATTTAAAAAGATAAATATTGAAATTTACGATTAAAATTCGTACACGACAACCCCTTTGTAACGCAACTTACCATCGAATTGCACTTCCCCGCAAGGAGACTATAATGAGTGGAGCGAAAGTAGGGAAAACCTCGAACGGAACGACCTTGCGATGCCCTTGGTTTGACATCTACGTATCACAAAAGGAGCTATGAAGTTGAAAAGATCTTTCTAAAGAGAAACGTCCCTCGTCTTGGTGCTCGCAAGGGAGTCTTGAATTGAAATTCATCGCAACCGTTAGCCATCCGCGGGCGATCCGCAAAAGCGTGATTTAATTCAGAATTGAGCCGACTGATAATTCAATTAGTCCACGACAACCCACTGACTGTAGTGGGAAAGTGCGCGTGAACGGTTCCTTTGCGACTTTCATCAATTTTAACCACCGATTATTTCTGCAGTTGAAATCATTAGATAAATCGGTCGAAGAGTTGAGTTTTGTTTTTGTAGTCACCTTTCGTAGATTTATGTTGCGTCTCAAGGACGACTACAGAAACCGGCGTGTTATGGATCATTGGTAGTGTCGCAGAGTCTGTTTGAATGATTGTTGAAATTAAAAATTAAATATGGGAATTTTAAAGAAGAAAATGTGCGAAAGGCACGACAGTGCTAAATAGAAAAAGCTCGTATGATTTTCTAGCGTAATGCGCATTGAATTTTCTGAGGGATAATAGTGTGTGTGAGTTGAATAGTCATTG
This sequence comes from Odontomyia ornata, assembly GCA_963969285.1. Taxonomy (NCBI): domain Eukaryota; kingdom Metazoa; phylum Arthropoda; class Insecta; order Diptera; family Stratiomyidae; genus Odontomyia; species Odontomyia ornata. The sequence continues at coordinate 154,725,221 of OZ017739.1, forward strand.
AAGTCGCTGCTAAATAACGGGAAATCATTTAATCTTATCCCGGGAAGTGTTTTAATTTCGGGTGTGAATTTTTTTACTTGCAAAGAAATATTTGCAAGCGTGGTTGAAGTTTCTTTGAATTCTGCCCGATTGGTATGGAATTTTATTGCGGTCCGACCTGAATACAATTTCAAATGTTCCTTAATAACACAAGTGTTCACGTTGACAACGAGGCTACTTGTGACAGTTAATATAATTGTGTACCATTCCGGCTGAGTCTTATCTTAATCCAAAATTAAACGTAATACATTTTTGTCTGCTAAAAGTTTGCATGAACGCACAAGCCGAAGGTCCCAGGCTCAAATCTCGTTGGGAGCAACGTGATTTAGTTCAGGGGATTTTTCGGACAGACTACGAGTGTTCACTCAGTGGTGATATGTACTGATTTAATCAGAAAATATCATAGCTGAGCAAGCACACGGGAGCATGGTACTGACCAAACCCACTTCCGTAAAAATCTCTAAGCGAGGGCCCGAGAGGGGCTGTAGTGCTACAAAGAAGAAGAAGAAGAAAAGCTTGCAGGAAACTGGCATTACCTTTGGGAAGTTTTGAAAAGTGATCACACAGCTGGGAGCCGAATTCCATTGCTGTAATATGGAATTCATCCTCAAATTCAGCATTGCTGTACCAATTGCCATGCAAGCGCTAACTGATGTACCTTTCACGCGTAAACTAATGATGTTTGAATGTTTTAATATGGAATTGGGGCCACTGCGACTGGTTCCATATTTTCGGGAGTCATCAATTTTAATTGAAAAGATTTGAACCATTCAAAATAGAAAGCATCAAAGAATTGGAGGCATGGTAGCACTTTCCATATGTGGTGCATATTTAGTGTATCAACTGAATTCACGCATAAAATGTATGCAAGATGCGGACGATTTCCCTTAAAGTTTCTAATTTCTACTTTCGGTTTAAAAACAGAAAACATGTTTCTCAATCACGAATCGTGGATAGTTTGAACACAATAAATTCGCGAGTTTTTTTTTGGATTCATTTGTTTTATTGAAAACACTTGAATGTTCTATTAAACTTTGGTGTATAAATTGATTCATTCCATCCAACACAATAATGCAAAATGAAAATGAGGATATGAATCATTGGGGTATGCCTGTCTGTGTCTGTGTCTACGACACCATTGTCGTTGTCTTCATCTTCCATTAAAACAACCTGAAAGAAAGACACTAAGTGAACACCTTTTTGTAAAGATACGAGAAAGTACTTCAGTGATCTAATATGTTGATGAAATTGAGAGGAAAATACCATACGTATTTGTAGTGGATGGCAATGCTAGAGAAATTTTACAGCTCGAAGAGAAACGACAGAGACTGGCAAATGATCTTATCAAACTAAGAAACAAAAAGCATTTGCTACTTATGCTGAACAATTTTCAAAAATTCGGTCAATTCCTCAGCCATAAACATCGCCAATACTTTTTTAGGTCTTTGAAAAATTTTTTTACAAAGACCTACTAGTTTTGCGACCTTTCTGTCCGTCCGTCCGCCCGTCTGTCCGTGCGTCACAGCAAGTTTCCTTAGAAACTATAGAAGGCGGAAAGCTCAAACTTTGTGGGAAGGTCAGAAATGTTGGTCTCTCAAAAGTTTAGGTCTTAACAAAAATTTAAAAATTTTTTAAAAGGGGGTCCCCCCTAATAACGAAGTAGCCATTAAAAATTTTTTTTATCAAAGTAGTCGGGTTGGGTATTAAATAAAACGCCTTAATTATATATATATATATAAGAATCTTAAAGAAAAAGGTAATTTTATGCCACAGGGGGTCCAGGGACTGGCAAAATGTACCAAAATGTTGTGTGTGTCCCCTCGCGATTGGACACCTTTGAGCCGAAAAATCTGAAAATCACCACGGATGTAGGTCTTAATGAGTACAAGGGCAGGAAATACCTCAGAAATCAAAATTTGCTCAATTTTGTTAATCATAGTATGATTTGTAGATTTTACATTTTTACCTATAAAATCAAAATCGTACCCTTAAACTTCTTGAAATGCATATAGATTAGTATAGTAATAATAATAATATATTTTATGGAAATTGAATCATAAGTTACAGCCCTTTAAATTGAATGGAATCACAACAACAACAACACATGTTTATGGTTGATACGTATTTCAAATTGACCTGGGCACTTTTATTTTCTTTCAATTTTCATTAAAATTTAAGGAATAGTGTCTAATTGAAATATGTTCAATCGGCTGAGTATTTGGAAAAATTATATAAGCTGCATCAGAATGGCGGCTGCAATGTGCTTATGAAAGAAACTCTGCATCTTTTGTATCAACTGGAACAATTTTTTATCCAAGTATTTGATGGATAATTGAAATTATCGATTCACGCTACTAAAAAAATTGTTTCGAACCCTAAGATGGTTACAAAGACCTTCTGGTAGAAGCACTCTCCTGCTTACTCAACTTTTTTAAGCATATAAATAACAAAAATACTTAAATATAAAGTTCAATGGAAGTGTAATTCGAATTTTTATAAAAACACAACGATAAGTCTAACTTGCAAAGTGCTGGGAGTTCAACATAGACGTACACCCAATTTTCGTTGACTTTAAGCTAGTATACGACAGTATTGATCGTAACGTACTGTACCAAATAATGGTTTGCTTTGGCATTCCAGCCAAATTAGTCCGTCTTACCAAAATGACAATGACGTCGACAACCTCCCAAGTCCGCATCAATAACCAACTCACCGATGCCTTTGACACAAATATCGGACTAAAGCAAGGAGATGAGCTGGCCCCATTGGTAATCAATTTGGCTCTGGAGTACGTCATAAGAAAGCTACCTGTGGATTCGTGAGGTAAATTACTACTCAAGTTGAGCCAATTAGTAGCCTGTGCGGACGACAGCAACATATTGTCACGGTCATTAACAACTGCCAAAGAACTCTTCCTGAAACTCGACCAGGGCCGGACAAACGATGATTTTAGATGCAGGCAAAAACATGTTTGGCGCCCCCCGCCCCCCTAATTTTTAAAAGTTGTCCAGTTTTCGAGTGTTCAGTAAAAAAACTTTTATTCAATTCAGAACAACTCTAAAGTTAAAAGTAAACTTTCGCAGTTCTGATTAAAACATTTTTGCATTAACAGTAACTTTTCAATTGTGAAAGTTTTTTTGCCCTTGGGAGTGAGTGATAAATAATTTCTTCATAATGAACAATGTTTTTTGTTATAATCATCATTATTTATTTATAATCTATTTACAACCAATCAATATTTCGAAAAGTTTCGTATTTTCAACTAAAAAAATTTTTACATCAGCAGAAACCTATTCTACAAATTTACTTTTCTTGCCCAGTGTTTCAAGGATTTTTTTTTTTCTATTGAAATGGTAGCCAAATCACATAATCGTTCTTGAGAAATAGACGATCTTAAATAGTTTTTGATCAATTTTAGTTTGGAAAAACTTCTTTCTCCACTTGCTACGCTAATTGGTAAAGTTAACAAAATTCGCAAAGATACAAAAACGTTTGGAAAAGTATTGATTAATTTGTTTTTTGTGATGTAATTCAACGCATTGAGTGGAGTGGTTTCAGATGGAATCATTCGCGAAAGGATAACAAGTTCTTGATGTATTTCTTGTCCATCGATGTCACATTCTTCCCCATGTGTGAGAATCTTCTGTAAGTTCGAGCAGTTTTTCTCGAGTTTGGTTTTAAAAAGGTGTGCTATCCCGTGAATGTCATATAAAAAGCTGAAATTGTCACTATGACTCTTCATTTGCTGGAATCTCCATCAAACGACGCAATAGCTACATCCAGTACTGCATAGTAGAAATTCACTTTAAAAGATTCTATTCCTGACGGAACTGGTTCATCTTGCTGCTCGTAAGCAAATTGCCTTTTCATCTTTCTTGGGCGAATGCGCGTTTCTCTTTCAAAATCGGGACTTGCATCAAGAATTTCCGCAAGTTATTTGGCATCAATTATTGTAGAATTTAGGCTTTCTTCTGTTCTCATGCTTTTCAGGAAAGTTTTTGCACTGTCAATCAATTCCATAGCAGTTTCTAAACTGTTAGATATTTCTTGGAGATGTTTACTCACGAGGTTTATTTTGGACAAAATTAAATGCCAGACCACTAAGCTGGACAAGAATTTGAAATTTTTGAGTTTTTTTGCAATCCTTTTAGCAGTGTTCCTTGCAAACGCATTCTGTTTTTGATCCTCGCTTGCCTCAAACAAAGCATCATAGACCTCTCCAACATTAAATCTCAGGGGAGTGACTGAATCGATTCGACTTTCCCAGCGCGTTGTACTTAGAGGTTTTACTGTCAAAGCAGTTATGTGGTTTTTGAGGATACTCCAGCGGTAGGTCGAGGCAGAAAAAAAGTTGAAAATTTCTTGCACGATACTGAAGAAATCCAAAGCATCAAAACATGACTTGGCTCCATCGTTGACTACCAGATTTAGAGAATGGTTGCTGCATGAACGAAAAACGCTCGTGGATTGAGTTCAAGAATTCATTTTTGTACGCCTACGTTTTTTCCTTTCATATTTGAACCGCTGTCGTAGCCTTGGCCTCGCATATTGTTCAACTGCAAACCATTCTTAGCCAGCTCTTCTAAGAGATAATCTTTTATCCCTTCTCCTGATGAATCGTTGATTGAAACGAAACCCAAAAAATGTTCTTGAATTGACACTTCTTCCCCTGAAATAGCTTTCACGAATCGAACTATCATTGTCATTTGCTCTATGTGACTGACATCTGGAGTACAGTCCGAAATGATTGAAAAGTACACTGCTTCTTTCAAAGAAGAATTTTTTCCTTAATATCTTTCGAAATCAGAGAGATAAATTTGTTCTGAATCGTCTTGCTTAAATAAAGAGTACGAGTTTCTCCAGACGATTTTCTACGTAAATGTTCGGCTAACACGACATCGAACTTTGCGTTGTATTCCACGAGCTTTAAGAAGTTGCCATTGTTGTCTTCAAAAAGAACATCTGATTTTCCTTGAAAAGCCAACCCCTTAGAAGCGAGAAATTGAACAATACAAAGCAGTCTTCTCAAAACTTCATTCCAGTGTTCAGTTTCAGCCATGATAAGCCTTTGGTTTTCTTCATCGATGGTTTTGTTCAAATGCATACGATGCGATAATTCTTGCCAAGACTGCGTAGCTTTAATATGGTTTAGAAATTTTTCATGGCGAGATAAATATACTGACATGTTTTTCAAGTCTGAGTAACCAGACGATGAGGATACCGATATAGTTTCCGTACCAAAAAGGCGACAACAAAAGCAGTATATTTTGTCCTTTGCAACGGAGCAAATTAACCATTCTCTTTTGGAATTTTGTGAAATTTAATTTGAAAACAAAAATGAATCAGCTCACTGGCTTATGTACTATTGAAGGAAGGAAAATATGTCTTAAGTATATACTTACTTCTTTTAATGTTTTTCTGGTCACATTTTCTTCAAATGTTTTTCAAATTGTTTTGAATCACTAGGATTCACTGGGGGAACGATGAGAAACGTTTTTAAGGCCTGCACTTGATTCCTGTTCTGTTTTTCGTTTTCAATCTTTCTTTTTCGATAAAACGATCCGGATGGTTTTATTTCTGAGGATTTCCCGACATATTTGCATATTTTGTGAACAACTACAATTACAAAACCAACCAATATTAATGTAATAGTTCAACCGAAGCTACGAAAATGAAATCGCGCACATTCGAGCATACATCTGATTACCTGTATAGATAGATCAAGTTCCCCCATGCAACGAAAGCAAACGAAAAGGGATTCAAAGTAAATAAGATCGTTTCGCTCGCTTTTTGAGTGGGGTTAAAGGAATGAGAATTAAATAAGGTCTTTTTGAAAGCTGCAATGCTGGGGTATAATAATGCACAAAGACAAGTGCAAAATATGTTTTGATGGTGTGCAAACTGATGAACGATAGTTTGCTGGGAACAAGCATCGTTTTTTGAGGTTACTCAAGTCGAATAAAAACAAAAGATGAGTTGCTTTTATCCACTATTCTCTGGCCAGTGAAAGAATGCATCCTGTTCCGACGAGTTTACGTTCGTCCTGCGCATTTCCCAACATTTCCCAAACGCGCGAAACTACCTCCCACGACTCGGACTCGGACGGTACTATCGCTCCTGCTTATTCAAACGGCGTGAAGATCGAATTTTTCCTTTAAAAAAACTGCAGGTCTAGGTCTTACAATCTTTTGCGCCCTCATTTGGTGCCCTAGGTTCATCTACTTGGCCATTTGGCGCCCCTCAAAAATTTTACGAGCAGGCAACCGCCTGCTTCGCCTTCGCCTAAATCCGGCCCTGAACTCGACAGTGAAGCAAAACTAGTAGGGCTACAAATCAATGAAAATAAAACAAAGCTCATGAGGCAGGCGAGAAAAAATACCTCAAGCACACAAAATATCACACTTGGTGAGTACAGTATCGAAAATGTGGGCGAATTTGTGTACTTAGGTACCAAAATAATGAAAACGGGTAATGAAAGAGACGAAATACGCCGAAGAATACAGCTCGAAAATAAAATATTTTATTCAATATTGATGATCTTGAAGACCAGCTGCATACACAGGAAAACAAAGCTCCAAGTATACAAATCTGTGATAAGACCTGTGTTATGCTATGGGTGTGAAACATGGACCCTAACTCAAGCATCCGCAAATATATCGAAAGCCTTTGAGTGGCGGGTCCTGTCGCGAATAATCGGAGCTAAGCTAGACGGACCAATGGTGAATTCGATACAACCATGAGCTGTACGAAAATTTTGACGAACCGGAGGTGTCAACGATTGTAAGGCTTCGGAAGCTACAATGGGCTGGCCACATGAATCGTATGGACGAACAACGAATACCCAAAAAAGTATTCGTTGGGAAAACTGAAGGCCGATGACCATTGGGGAAGCCAAGGAGACGCTGGTCTGACTCAGTCGTCGAAGACAGTTCATCGCTGCTCGGATTTTGAAACTGAAGGACGCGGTCAATGGACCGAGACAGTTGGAGGCGCTATTTGCAGGAAGCGAAGGCTGTAGTGCTAAGAAGAAGTCTAAGCTTTCGGAAAAGAGATTTTCAGATTAATTATATGAAAACCGGCCATGCCCACCCCATTTGCGAGCGCTCGTTGAGGAGGATGGATAAGTACCCTTGTTTTAGATAAATTGCAATTTTTAGAATAAAATTAAATTTGAGATAAAATAAAATTATTTCACTTGAAATTGAACTATATAAAGTGCCTTTATTGTTTTCAAAAATGTCCGCCGTGCTATTATCGCTGATTGAATGTAAGCGAATTGAGTAGGAATTAAATAGTCATGTCATAATTAGCAAGCAAAAAGTAATAATTTTTTCAGTACAAGTATCTGGATAAAGAATATTAAAAATACGTCAAAATGAACCGAATAACCGAATAATGAAAGTTTCCAGGAAAAGTAGATTAAGGCCTCTTTAATACCAGAAAAGTTATAAGGCTACATTAATTTGTGCTGACTACTGATGGGGTTGTCATAGATATCATTTGATAATTTTCACTAGAGACATGTGTAACTATGATTTTCCCTTTGACGTAATTATTTAATATAATGTGGAAGAGCTTAATTTTGTAAATGTAGAGCCATATTACCAACACGAAAAATAACTATAAAACATATTTGTAATTTATTTTACAATTTATAATTTATAAATTTTATTGTACAATTCTCACATTAGATGAAAATATTTATTCGAGGCTATTATTTGAAATAATGAATTTCTAAAAAACGAAAAATCTCGGTCTTTCCATTTCGTTTCAAAACCAGACCGGGTATGGGGCCCGCCACGTTGGCTGGTCCCTCCACTCACGAGCTAGCCCTACTCAGGCACTCATTACCGAACTGATTTCGTAATCGCAGAAAAATATCCGTGCTTTTAACGCCTTCCCAGACAAAACAAGTTGAGTAAGCAAAAGAGTGCTCCTACCAGAAGGTCTTTGTAAACATCCTAGGGTTAAAAACAAGTTTTCTAATGGTGTGAATCGATAACTTGAACTATTCATCCAATATTTGGATATGAAATCGTTCAAACTTATACAAAAGATGCACAGTTTCTTTCATAAGCACAGTGCAGCCGCAATTTTAATCTAGCTTAAATGATTTTTCTGAATGCTCGGCCGATTGAACATGTTCAAGTTAAAGACTATTCCTTAAATTTTCATGAAAATTGAAAGAAAATGGAAGTGCCTAAGTCAATTTTAAATATATATAGGGTTTTCCAATCAGAGGTGTTATTTTGAATAGATCTTGTGATTTAACACCTTGCGACTTCTTCCTTTGAAGCCACGTGATAGAGAAGGCCTATGCCAACAGCCCAGCGTCGATTCAAGATCTCAAAGATGAAATTCGTGAGGCTATCGAGGACATAGGGCAGCCACTTTGCGATTTGGTTATGGAAAATTTCATGAAGAGGATATGGTCCTGTAAGCGTGTCATAGTGATTATTTGCCTGATGTTTATTTTTGCTATTAACGGCATATCTTTTTTCTTTATAATGAAATAAACAACTGATCAATTATTTTAAAAAATGGCATTTTTCTTTTAGTATCAAAATAACACCTCTTATTGGAAAACCCTATATCAACCATAAACACGTGTTATTGTTGTTGTAATTCCATATAATTGAAATGGCTATAACTCACTTGGTTATAATTCGATCTCAATTAAATTTTGTGAACATATATATCTTATCTCAGTCTATATAACTGCAAAATTTCAAGAAGTTTAAAGGTACCGTTTCGATTTTATGGGCAAAAATGTAAAATCTACAAATCATACTATTGTTTCTAAGGTATTTGTTGCCCTTGTACTTATTAAGGCCCACGTTCGTGATAATTTTCAGGTTTTTCGGCTCAAAGGTGTCCAATCGCGAGGGGGGGGGGACACAAATTTTGGGTACATTTTGCCTTTCCCTGGACCCCCTAATTCATAAAATGATTTTTTTATTTCAGATTCTAAAAGTTCTAATCAAGGCCTTTCATTTGATATCCCACTCGACTACCTCTGATTTAAAAAAAATTTTTAAGGGCCAATTCATTATTAGGGGGGACCCCCCTTAAAAATTTTTTTAATTTTTGTTAAGGCCTTAACTTTTGAGAGACCATCACTTCTGACCTTGTCACAAAGTTTGAGCATTCTAGCTTCTATAGTTTCTGAGGAAATCAGCTGTGACACACAGACAGACGGACAGACGGACGGACGGACAGACGGACAGGCAGGTCGCGAAACTAGCAGGTCTTTGTAAAAAAAAATTTTTACAAAGACCTAAAAACCAATGACAATACGTTTTTTTTTTTGTGGTAGGGAGGTGAAGGCATTTACGCCCGCCGAGTCTGGCAGTGTGGGACTCCCATGGAGGATACCCTTGGACTACCCACTAAACACCTCCCCTGTCAATCTGAGAACTTAGCCTGGAACCGTTTGACACATTACTTCGGGCCAGGTCTCGTTTTGTTACGCCGTGGGGCGCCTTCAAGCTGGGGAGTCCCTTTCTTAGCGGGAGGGGAAGAGGAAATGCCAGAAGAGCGATCCCCCCTCCCCAGCGCCTCCAGCTGCTGTGAGTCCCTTTTATATTTCAGGACTGCCCGAGCATAATGTGCCACCTGGTTCCATTTGTCAACTGATTCGAGCATCACCGCAACTATATTTTCCGGGGTGAGCTCTCCCGTCTCCCTGTAGAGTTCCCTTCGCAGCCTGACCCATTTTGTACACGCAAAAAATGTGTGACAGGCATTGTCCTCCTCTCCTGGGCAAAACCGACAATCGGGAGACCGTGACTTACCGATCTTGTGCAGGTAAGACTGAAAACACCCGTGCCCGCTCAATAGCTGGGTCAGATAGAAGTCAGTCTCACCATGCCTTCAATTTAGCCACGGTCTCACGTCCGGGATGAGGCGCGCAGTCCACCTTCCCTTCGTGCAATTCCCCCAAGACTGCTGCCAATCGTTAAACGAGCGTTGTCTCTCCTCGCGGACAACCATCTCCCTCGCATCCTCGTTTCGGCGCAGGTAGATAGCGCGGCGCTCTCTAGCAAGGAGGGCGACAGGTATCACGCCTGCAATCACTCTCACCGCCGAGTCGGAGGCTGTTGGATACGAAGATGCAATTCTCAGTGCTCCTCTTCTCTGTACCTGTGCCAATCGTTTTCGGTATACCTCCTTGCTGAGAGCGTCGCCCCATACCTCTGCTCCGTACAGTAGCACTGACCCTACAGCACTCATCAAGAGGCGTCTTCTTGATGGGCTGGGTCCCCCTACGTTGGCCATAAGTCGACTCAGGGCCGATATTCCCGAAGCAGCCTTCTCAGCCGTTGCCCTGATTTGCTCAGAGAAACTCATCTTCGAGTCAATCAGTAGCCCCAGGTACTTCACCGCTGGCTTCGATTCGATTTGTATACCTCCAATACTGATCATCCTTACTCTAGGGATTCTCTTTTTTGTCAAGATGACCACTTCGGTTTTCTCCAGTGCTAAACTGAGCCCGCGAGCAGTCATCCAGTCCCTCACTCGGCGCATTAGCATACCCAGCCTAAGTTGCGCTTGTTAAACGGTGCGTCCAGCGACCAGAGCCGCAACATCATCCGCATAGCCGACCAAGTGCGACTCATCTGGCATCTCAAGTCTCAGTAGCCCGTCGTAAGACACGTTCCACAGGTCCGGACCAAGGATAGATCTCTGGGCAACACCCGATGTAATTTCCATCCTTCGTGGGCCCTGTGTCGTGTCGTAGAGCAGGCTTCGGTCCTTTAGGTAGTTCCTCAAAAGCCGCATTAGATATTCTGGAACTTGAAAAGAGTTTTCCAGCGTGTCCAGAATATTCACCCATCTAGCGGAGTTGAAGGCATTCCTGACGTCAAGTGTCACCAACAGGACGATCCGTCGCTTGGTGCGACTATATGCCTCTGCCTTTTGGACCGCGTTCACCACCTCTGCAATCGTATCAATGGTAGAACGTCCTGCTCTAAAGCCGTACTGCTGAGGAGATAGGTCCCCAGCAGCACGAATCGCGTCAGTGAGTCTTCCCTTGATGAGTTTCTCTAGCACTTTCCCAGCCGTGTCTAGCATGCATAACGGGCGGTATGCAGACGGCGATTCGGGATTTCCCTTCCCCTTGCTGATCAGTACGAGCCTCGCCACCTTCCATCGTACCGGGAAACCCCCGTCCCGTAGGCAAGCGTTGAATGTGCTGAGCAGCAAGTCCGGACAATGGTGATAGACGAGCCGCAACACCTCAGCTGGAACACCATCTGAACCTGGAGCCTTCCTCGCTTTCAAGGAGAGGACTGCCTCCTCCAGTTCCAGCAGTGTGAAGAGTGGGCACTCTACTGCTGTTTCACCATGGACAGCGTCAACACGGACGGGATGGGCGGGGAAGAGTCATGTATACAAGGCTTCCGTAGGGCACCAAGTTTCCCCATGACCAGCTTGTAGCCAAGGCCCCACGGATCCTTGTTCACATTGTCCACTAGGTCTTGCCAGCAGCGAGCCTTGCTACTGTTGATCAGTTTGCGAAGGCATTTCCTGGCTGACTTATATGCTGCCACCTGGTTGCATGCCTCGTCACGGTTCCGCGCCCGTTGAGCCTCACGCCGAAGCTTGTGACACTCCCTCCGCTTTTCAGCGATTTCAGTAGACCACCAGTACACTGGGGGCTTGCCGTGCCGGGGTCTTCGGCGGGGCATAGAAGCGCAGCAAGTAGTCGTGATTATGCTCATGGTAGAGTTCACCACGTCTTGAGCTGCCAGTTCTTCCTCCGGAGCTCCCTGCAGCGGCTCACCTGCTGTGAGAACCTTGACGAACCTCTCGACGTCCATTCTTCCAATGTTCCATCCAGTTGTAGAAGGCCGAGAGCACGGACGTCGGGAGATAGCATCACTTATCTCAAGCAGAATGCACTGGTGATCACTGGCTGAGTAGTCCTCTAATACTTTCCAGTTGTGTATCCTCCGTACTAAGGACTCCGAGGCGAATATCACGTCCAGTATGGTTCCCTCACAGCCAATACGGCGGAAAGTCGGCGTATTTCCGGAGTTTAGTACGACGAGGGCCGTCCTGGCCGCTATTTCCAGGATTCGTTTTCCCCGCGGATCCGTCCGAGGCATGCCCCATTCGATTGCTTTAGCATTGAAGTCGCCCCCAACGAGCACTTTACCATCTGCGTTCGAGACAGCGCCCTCCAGAGCATTAAGCTTGGCTTGGAAAGATGATATTGGCTCGTTAGGCGTTAGGTAGACACTAAAGAAGGTGATCCCTGAGCACCGAACCCACACGAAACCATCCCCCCCATCAACAACTCTCCGCTTGAAAATCACTGTTCCGAACCCAGATAGCGGCAGTACCAGTTTCATCAGAGTACCATAATGCAGGACTTTTATTATGGTGTTGCTCACTCAGCAGCAAGAAGTCGGCTTTCCTGTCCCTCGCAAACTACTCAAGCAGATTTTGGGCGGTTGAACTGCGGTGTAGGTTTAGCTGCAGGATGCGGGTCATCGAAGCTCTGATTTTGCCTTGGCTAGGGCTTCCTGGAATACCCGGCATTTTCCTGATCCCAAGACGTGTCCAAAATCAGGTTTTGGATCAGCATCCTTGCAAAGAATACAGTGTGCCTCCTTCGTACACTCTTTTCTTTTATGTCCCATTTCACCGCATTTGTAACATAGGGAACTCCTATCGGGTCCTTTGCATACTTGTGTGGTGTGACCATAACCAAGGCATTTGAAACATTGAAGAGGCGTTGCTCTTCGCCGTATCCTACAGACAACCCACCCTATTCGTACTTTGCCCTTGTTCAGGAATTGTTCGGCGTCCTTTTCGGTCAAGTCAACTATGACCATGGGTTGTCCCCTGTTGTTTTCTGGTGTCAGTCTCGCTTTGATTCTTCCCACGCTAGGGAACTCCCTTTTGATGGCCTCTTCTACCTCGGACAGATCCGTCACGCAGTCAATGTCCCGTATTTCGATCGTTGCCATCGGCTCGAGCGGGGCTATAGTTGCACTTTTGCCGAGGATTTTCTTTACTGCGTCACAGAATGCTTCTTTATTGCCGGCCTCTGCTCCGAATTCGACCAGTATGTGGCCCGACCGCGTTGGTCGTACTACTTTAATGGTAGTATTGGTGTCTTTGGGCCTTACGTTTCCCCTGATGTCCCGCAGCACCTCCGCGTAGGATCAGCCATCTTGGGGCTTTACAAGCAGTGCCTGCTAACAGGGTCTTCGTCGGGGCTTCTGCCTCTCCTGTTTTGCATCAGGTCCTTTCGCGTCCGTGCGAATTTTATTTTCTGGCTTTTTTTGAAGGAGTTTCTTTGCGGCTTTCATCGCTCCTTTTGTAAGCACTGTCTGGAACCCCCGACCTGGTGCTCCACGCCCGTCAAGTGCCTCTTCCTTCCTTCTTTTATCCCGATCTCCTTCGATTGGGCTAGACGCCATTCTTTTAGTGACTTTTAATGATGGAGCTATCTGCATGTCGCCTTTAGATTTCGCCCCAAGCACCTCTTTAGCCTTCTGTTCATCTTCGGCCCTTAACCAGCTCTGCCAATAGTGCCCTATACGATCTAGGAGCTCCTCTAGTTCAAGGAGCCCTTCCTTTGCTACTTTGCTAATTTTTGGGGAGTCGCATGCAGCTTGTATTCTTTTCAGAACATCTCCCGCTTTTCGAAGTAGTCTTTCCTCTTCGTATCGCTGGGCCGCAATTGTACCTTGCAACCATCCTTGGGAGAGGTTTTCACGTTCCGTTTCCGAGTGCAGTACTTCCGCCACATTTTCAACGGTGGCGGTACAATCACGCGGTGTCTGGTCACTCTTTGCTTTTAGTACCGTAATCTCCTCGTTTGCTTCTGGATTTTTCGTTGCAATGTCGGGATTTGTGACCCTTGCATCGGTCACTTTAGTAACGATCGCAGCCGTGACAATCGAATTTTCGGTGCTCTTTACGTTATCTTCCACTGCTCGAACACCTGAAGCATCTTGCTGAGTCTCCCGCTTCTCCTTAACAGGACGCTCGGGCGTTCGCATAGTTTTTTTGCTGCACCCAAACGCCGCAGGAATCTCAGTCTGCACCAGACTGTCTGCTGTTCTCCGTTTTTCGTCTACCGTCACTGTCGTCGTGTTAGTCTTCGTTTTTTTTCGTGGTTAGTACAGCTCTCGATGTACTGTTGACAACGTGGCTGCAACCGCTGGTTGCGTCGTCGTTATTATTTTTGGTTTCATTTGTTGGATGTTTTTGATCTGTTGATTTTGTTTGCTCCATTTTATTGGGTCCCCCCTCGGAGCCGCTATCTTCGTTCGTGTGTGTAGTCACCTTTTTGGTCCCATGGTTATCTTTGCGGTGCAGGGAGGCCATGCGAGGGTTGGCACAAGCCCTTATGGGGACAAGTGCTCAGAGCCAGACCAGCGCTAATCGGGAGTCCGTCTCAACCGAACCTACACCACCAACCCAATGGTGCGAACTTCGAACGTACTCCGAGGCCTGCCAAGGTTTTAACGGGACGGAAACGGTATGATAGTTGAATTGGAGCCGTTCACACACGAGTTTCACCTCGGCGCTACTGTGCAAAGCAACTAGGTCCAAACCATCACATCCGCCAGCCCAAAGCGTCAATTCCAGTTCGTTGTCCAAAGCGTAGTCCAGATACAATAAGAGTCGTTACCTGTCATCCCAGGAGGGAACCTCACGGCACCCCCCATATCCTCGGGTCCGTGGGGGCGGCACTCCCCAAAGAATGCTAGTCTCCAAGAATGTTCTTGTGGACCGGCTTTCTCCCTGCGGGAATTTCCTCGGGTACGTGGGGGTGGAACTTCCCAAAGAATGCTAGCCTCCAAGAGTGGTCTTGTCGACCAGCATTCCCCCTGCGGACAATACGTTGCCCAACAGTAGTCGGCACTTGACGTTCACTCATGGTCGTAGCACGCGCATAAAACATGCACTCCCGACGAAAACTATGCCACACTGCTCGTAAGGGACCCAGTATCACACACTCAAGCCACGGCCTTCAAAACATACATGCGCGCCATGTACAGCGTTTGTCTCCATCATATTTGAACCGTCCTAATATATATATATATATATATATATATATATATATATATATATATATATATATATATATATATATATATATATATTTATATGTATATATATATATTTATATGTATATATATATATATATATATATATATATATATATATACATAGATATATATATATATATATATATATATATATATATATATATATATATATATATATATATATACATATCTATACATATAATTTCACGGAGACCCTCGACCACCAGCTGGCTCCCATCTTATCAGACGCATCGTTAAAGGAAAGCAACGAGCTCTCGATGGAAGTGAAAGCAGCTATTAATACCGTGGCAAAACAGACGATCGGACATCAAACCCGGCGCAAGAGAAACCAATGGTTCGATGACAAGTGCCAAAATGCGTTAGATAAAAAGAATCAGGCGTACAAGGATTACATAGGTAGGAAAACCAGGACGAAGAGAGAACACCATGAAAATCTCAGAAGAGTAGCGAATAAGATCATTAGAATTAAGATTATTACTATAACGACCAACTGAGAAGTATCGATATAAGTTTAGCGAGGAACAACACAAGACAAGCATACAAAGTAATTAACATGGTTATCAGCTCACAACCACGCTCTGTCGTGGTGATATCGCCAATATCATCGCAGATGAAACCAAAATTAAGGAAAGATGGGCATCAGATTTCACGAACTTTCTTAGTTCTCCGCACAGCTCCCCAACATCGGAGCCTATAGATGTTGGCAGAGAGTTTGCATTGGCCCCCAACAACTCTGGATGAAGTGTATTCCATCAGCAAAGCCCAAAAGAATAATAAAATGCCTGGCATCGATGAGATTCCAGTGGAGCTCATCAAATATAGTACAAGCTATGTTCATAAAGCTATTCACAAAGCCATTAAGCACAGTTGGAAAAACGCATATACCGAACGAGATCAACAATAGACCAATTGCTGGGCTTACACATAATTTTCGTTGAATTTAAGCAAGCATATGACAGTATTGATCGTAACGTACTGTACCAAATAATGCTTTGACATCCCAGCCAAATAAGTCCGTCTTACCAAAATGACAATGACGTCGACGGTCTCCCAAGTCCGCATCAATAACCGACTCACTGATGCCTTTGAAACAAATATCGGACTAAAACAAGGAGATGGGCTGGCCCCATTGCTATTCCATTTGGCTCTAGAAAACGTCATAAGGAAGCTACCTGTCGATACACGAGGTGCATTGCTATACAAATCGAGCCAAGTAGTAACCGATGCGGACAACATCAACATTTTGTCATCGTCATTAACAACTGCCAAAGAACTCTTCCCGAAACTCGACAGCGAAGCAAAACTGAATATAAAATAAACCCAATGAACCAGTCGAGGAAAAATACTTCAAGCACACAAAATATCACACTTGGCAAATACAGTATAGAAAATGTAAGAGAATTTGTGTATTTAGGCGCCAAAATAACGAGAACCAGTAATGAAAGAGACGAGATACGCCGAAGAATACGGCTTGCAAATGAAATATTTTATTCAGTTTTGACGATCTTGTAAACCAGCTGCATACACAGGCAATCAAAGCTCTAAGTATACAAATCTGTGATAAGACTTATGTTATGCTATATTGAACGCCCTTGAGCGACGATGCCTGAGGCGACTAATCGGAGCAAAGCTTTATATTCTGCGAGCTACTGTCGTAATTGTTTTCGCAATTATCATGATCAACAAACGAATATACTCGAAAACCCGCCAAGCATGATCAACATCTGAAAGTGACGTCACTGCCCATTCAGTATTGCTCGAATATTCCGGTTAGCTCGCCAATGTACGAGAAATGGATTGAATGACTAGAGACTCTATAGAAAGGCGAGCTGAATGAATGGAGGATCATTACAACCGCGATATAGTAAAACTTCGATAGCGAGGAGTGCGAATTAAAAGCGATATTGACTGGGAAGTGATAGACTCTTGAAGTAAAAATTTAAAGACAAAGTGAAAAGTAAAATTAGTGAAAGTGTTAAATTAATGATTGTGCATTTTTAGTAAATAAACTCTTTTAACTTAATTTAAAAGACATTGCGTTTTTACTTTTCCGGAACATTAAAATTATTGGCCGCGAACCATAACACGCGACAGTGGTGTCAAGAAGTGAGAAAGAAAATTTTGGAAGTGAAAACGTTTAAACATTTTTAAAGTGCACAATAGTGAAAATTAACGTGAAAACTGGTGGAAAAATAGCCAAAATAATAAAAATTCCAGGAAATTTACATCTAAAAGTTGATCGATTGACCATATCGGAGCTCAAGGAGGAGTTGGAACAGCGAAATCTGGCTACACAAAGAACAAAGGTCATACTGATTGCACGCTAGCGTGACGCGATCGAGTCGGAATGCACGTATCTGGATTTGGGGGAGCCCTCAGATGAGGAAAAAGGCCCAGAAGGTGGAGAAGCAGAAACACCAAAATCAAAGGAACCCGAAAATGCGCTAATGCAAATGTTGATACTGATGCAGCAAGATCAGCGACAACAGTCTTTTAATTTAACTGCGAAGCTAAATCAACAATCAGCGAAGCTAAATTAACAATCAGCGAAGCTAAATGAACAATCTGCGAAGCTAGACCAACAAGCATTCGAAATCAAGGTAGATTTCCAAACACAGTCAATCGAAATAAAAGCGGAGCTCGGTAGTCTGAACAAGCAAATTAAATGTGTCGAGGAAAAGGTTGACCAGGTCGAGGAAAAAGTCAGCCAGGTCGAGGAAAGAGTCAGCCAGGTCGAGGAGAGAATCAACAATGAGATGGAAAAAGTGAAAAAGGAATTGGAAGCAGCGAAGGCAGCAGTAACCACCTCACCAACCCTGCTAACAACCGCAGCGCAAAGCTCATCCAGAAATGTGAAAGCACCAATATTCGACGGGCAAACAGTCTGGAGTATTTACAAAACCCAGTTTGAAGCTGCTGCTAGCGCAAATCACTGGAATGAGCAGGAACGAGCAACTGCACTAATTCTTGCTCTAAGAGGCCCAGCTACCGGGCGTTTGCAGACGATCATCGTTGAGTTGCACTCAAACCTGGCTGCTATAATGAATGCGCTCAACATACGTTATGGAGACGATCATCTAAAGCAGATTATTCGGTCACAGCTACGGCATCGGATGCAGAAGTCTGGCAAAACTTTACAGCAGCTAGCCCAAGATATTGAGTGACTGGCACTTTTGGCTTACCCAGCGTACGACCCAGAACATTGAGATGACGCAGCGACAGAAGCATTTATCAGCGCATTGAAGGACCAGAAATTGCAACAAGCCGTGCTTTTAGCTCAAAAGCAAACGGTTAAGGATGCATTAGCTAATAGTTTGAACTTTGAGGCAGCAAAAAATGTGACTTGTACCACTTCCCGGGTTCGCGAGGTAGTGGCAGACGAGTGCAGGTATGAGCGCGTCGAAATTGAGCGAGAGCCGCAGGCAAATGGAGCGCCTAGATGCTGGAATTGCGGAGAGAAGGGGCACCTGCAAAGAGACTGCAAGAAGCGAAGAAAACCGAGCTATTGTCCAGGGTGTGCAGCTAGGAGAAGACCTAGACCGAGTCAAGAGCCCAGAATGGAAGCCCTTCAAGCTGAGGGGTCGGAAAACATGTAAGAGCCAACTTCGTGGGGCAGAGGTTGGCTAGGAGGATCGACGTCTTCAGCACCGCCATGACCGTGTCAAGACTACATCGTGGAGAAGCGGACTTATGCCTTCCGGGTCAAGTTGACGGAGAACATTGCACCATCGATTATCCGACCAGACCTAGTGAGGCAACGACTACTTCACAAGGGCAGGATTTTCTCACTATGGACAGCAACGGGAGGAACTGCATCTGTCCATGGAGAGGTCAACCTCCAGATACAGTTGGGAGACCTTACGTTCCGACATAATTTCTCGGAATGGGTTTTATGGGATCACATGGAATCACGTTGGATTTGGGCAAACGGGTATTGACAGCTACGGCATCGGATGCAGAAGTCTGGCAAAACTTTACAGCAGCTAGCCCAAGATATTGAGTGACTGGCACTTTTGGCTTACCCAGCGTACGACCCAGAACATTGAGATGACGCAGCGACAGAAGCATTTATCAGCGCATTGAAGGACCAGAAATTGCAACAAGCCGTGCTTTTAGCTCAAAAGCAAACGGTTAAGGATGCATTAGCTAATAGTTTGAACTTTGAGGCAGCAAAAAATGTGACTTGTACCACTTCCCGGGTTCGCGAGGTAGTGGCAGACGAGTGCAGGTATGAGCGCGTCGAAATTGAGCGAGAGCCGCAGGCAAATGGAGCGCCTAGATGCTGGAATTGCGGAGAGAAGGGGCACCTGCAAAGAGACTGCAAGAAGCGAAGAAAACCGAGCTATTGTCCAGGGTGTGCAGCTAGGAGAAGACCTAGACCGAGTCAAGAGCCCAGAATGGAAGCCCTTCAAGCTGAGGGGTCGGAAAACATGTAAGAGCCAACTTCGTGGGGCAGAGGTTGGCTAGGAGGATCGACGTCTTCAGCACCGCCATGACCGTGTCAAGACTACATCGTGGAGAAGCGGACTTATGCCTTCCGGGTCAAGTTGACGGAGAACATTGCACCATCGATTATCCGACCAGACCTAGTGAGGCAACGACTACTTCACAAGGGCAGGATTTTCTCACTATGGACAGCAACGGGAGGAACTGCATCTGTCCATGGAGAGGTCAACCTCCAGATACAGTTGGGAGACCTTACGTTCCGACATAATTTCTCGGAATGGGTTTTATGGGATCACATGGAATCACGTTGGATTTGGGCAAACGGGTATTGAAATGGCGGAATGTCGAAGTTTTGATGGAGGATCCCAGCGTTCAAATTCCCAAGATGAATGTGGTAGTATGTGCTGACACTGATGTACCGAATTCTTCTGAAAGCATTGTATGGGCAAGCTTGATGGTCATTCTGGAGACCAGCGATCTTATCTGATAGAGCCAACGAAGACGTCCGCATTGCGCAGTTTGATTGTAGAACGAAGCCTTGTAAGATCTTTAAGGAACGGATACGTGCCGGTTAGAGCCCTTAACACCACCGACTCAACCACGGGCATCAAAACGGGAGAAGTCATCGGCAGCTGACAGCCTGTTTCCACCATCACCTCCTTGGAAGCCACTCACGACCATCATGGAAAAAGGGGGCAAGACGCAGACAAAGCCCGGGAATCCACGTCTGCAATATTGAAGCAGACCGAATCGCCAGTGCAGACATTCAAGCAAGCCTCTGATCTGGTCACCAAGTACAGTGACAGTGACATCTTCTCAACAAGCCCGGATGACCAAGGCCGAACAAGTATGGTAACTCACGTCATAGATACAGAGGGAGCCAAGCCGATTCGACAAGCACCGAGACGTCTTCCTATAGCCAAACAAGGAGAAGTGAGTGCACTGATCTCGGACATGGAAAACAAGGCGTTATCCAACCTTCTGTCAGTCCATGGGCCACGCGAGTAGTTCTAGTAAAGAAAAAAGATGGTAGCACTCATTTTTGTGTCGACTATAGGCAGCTTAACAACGTCACTAAGAAAGATAGTTACCCGCTCCCACGCATCGATGACATCATGGACATTTTAGCTGACGCAAAATGGTTTTCTATACTCGACTTCAAGAGTGGCTACTAGCAGGTAGAAATCGACAAGAAGGACCGAGAGAAATCCGCATTTTCAGTTGGGACCGGATTGTGGCAATTTGTGGTGATGCCATTTGGGCTTTGCAATACTCCAGCCACTTTCGAACGCCTAATCGAATACGTGCTACGTGGCCTCACCTGGAAAACCTGCTTGGTGTACCTAGATGACATCATTGTTATCGGGAGAACGTTCGAAGAGCATGTGCGGAACTTAGAAGAGGTTCTCTCCCGATTGCGACTGGCGAATTTGGAACTTAGTCCCGACAGGTGTACCCTTTTCGCAGCTGAAGTAAAATACCTGGGACACGTCGTATCAGCAGAAGGGGTCAAAACAGACCCTGAGAAAATTGAAGCCGTGAAAAGCTGGCCAACACCAAACAACAAGCGCCAACTACGAAGTTTTCTGGGTCTGGCAACCTACTATTGAAGATTCGTCAAAGACTTCGGAAAAACAGCTAAGTGTCTCCATCAGCTAACCGAGGAAAATCGACCGTATGTCTGGAATGAACAATGCCAGGTAGCCTTTGCAACCTTGAAAGAGAAGCTGTGTGAATCACCCGTGCTGGCATATCCGAAGCACGGAAAATTTTTTGTAGTTGACACCGATGTGAGCAACGACGGTATTGGAGCTGTACTCTCCCAGCAGATCGATGGCGAAGAAAGAGTCCTCTCGTGTTACAGTTGAGTTCTCTCAAAAAGTGAGAGG
Source organism: Odontomyia ornata (assembly GCA_963969285.1). Lineage (NCBI taxonomy): Eukaryota > Metazoa > Arthropoda > Insecta > Diptera > Stratiomyidae > Odontomyia > Odontomyia ornata. The sequence continues at coordinate 154,746,693 of OZ017739.1, forward strand.
AACTACTGCGTGACCAGGAAGGAGCTATTGGCTATAATAGAGGCCACCAAGCAGTTCCACAAGTACCTATATGGCCAGAAATTTGTTCTTCGAACAGACCATGTATCGCTGACATGGCTGCTCAACTTCAAAATACCCAAGGGACAAGTTGCGAAATGGATCGAAAGATTGCAGTCATACGACTACGAAATTGTTCATCGAAAGGGTGGAGTTCATGGAAATGCTGACGCCCTATCTCGTCGTCCATGTCCAGCTAACTGCAAGCATTGCTGACGGATTGAGCAAAAGGAACTGTCAGTTGATCTGCGATTGATAACGGCCGAATTCGATGAAGGTTCGTCATCGGAGGAGATTCGAAATGCCCAGTTAGCCGAGACATCGGACCATTGCTTGTATGGAAGGAGGCAACTGGGTGACCTGAGTGGAAGGACGTTTCGATGCACGGCGCCACCCTGAAAAGCTATTGGGCACATTGGAACTCCCTTCAGGTGGAGGGTGGCGTACTCAAGTGGAAATGGGAAAGGACGGATGGCAGCTCCTATAGAATGCAAACTATACTTCCCAAAAAGCGAATCCACGATATGGTTAAGGAGATGCACGAAGGGATACACCTTGGTGTTAACAAGACCTTAGCGAAGTTGCGGGAAAGATTTTACTGGCTCCACGCTTGAGAAAACGTAGAGGACAGGTGCCGCCGATGCACAATTTCCGAATTGCTGATGCACAAGGTACGAAGCGACGACTGAGAGGACAAATGCAAACCTATAACGTGGGCGCGCCATTTGAAAGGATTACTGTTGACATCGCAGGACCCTTTCCTGAATCCGAACGGGGAAATCGATATACGCTGGTTGTGGCCGATTATTTCAGCAAGTGGCCCGAGGTCTACCCCATTCCCAACCAGGAAGCAACTACTGGAGCCGAACAGCTAGTATTAAATTGGGTCAGTAGGTACGACGTACCTTGCGAACTACTTTCGGATCAAGGCCAAAACTTTGAGTCACTAGTTTTTGGTGAAATGTGCGAACTACTGGGAATACGAAAACCGAGGACAACACCGCTGCATCCCCAATCCGATGGAATGGTCGCTCAATAAACACCTGGCCAAGATGGTTGACGAGAACCAAAGGGACTGGGACCGACATATCCCACTATTTTTGATGGCGTACAGAGCTGCCGAACATGCATCGATGGGCCAAGCCCCAGCCAAAGTCATTTTTGGAAAGACTATTCTTCTGCCAGCTGATAAAGTTCGGAAGACCCCCTGAGAAACCCGAAACGATCTCAGAGTACGCAAGTGAGCTAAGACAACGGTTGAACCAGATACATCGGACAGTGCGAAAACACCTCGAATCGGCTACTGACCGCATGAAGACCAGGTATGATCTAAAGGCAAATTCTACTGGCTTACAGCAAGATGACTTGGTGTGGCTATATAACCCAAATGGTAGGTCTCCAAAGTTGCAGCATAATTGGGAACGACCATACCAAGTTACAAAGCGAATCAACGACGTTGTATACCGCATACAGGAATACCGTAAGCCAAGAGCCAAACTGAAAATCGTGCACCTGAACCGTCTTGCCCCATATTACATCCAAGGGGACTTGACTTCAACTGGCGACACATCTTTTCGGGGCGAAAAGAACTGAGGTGGAGACATTGTGACATGTACAAATAATTCTGCGAGCTACTGTCGCAATTGTTTTCACAACCATCATGATCAACAAACGAATGTGCTCGAAAACCCGCCAGGCATGATCAACATCTGAAAGTGACGTCACTGCCCATTCAGTTAGTTCACCAATGTACGAGAAATGGATTGAATGACTAGAGACCCTATAGAAAGGCGAGCTGAATGAATGGGGGATCATTACAACCGCGATATAGTAAAACTTCGATAGTGAGGAGTACGAATTAAAAGCGATATTGATTGGGAAGTGATAGAAGCTTGAAGTAAAAATTTATAGTCAAAGTGAAAAGTAAAATTAGTGAAAGTGTTAAATTAATGATTGTGCATTTTTCGTAAATAAACTCTTTTAACTTAACTTAAAAGACATTGCGTTTTCACTTTCCCGGAACATTAAAATTATTGGCCACGAACCATACACGCGACATATATGTCTATATATATATATATATATACATATATATATATATATATATATATATATATATATATATATATATATATATATATATATATATAGGATATAACGAAATTTGTGCCTGAAAGTGGCAATTTAGCTTTGATTTTCGCCAAATTTTCAGAAATTAAATACTTCGATTAGTTTTGTTAATCATTCAAATTGGCTAAGCAAAAACAAAATAGAGGCTGCTTTGAATAAAAGCCCGTGATAGCTGTTCTGAACAAAGTCTAACTCAGATTTTTACCAAAAGTGGTACTTTCAAGTGTGTGATCAAGCCCTCTATAAAAAATCCAAAGTCGAACCATCTAAAAAAAAATGGTGGCCGCACAAGAGTCGAAAAAAGTTGAACAATAAAAAAACAATTCAGAGTCTGATCAGAATATCAAAATGGCGGCTAGGCAAAGCTCAGGATTTCGAAAACTTCATCAAGCTACAATTCATAAGGGATTTTAATGAAACCTAAAATCAAAATGTATCAGAACGAAATTCGACTCCTATGGACGCTGCAAATTTTAGCAGTAGTAAGTTTTGCATTACAGCCAAGAAATTTAATTCTAATATACATGGTACAATGTATTCAAGAAACTGAATTTTAATAGATTTGAAATGAAAAAATTTACAACCGAAATGGGTGAAATAAAAAACTTTTAGAAAAAAAGAAAACCGACTTCAAAATGCCCTAAAAAGTATGAAATAAATTTTATGGAAGCGGTGCCAGATCAATTTCTCCATTTCAACATAAAAACTTCCAACATGTGCACCATCACAAAAGAAACGGGGGAAACTGATATGGCACCGCTTCCACAGAATTCATTTTATTCTTTTTCTTTTTAGTTTATTTTGAAGTCGCTTTTTTTTTCTAAAGGTTTTTTTTATGATTATGTTTAGGGCTTGTACTAAAATACAAAACCCTATTGAAATTGCAACCTGTATCCGTCCGTCTGTATGTCACAGTAGTTTGTGAATTATGAAACTTTTCGGAAAGATCAAAAATGATAACTTCTTGAAAGTTTTGGGGTGAAAAAATGTTCAGGTAGTTTTAAGGATGGTCTCCTCATATAGGAATTACCCCTAAAGGGGGCAGAAGAAGGGGAAACGTACGAAATTTACGTCAGAGGTCGAAATTTGCTCAACTTAGTTACCGATAGTATTATTTATCAATTTGACATTTTCTTGAACGAAATCATTGAATTCAATGAAATTTGACACACAGATGGCTACTAATAAGATTGATCCGCCCTGAAGGAAGGATTAAACAGTCTTAAGCGAAGTTATTGTGGTTTGAATTTTCCTGTATTACAAACAACGATACGCGCATGCAATCGACTCAGACTCCACGGCTTCACTAGGATTTGCATGAAAGTTTCAGGCATGATATTTATCATAAATATATTTAAGAATTTGCTCAGCAACTCGAGTATTGAATAAATTTGTGTGACCAAAGATATGCAGGCACATAGAATGATTTAATTCAAGAAAACCTTTAATGACATGTAATGAATTATTTTTTATTTCTAAAAATCGGTGTAGAACACGGGTGCCGATTGTTTGGCACCCGTTTCCTACACAGCGAGCTCAGCTAACTAGCTTCGCTTAACGACTGCGTACGCGTGCTTGTCGACTAGCATTTGCGGGTTCATATGAGGCGGGTTCTTTTGAGCCAGCTACACTACAAAATATTTATCACCCGTGCTCTACTGTACGAGACGTACCGATCAATTTTTATTATCTTTAGAACTGTTCTTTTGTGTATCAATTTAGCTACTCTTCAGTAATTCATCATTTTTTCATCTCATTAAAGTTAGCGGACATGGAGACTTGGAACAAACGCAAACATTGTACAAAAAGCAACCGTTAATTTCTATCGAAGAAGGTCGTTGCATTACAAGGGGAATGTCAAACCTAAAGATGTAAAAGTGGCTGAACCACTTATCTCTGTCAAAAGGATAGAAACTTGACGGATGTTGTTTACTTTAAACAGCAGTTTCGACGGGGTGACCACCTTACCTCTTCAGGAGCAGCCACTCCTGATCACCACGGGACTGCTTATGTTTATTACAGACACGCACAATAAATATATTTTTGCTTTAATAGAAACCCAACTGCTACTCCATTTTAATCGGACAACAATTATAAGTACCAAGTGTTCTTTGCTTTGTTTGTGTAACAATGTTATCAAGTTTGTCATAGCATCAGGCTCGTCCGCGTAGTTTTGTAGGTGTGTCGCATAATTGGAATCTGCCTTGCTGAGGAGTAATAAAGATCCTAAGTGCTCTTTGTACCTTGTCATTCGCTTTCGTGCGGTTCTTCTTATGTATACCATATTGCAGTCCTTGCATTTCAATTTGTATATACCGCTGTTCTCGTATATTCATATGTCATTCAGTTTTGGTTTCAGTTTGTTCCCAATGTTGTAAGTTTTGAATGCAGTTTACGGTTTGTATTTCTTAAGGAAGTTTGTTAGTTTGTTTGTCTCTTTGTCTACGTATGTTAACGAAATCCACTGTTGGTCGTCCTTGCGCGTTTCGAACAGTTGGCGTTCCTGTTTTGTTTGTACCGTTTGTTGAGTTTATCAATGTCACGTTGATTGTATCCGCTATAACTTGCTATACTGTAAATGTTGTTTTGTTCGTTGGAATAGTTAGTGGGAGTCATAGAGATGGAGTGACCCCTTTGTGTGTTATGCTGTTAGTTTATATTGTGCGGGTGGTTAGATGTTACGTGTATCGTATGATCAGTAGTGGCTGGCTTTCTGTATATTTTGTAATCTAATCGTGTTTATTGTCGTGTCACGGTTAGGTTCTTATAGTCGAGTTGTCCTTTTGTTTCTTTACCATAGTGAAATTTATAATTGGGTGGTTTCCATTCATACGGAGTTCATCTTGTTTGAATTCTTGTAGGTCAATAATCATGAAACAGTCATCCACCTATCGTTTGTAAAATATTACATTGAATCTTTCGACAATTTCGGGTATAAAGACTTCTTCCAGAGATTGTAAGAACATTTATGAGATTATTGATGATATTGGGTGTCCCATACCCAAACCATCCTTGGAAATATACTCGTATGTGTTGCTATTGAACCTAACATATTTCTGGTTGATTGTGGTCTTTATCAGATTGAATAGTTGATCGATGGATCGTCGGCTGTTGTTGAATGTAAGTTTTTCTTTTAGCATGGTCAGTGTTTCATCGACGGGTATAGACTTGTAGAGGTTGGTGATGTCTGGTGGTAAAAGTCAACAAGGTGTATGACATCAACCAGTATCGTTTACAAGTACCGTGCTAACTGGTATGCAGGAGTAGGGCGCTAATTGACTACAGGCCGGATGAGAATATTGGGTTTGTGGACCTTAAGTTGTCTTTAAGGGGTGGTATGGATAGATTTGGGTTGATTAAATAGTGCTTAGTATTAGAAAGAATGATTAGCTTAGAACTTATTCAGTTGCAATATTGGTAAAATTATTGACTAAGAGGAATTTTAAATATATATTTGTTATTCATCTTACCTTAAAATGTTGAGAAGAACTTATCAAAAGTATAGTATCTGGTTCGATGGGAAGCTCATGCAGTCGAAAGACTGTGTATGATTGTTGTAATTGGAGAAAATTCAAATGGTTAAACTTCATTTAAATTTTATTGAAACTTATAGAATATAAAGACCTTTTAAAGAACTGTCCCATTCAATGATACTAGTACAATTTTACTGGCGGAAACTTCAGATCTACAAATCATGCTATTATGAGCAAAGTTAAATGAATTTCAACCTCTAATATATTTATTATTGGATCTACTGCCCCGCTTTTCCACCTATGAATCGTAGATGCTCATCTTCAACAGTAGATACGAATGTACGTTCTAACCCACTTTTTCCATACAAACTTCAAATGTTGTCGAGGGTGTGTGTCTTAAGTGAATGGGTACGTATCTTAAGGTGGTATAGGTGAGTATCTGAGATAATAAGTTGTGAGTCCGGGATAGGTGTGGATGTCATGGGTGGTTGCCGGTGAGGGTATGGGTCTTGGCTATTTAGGGATGTGTGTGTATCAAACTTGTATAGGTGGGTGCCTGGGAAGAGTATGTGTAGGTCTCAGATAAGTGTAGATCCGTGTCCTGTCTTGGCTATGTAGGTGAGATTCCAGGGTTAAGATACAGGTGGTTGATTCTCAGTCTCGCATAAAAACTAGAAAATTGATTCCTGTCTAGGATAGTCATATGTCTTGAATTAAAGGGTCGGCTAACTCAATTATACACTCATAAATTATTATTAAATTATTGCAAGTATAGGCATTAGTCTTGTATTGATGGGTTTGTCTCAGATTAATTGGGATTAGCCTTGTCTTAGTTATACTATCCATAGTTATTTCTCTATAGTGTAGAGATTTCTCATCTACCCGTTTCTTCTAGTCTTTGAGTAGTCTTGTTATTCATAGTTGTTACAACCTTTCGTGGAAGCGCTTCTCGGGTCTTTTACGCTTCTAGCAGCAGATAATTTTACATCCATGGCTGTTTCAATGTATAGGAGATCCATGTCTAGAGTTGCTGGCTTGAAGTATTAGGGTTGCTGATCCATTAGGAAAGCTCTGTGGATAGGTGGCGCACCAGGCAGTTGGTTTGCAGGTTGTAGGGTTTGAGATCCTTTAGCGTATGTCACTTATTGAAGGCGTTTGGATCGCTGGTATGGACGAGTGACAGCGTTATTGATGGAGGATGGGCTTGCTTGTCAGTTGGTGTCCTAAGGAATGGGAACTTGCTTCATGGGCGCTCGGTTAAGGAGCGTGTTGCTCATCAATTGGTGTCTTTGGCTAAGAATGCCAGATGGTGGAAATTACCAATTTTCTTGATCATGTTAAACATGCTGAACGTTTTTTATAGTGCGAGTGGTTGCGTGGTGACGGTGGGTACTGCAGTAGATGGGTGACTTTGCATTATGGATGAGCGACGGGTTTGCTCTTCGACGGGTGCTCAAGGCACTAGAATTTCTTTAATGGGTGCTTGCTTAAGGTACGTTTTGCTCTTCGATTGGTGTCTGTTGTTAAATATGGACGGCATTGTAGATGTGATGCGCGTTGCTTGTTCGAGTTTGTAATTTGAGGTGTAGGTTTCCGTGGTGGTGCAAGTTATGAGCCATAGAAATTTACCTCGTGAACGTGTGGTTAAGTTACCGCGTTGCTCATTGAAGAGTACCTATTCTTAAGTATGAATGGCCTTGTCGGCGATTAGGAATGATGTGCGTCACTTGTTGCAGGATGAGGATTGGGAAGTAGATTTGCTCGGTGGTGAATGCTGTTAGGAATAGAAATCGGCGTCGAGAATGCATGGCATATGCGAGTGACTTTGCTTGTCAAGAGAAGTGTTTCGTGCGCGTGGACTTTCCTACCGGTGGGAGTCCTAGGGCATCGAAACCCACATCATAGAACTCGAATTTTGGAGCAAATGGATTTTCCAGTTGAAGAGTTAAAAAAAAGAAGACATCAATCTGGAGCTGGAAGTGAAGAAGTGTATAAACCGATTTGGCTTGCATTTGAGTTTATGCACTCGTTTTTGGGGCATTTATACAAATGTAAGCAAACACTAAACACAGCAAATGAAGTAAGTATTATTTGTTTGGAAAAAAAAAACGTTTTTATTTAGAATTGCGTAAAATTTTATACATCAATGTGTACAGAAATATGTAGTGAATTCTTTTCGTATTTCTTTTGCATTTAGTGTAGATCTTCTGGGAATATTTGCAAAGATCTTATGGCACAGCTTCCTTCAAACCTCCAGGAGCCTAGCTGAACCAATACACCATTTTGGTCATAAATATCCACAGTTCCCGGTGGCGTATAAATTCTTTTTGATGTAGCACTTTTGCGGAGGAAATGAATAAAGTACGTGTCATTGTTAGGGCTGCTGTCTTTTCTGGATTAAACAATATTGGCTTCCGAAAAATTCTAAATTTTGAAGCCAATATACCAAAAGTGCTCTCCACAACTACACGAGAAGAAGCAAGCCTATTATTAAAAATGCGTTTTGGTGTAGCTGTATTGTGGGCACCAGGATATGGTTTCATAACGTGCGTATAAGAGCAAAAGCCCCATCTCCTAAGAAAACATAGGGAACGGCATTCGTTGAACCTGACAATGGTATCGGTGATGGTAAATAAAGATCATCAGAACAAATTTTGTGCCACAGTACGCTATTTCGAAATACACCACCATCACTTATTCGTCCTTGATATCCGATATAAGTGAATATTAACTTTTAACTTTGATCTACTAAAGCCAACAGCACGATGCTGAAACTTTTCTTGTAGTCGTAGTACTCTGAGCCACTGTACGCTGGGCTTTGTCTAATGATGTGCTTAACATCGATAGCACCGATTCACTGGGGGAAGTTTTTTCTAAAACTCGCTTCTATTTGCAACCATGATTCTGTATTATCTGGAATCTGAAAAGATAAAAATGTAAATTAATAACACGTTTTTGTTTTACAGAATAATCAGCCTTCTACAAGCCATCGCGAATGTGACAGTGAAGCAAATGCATATGCAAACTATGCAGAAAATGTACAGCTCTCGGCTGCAGCAGAAAATGTACAAATCTCAGCTGCAGCCATTGTTTCACAAGATTCTTCGAGGGGAGACGTATCGCCATCATTTGTGAGTCCTGTGGTACAAAGGCGTCTGAGAAACCCCATCGAGTTGCAAGAAGCTAGACAACAAATGAAGGATGCGATGAGCACTTTAACTAAAGTTTTAAAAAAACAAGAAGTACAAGAAGATGACCGTGAGCGATATGGGAAGATTTTAGCCAATAAATTAAGAAAACTACCTGAGTTGGAAAGAATGCAATGAATGTGGGAGTTTAACGGCTTATACATTAGAACCATTCAAAAGAAACCCCTTCACTCACAAAGTCGACTAGTCGTTCCATCTCCCAGCCCTTCGCCTACATCACATTCATCGTATTTGACATATTCAGATAGGAACATATCCCAACAACTCATTCCATCCCATGATTTTTCAGCTTGTTCAACACCTTCGCCTATTTACAATAATAAAGATGACATTCCGGGCATTCAAATACCGGAATTATCTCAACAAATGCCCTCAAAAGTAAGAACTATCTTATCTAATGAAATAATTGCTCCTGCTCAACCTGTTACATACTCTGAAAATTCTAATATTGTCAACAAAGCTTTTTATGATGCTATGCATTGACTTCATTCATTTTTCCATGTTTTTGATATTGTTTCTATAAAACTTTGTGATTTTTATTACAACTTTGCACTTTAATTTTATATGAAAAAAGTTTCAGTTTATCAATCAACGATTTAATAAACACAATATATTAACGATTGTATTATTTAGTAACTTCAATTTCATTTTTTAACACCTCGTTCAATGCTGCACGGACTTCGGGTACTATTTTTGATATCAATGAACTAGATATCTTGAAAAGGTAATGAAGGCTTTAGAAGCTGTCTCCCGAAGCCATGAACCTCAATGTTATTGCCAGACGAATTTTTAGTGGGACTGCCTCTCTTAGCTGAGTACCTTTTTTTGATATGATGGGCTTCACTTTTTCCATTATGTAACCAAAATCCGTTGATGACATCCTTCTGAATTTTCTAAATTCATCCAAATGCTCCGCTATTAATTCTGCCAGTTGGCTTCGCATCGTAGCTATGTGAAAATAAACCAGAATGAAATAAGTTATAAAAGAGTAAATCAATTAAAATCTTTGCTTAACGTGTTCTATTTCGATAAATGTGAGCATTCACTATCTCCGTATACGCCATTGTTTTTTTTTAACTGTTCTTGCATGATAGATTTGCACACAGTTAAAATAGCTAATAGCACATAAACTTACTGCTGCCGTGACTTTTAACACATCCATTCTTCTCAACGATTGCTAATGTAATGAATTAACGATAATGTACAGGGTTGCTCTCGTCACTCGACCTCTCGCGTGAGAGCCCTCGGCGAGGGATGGCGAGAGCACTCGCGCGAGAGTGTACAGCCACCATAAAATATTTGATAAGACCTAAACTTTTGAGAGACCACACCTTCTGACCTTTTTTTTAACTGATAGAGTTCAGCGTGCACAGAAAAACTATCCAGAGTTGTAGAAAATTATTGTAGGACGGGGCACTGACGACGTTTTTGTAGTGCAGCATGGTATCGTTTACAAAAACGACGGTGGAGCCTTGTGATTAGTCGTTCCCAAGGCATTGTAATATAACGTGTTCAGATGAGCCCATGAACGCGGTCACTTCGGACTGGAAAAACGTGAGCACCTACTGAAATCTGGCTTCTGTTTCCCACAGATGCAAGCACTTATCAAGAAGTTCATCGGAAATTACATGACGTACAACCTGACAGAAAGAAAAAAGGGAAAACGAGAGGGATGGCTTAATTCTATTGACAAAGGCGATCGTCCGTTGGACACGTACCACATTGCTATGAATCGGCCCTACGCCACTGCCGACTAATACATATGCAAATTGCTACCATATGGCTTCCTATCTAATGTCAGTTTTGATGACTTCCCATCCTACGTCAGGTTTGTCTGGGAGTGTCATGTAATTCTTTTTGCGATGCAGAACAGTTCGCACCTTCTCGACTTCTGTGAAATTTCCTTATCGGAAACGCAATGAATATATTAGACGGTGTTAAAGTTTCCACCTGTACCGCTAAGTGAATGAGTTTGCTCATGGTGTTGCAAGTAAGGGTTAGAGAAGTTATTCTTGAGTTTCCCATATTTGATTTGGTTTTTTTTTTGTAGTGCCTCTGCATGGGTTTTGAATGCGCCACAGCTTTCCTTCCCAGGGGATGAAAGTTACCAGCTTAAGTTTCGTTCGTGCCTTCGATAAATTTGTTCGATGAACCAATTTATCGGCCACTGTAGGCCGGTACCCTGTGACCAAAACTTGTGTGTGCCTCATATTATTTCTCGGTTCAGTCGCGTGTACATTAAGTGCAACCCTATTTGCCTATATGTTTAAATAACTGTATTTTCCAACAGCCGAGTGAGGCTGAACTAGTAGGCTTGCTTAAAAGTGACTTCACAAAAGAAGGATGGCTTTTCAAAACAGGTCCATGGTCCAGTGATGGATATAAACGGCGCTGGTTTACCCTAGCTGATCGAAAATTAACGACGAGCCGTTGGATGCATATCCGAAAAGAGAAATACTTCTAGGTCATAATCTGGATGGCTAAAATGTTCGTATTGGAGCGCCAACTGAGGTGAAAGATCAAGGTTATAGTCTCACATCATTGACAATATAAGGAGTCTACAATTCATCAGCTAGTAGTGAACAGAAACGTGATGATTGGATAGCAGTGACTCAAAAAGTCTTAGAGAGACCACTCACGCCACAAAATAGCTCAAGTAAGAGTCATAACAAAATCTTCTTTCCCTTTCTTGGAAAAAGTAAACTATACATAATTTTTGCGTCCGAATTTTCCAGTTAATTTTTTTCGAAAAATAGCCTGTATCTACAGGAAATTTAAAGGAAGTTGCTTTTTTTTGATGATGAATTGCCGTCTACATTATGTTCGAAGAATAATAAACATTTTTAATGCTAATTTAACAATAAAAAAAATAATTGGAAAGAATTAACTCCGTACATACATTAGGAACGGTTGTCAACAATTCATTTGCCTAAGAAACAATTAATATTGCGAAGGCATCGAACAAAACATTGTTACCATTGAAGCTGATCATTATAAAGTATCTGGGTCAATGGCTACCACGCCAATGCAAATTCCATAATTTCTAGTTATATACACATATTTATTCCTTTACCTACACCATTTATGTATTTATATACACATATCTTTATATGATGCATGTATGACTGATTTATTTTTGTGAGATTCTGTTCGGAAATGATATACAAATCGGGATTCCACTCACAGTGCGGTAACAAGGGGATCGCCAGAGGGATTACAAAGAGTCAGTTAGCTTTCTCATTTAATTGCTTCATGGAAAAAAAATTCAGCATTTTTGACTGACTGCCTTTTTTCCACGCGCTCTTTTACAAGTTAAACATCGCATTATAATTTATTTCAACAATGATTTTATATGAATTTTAGCTGATTCAGAAAAATGTTTCAAATTTTGTGTTAATTTCATTACAAGTTAGACGATTTCCAGAGGTAAAATCATTTTGAAAATTATATGTTTACTATCAAGTCTACTCCCGAATTATTCGGCAACTGTGTGAGGAAAATCCATCTCAAGTATGTCCTTTTGTGTCAATGTTTGCATGAATTGTGTAGTTTTGGTATTGAGTGCTTGATTTATATATTTCAATTATTCCAGTGGAATTAAGGTTGGAACCTCTCGGTTTGATTAATTAAGATCTTAATTACTATCGCCGTGAAAGCAGTGTTTTGTTAACATATTCCACATTAATCTTTGAATATGAGAACGCTATCCATCAAACGGTATTGGGTGTCTGTCATACGCATTTATATTATTCTTTCTATTTCAATCCTGTAAGTTTCAACAACTTACCCATAGACATAATTTATCGCTGGTCACAAAGCAAGCTTAAATTGAATATTTTGAAATTTGGTGAGCTCTTCCCAGTGAGATCGGGCCTCATCTTCATTGAATTTGATAGGGAATGAGCTTCATTTTAGTTTAATTAGCCCCTTTCACATTCAACTCAGTAGTTTATTGATTTTAGGTGATCGCATCTACGGATGGTTAGATAATGTTTATAAAAATCTTGTAAAAGGATTAGAGAAATAAATGAAATCAAATCCATAAAGTTACCATACGAAAAGAAACGAGGAAAGAGAATAAAACATTAAAAAGTAACCACTCGAAAGAGAAATAAAGTAACTTTAAAAAGAAGCACCTAACAAGAGAAATAGGAAAAAAATAAGAGTAAACATATAAATAGATCAATGTAGTTTCTGCATAAAATTAAATAAAGAGAAAAACAGAAAAATTGAAATCTGCTTAAATAAAATTTATAATACTTATAATACAATTATTTATTACGCATTAAGACAACAACAACAAATGAAATATAAATAATGAAATGTTTCTTTTCTTCTCTGTTCATTATAAGGAGTAGTTGCTCTGATTACCTTACAAGTCTAGTTATTTTTTCCGTTCTTCTATTAAGGCTTATTTTATTCTTTAGTGAAAAGGCATCAACTATTTTTAAAATAGGTGTTGTAATTATTATTGTTAGTTGTACCGATTCATAAGATAAAGCTAAAAATGAATAAAATAAATTGCTAGACAACAAGACTTTCCTTTCCAGCATGCCCTTCTCTTCCAGCAGGACTGAGAGCGAATGGTAAATATGCCGTTACGAGGGTAGGGTTATAGAAATCCGCGGGTGGCCGGGTTCGTGTTGCGTGCGGTACGCGGTACCATCGTTTGTTTTGCGTTTTTATTAGAGTAGAGTTTTTCGGATTCAAATTAACGTAGTATATTTTTCGGTACCGCGTCGGGGATATTCGGAAACGCGGAATTAGGTACAGTATTTGTTGTTGGCTGGATGATTAGAAGAAATATGGAATAAAGTAGAGATAGGTTTCATTTCCGTATGGTTGTGTTTTCGACGCGTTTAAAATGAGCATGTGAACCGGTGGCTGAGTTTTTGTATTTCGAACTTAGTCTGCTGGCGTAAGACCCGCGACCGAAGTCCTCTCCGAACTAGCTAGCTAGCCAGCAGCCACCTCAGAGTAGACTAAGTGTGTCCGGACTTGTTGACCTGTAAGGTACAGTCCGTTGTCACGTCCAAAGACTTCATGTCTAGAACTGATGAGAGGTCGGTTCCGATTTCGTTCGAGCGTTTTGAACAGCAAATCATTACAACATCGATCATTTAGGACCGATGCCTTCAACGGAGAAAAATTATAAACATATTTTTGCAATCACCATTGGCTTCACGAAGTTTCTATGGGTATATCCTACAAGGTCGACAGCAGCTGCGACGGTTTTCGGAAACCACCGAAGGATCATGTCGAGAGGTTGCAGCAATACGTCAACGCGTCGTATAGTTACAGCATTGTTACTACACCGTTCGAACTCTTCATGGGAACGAAGATGCGGTTGACGCATTACTTGCCTTTGTGGGATATCATCGAGGAAGACCCCGTAAACCGTTTTGTCGAAGAACGATCAAGCCTGCGAGACAAAGCAATGAAACGAGAATTGTAAGGCATTTAAGCGGAAACGCAAGTCGGTGGCCGCTTATGACATTGGAGATATGGGTGCTATCCCGAGGACGCAATTTGGTGGAAGCTTGAAGGTGCACAAAAAGTTCCTAAGCCCATATCGAGTCACAATTGTTAAACCAAACGATCGCTATGGTGCCCAAAGGATCGGATACGGTGAAGGACCCGGCGAAACGACAATAGCAGCTGATTATATGAAGAGCTATCCGAGTCATCAAGATTCGGGTGTAGAAGACGAGCTATATTTTGAGAACGATATAGGCGATAACAGTGGTAGCGTCGAGGATGGCGCTTAGAACAGGATGGCCAAGTTGTGGGGCGAATTGCAGATTTTTCGGATGCGCTAAGAGGGGAGAACAACGACAGAGGAAGAAGACGACACGCGTGACTGGCGAACTGGTTTTGCTGAATATTATATTTTTGTATATGCTTTTCGTTTAAACTACAGCATTAAAACTTCAACTCGTGTTTCCCTTAAAATGAGTCGCACATTAATTAATAGATAAAAACGTTGTTGTTAATACTTGTAGGACGACGTAGCGCCTACAAACGCCCTGAACTGACCAATCACAAAGGCGAGATATTTCATCATGATACGCCAGACCCCACACCTCTTTGAAAACCCGTTAAAAATTACTGGAGCAACATCCATCCTATAGCCCTAACTTAGCACCATCAGACCATCATTTGTTTTGCATCCTTCGAAACCATTTGAAAGGTAAAATTTTCAATCCCAATCAGGCTGTTAAAAATGAGTTGGACCAGTTTTTCGCTTCTAACAACCAAGGCTTCTTCAAACGTGGAATTTTTCAATTTACCGAAAGATATCAAAAGGTTATCCTACAAAATGTTCAATGTGCTCGTATCAGTAATGTTTGTTGTAAATATAAATAAATTTACTTTGAAAAAATGAAAAAAAAAAAACGACATTAACTATCGAACAACCGAACAATCCAATATAATACAATCAAGATAATGAGATACTGTAACTATAAACGAAGTTTTAGCATTACAGCCCCTATCGTAATGCTAAAACAAAAAATAGGAAGCTGAAAAAGAAAACAAGAAATGAGTAAAAAGTTAGTTTCGTAACCTTTTTATTGTAGGAATTATAATTATTTGATCACAAAAACTTAAACTTGAAGACTTGGCAGACTACAACAACGAGGGAAGGCTTAAATTAGATCTCAACCTACTATTCATAGATGAATTGATCCGTTTGTCCGTTTTTAACTCAATTTCACAGTTTATCAATTTCCAGTTTTGATATGTTCTTCACTAGTGCTAAGTTGTAATGCAGTTTCTTTGCTCATAAAATATAAACTTGAGCAAAACATGACATTTAGTTCACATCGGGTACGCCCAACAAGTCATCACATGACAGCACGTGAACTTTGCTGAAAATTTCTCGTCTACCTAGTTGTCGAGTTTCGTCTCAGCTGACGGTTTTGTTGGGAGTGCGCTGTGAGTTTGTGCAATTTAATATTCAGTTTCTTCGTTCTATCTCTAATTTATTTCTCAGGTTCTACTGCTCCATCGCTTTACCACATAAAAAGTTTAATTGTGCTTCTGACGTCCAAAAGAATTGCATTAAATTTTAGGGATGTCGTACATAAACGCGAAGCAGGCCCAAAGGGAACATGTCCTAGCCGTGTCACGAGATTTCATCTCCCAACCACGTCTAAGTAAGTGTTTACAGAATTAAAATCAATTATTTCTAGCGAAAGACATCAAGTTATCTCGATTCTGATTGGGTGTGAATGTCGAACAATTTTGTCAATTGACATCGTAGTGGAGGCAGCCATTTTGACTAGGTAAAATCGATTTCATCTGAATATTGGCCACAAAAGTCGAAATGATATTTCGCATAGGATTTATTGCTGCGAGAAATCGATTATATTGAAGTCGGGGTTTACCGTCAGCCCTACCAATGTCTCAGCGTACAGATCGAAGTTTTGCTGACTTTTCAGGGTGCGAATGTGGTCATGTGATCAACGTCGTAGTCAGTTGATAAATCTATGTCTTTAGCTCTGAGGTATCTCGAAAGCTGAAAATTTCCTAAATTATAGTTTGCCAGATCAAATAATGGCATTGTCGTTCCCTTTTCCCGTACATTCGAAACTATCCATCAAATTTTGTTCGATTGTGTCACGGGTTCAGTGATATTTTTCCAATTAGTTCTTTTGGGCTTTCCCTTTTGCTTGGGCCAATATTACTCGTCAATTACATATTTGCTAGAAGCAGAAATTATGAATTTAAAATGCTGCCAAAAAGCGTTCTTCGTTCAGTCAATAATCAATCTTCGCTGATAACTAGCATCACAGGTTTAGATTCAATACTTCAATCAAGAACCTATCGTAAATACTTTATTCTAGTCTGTATTGGATTAATTACAGTGAAAAAGGCTTTCTTAAAATGCATATTTAATCAGTCGAACGATAGGGGTTTTCAAAAGAGCAGGATTGTTCGATGAATGTCTTGTAAAGCCAAAGTGAGCTTCTTTAGAATACTGATTTCGTGACTGCAAAGAGTCTTTCCCGAAGCATTAAATTTCAATTAAAATTTTCTTTATTTCAAAGTAAACTATGGATACCTAAACATAAATCGGTTGCACATTGCAACTAAACTTTTTTCATCTGAAGTAGTATTTTATGTTTTCAGAATATAATTTAAACAATGTTTCTTAAATGAAATATATTTCGATTTATTATCGCGATCCATCTATTTGGTCGCGATAATTAGCATTTGCATTCTTGATGGATGTCTAAAGTCTACTCTTCACAGTTCATGTTCGCAAAACTAGGAAAAGTTGTCATCCCCGTTCTGTAGCCTCGGTTGCCAGTTCAAGACGATTAACAAAAATCTGCTGCCGGCTTCCACCGGAACTTCCCCATGTTTTCCTTGTGATTGGTGCTTTAACGCTTGCTTGGATAGTCGGAGCTCTTCCATCATTTGCACATGACCAGGCCTTTACAGCCATGCAGGTATTCGTAGTTGTAATAAAGCCTACCGTCAGGCACCAGTGGATTTTTCTAAGCACATCATTACTGAAATAAATTAGAGCGTTGGTGTTGAATTTATTTTTTTTATGAAAATAAAGCCGGCGTAACAGTCCGGAATACGATTCCCATGTTCATGAAATAAAAATAGCATTTGTGTCTTGGTTTCCTCCAACAAGTTAAGTATTTCACAGTTATGCAACGATTATGTAACACCAAAGATTTATCTGGAAAAAAACCAATGAATGGAGTATTTCTAAATAATACGCTTACTTACCATAGGCATGACCCATGTTAATCGGTGCTATTCCGAAAATATTCCAGATTATTGATTTAGTCCCCTTTCAATAACTGCTGGTGGAAAATATTTTCAAGAAATTTTCCAGGAACATACAGATTCCGCTTAAAATCTCTAGGTAGTAAAAAAATACAAATGACAGGTAATATTTGTAGTCTGAAACGCCTCCGAACAGCACCTAAACTTGGGATCATGAGATTATACTTGAACAAATTGTATGAGAATAAGATTCCAGAAAAGGCGCCTAGGAGCAATTCTGGTAGCAATGAGACCCAAAAAAACCCTCAAGCTTCTCATTTTAGATGGGTTTTTTTCGTTTTCCTAACATTAAATTTGGATGCCATTTTATCGATCTAAGTAACGAAAAACACAAAAACTGAAAATAAACACGAATAATTTAGACATTGTCATTTAGCCACCAATATCTAGATTGATCAGGCTCAGCTTCAACGAATCTAGCAAATGAGTATCCCAATTGGAATCGTTGGTCTCGTGAACTAAAATTCGGAGGATATTTTATCTTCTTATCGGTGGCCCGTCTATGTATGTCATGTATAATTGGGACGCCGTCAGAATCAAAAACATATCGATTTATATCCAAATACACGAATGCTTCTGGAGGAACGAAGCCAGTAGCGAAGCAAGTCGCTATATACCCGTCTGTAGGGTGGAAATCCAAGGGTTTTCACTCACAGTCACAGATGTTGTGATATGATTCCGAAGAAGTTTCAATATGAAGATATCGACTCTTGTCATTTTAGCAGTTTGATAAATTCTTCTATTCGATATATAATGCTTCCTATCCGTCTCAGGTTTTCTGTACATACCAGAACATGCACGAAGACATCTCCTTTCGGAAACTTTTAATCTTTCCATCCACTAGCACTGTGGTTGTACCAGATCTGACATCCATATGTCAAAACTGGTCTAACTAGGGTCTTGTAACAGATAATTTTGACCTTTTGATCGATGCATCTGGAATGAAGAAGGCGTCGAAGGGTCATAACTACTTTTTGTGCTTCACTGAGCAGGATTTTGACATGTTCAGTATAGTACAGATACTGATCGAGATGAACACCGAGGTATCGAACACAGGATTTATGTGGAACCCGTTCTGAACTACCCTCGCCAGTCATAATGTGGAAATTCGTCCAATTACGTTTCAGGTCTTGACACCCCCGGCAGCGTTGTCCGGAAACAAAATTGTTTCGCACTTCTGCGCATTGATTTATTTTCATTCGCCAATTATCAGTGTAGAGCTCCACATCATTGAACATTTTGGTCTTTTTCCACTCATTTGGAAAATATGAATTGCTCAACATGTTGTTGAACAATATGCAATAATTCCTAATAGCAAGCTCAGGCAAATGTCGGAGAAATATATTTGGAACACCCTCAATACCACATGATTTCTTGTTGTTTATCTTGCCAAATATTAAACACAAGTCTTCATAGCTGACAAAATAATCAATAAGATTCAAGCTCGGTATGAGGTCAGATGTTAATATTTCATTGAAATGAAGAAGAGATTCACCATGCAGGCTTGATTTGAAGTCGGAACTTCAACAATCTGTGAAAGTATTTGATTCCCTCTCTCAGGGTTTGGTAGATGAACCAATTCAAAATTAGTTCCAATCAGGGCAAGTTTATGCAATCCATCACATATAATCCTGTTTCCATTTCTATCCGGAGCCGTACTATCAATTTCGATTCCAACCCTATCGAGAAGATTTATCTCATCACTAGCGACTTCTAGATTCGATACGTTCACTCGAGACTTCTTGCGGAATAAACTATTCCTTTTCGCGAAAACGACACCTGGGTCCTGTGGGCTTATACCCCTCAGGTTTTCCACCCATTGATTGTTGACCTCACTCCTGAAGTATGAACGGAATAACATAAGTTCCGGACATTCTTCAGGTGTAGTTTCAACAAAGCCAACGAGGGATGGCTGTAGTCAAAAAATCGCCGATGAATATAGTTGACACGTGTGAGAAGAAGGCATTTCAATCTTTTTAACCTTGCAATGGTTGGTGTTTCATACCCTTCCATATTGTTTCGATGTTTAATCTTGGGAACTACTTTCTTAATCGTTTCCAACGTCAACTTCTCTAACTTCGACAAATAGAGATCTATTTCATCATTAGTTAGATTCCCGTGATTAGGAACCATTGAGCAAGCGTTGCCATCATCAGAAGGAGGACATTGCTTCTGGTACTCTCGATTAAACTTCTTTTGAAACTTTACCCAATCCGTTTTTTCTAAATTCAACCGATGAATTTCATGTTGAACTGGAAGGAGGAAGAGATCACCCTTTTGATAATTGATTTCCCTTACCATTGCGTTATGGTCGCTATCGTAAGGAAGCATCTGCAATTTCCTTTAAGGACTATTAAAGCTGAATTCAAGTCTTGCGTCAGCAATGTAGAGGTCCTAATATGAATTTCCCCTAGGGTATGTTGGGAACTCCGACCCATATAGATTGTACCTGTATTCAATTTGGTTCTCTGTTATCCACGACTTCAGGAATACACCTCTGGAATTATTGTTGGCGTTCAGCCATGATGTATGCTTGACGTTCAGAGCACCGACAAGAGATTCAAGCAGTTGTTAATTTTGAGAAGCAGCTCATTATTACTACTTACATTATTTACATTGTTGTCTGCTGGTCCTCTAGCAGCAAGCGCAAATTATACTCCGGGTTTTACGAAGTTGGAAGGTAATACACTGCGATGTACCTGGGTTTGTTTTGGGGAAAATTTAACTTTTGCATCTTGATACCGAGGGCATTCTCGGTATGATGCTGGATGACCAAATATACCGCAGTTAACACAGTATAATTTTTCTTTTGGCTATATCTGAGCCAATTTGCATTCACCGGGGGCATGAATTTCTTTACATTTAACGCAGCGATAGTGCATGGCACAATGGGCAGCCGAATGAGCGAATCTTTGGTACATGTAACACTGGTTGACCTCAGTTTTTTGGAGACCTCACACCTCTAAAGATCAAGTATCTTACCTTTTAGAGGACACTTGGGCTGCTATCGTTAGAAATTTGTGACAAATAAAATGGTAATATCAATGAGATCAACTGTTTACTCCCCACAGTCCAAATCCTTCAATAGGAAGGTCTGATTTTTTCCCGCCTTTGGCGTGTATGTTAAGTGGGGAGCTTGTACACTATTAAGAGCATCTTTCGCCAGCTTGAAATCAGCCAGTGTTTTTGTTTTAATTGTGAGTTTATCAGCGGTCACTCTCTTGACTTCCAAATTATCATGTTCGGCTGCCAATAGCCAAACCATATCCCCTCCGCGCTGCCCAAACACATTAATCGGAGGAACTTTTTCAATAGTCTTATTATTTTTATTACGAGAACCAGCAGACACACCAGTTGGCTTCTTCTCCTTATTTTTAAGTATTGAATAAATCACCAAAATCATTAATTTTAGCTTTTTTTGACACTCCATTTCGATGTCCATACCGTCATTCATCGCAGCAAGTACCGCATAGTAATTTGCGCTACCGTTTACTTCTTTCGCGCTTAATATGATATCAGCATCATGGATTGTTGACTTTTTCGTATCTTTTAATGTTGCTTTATTTGTATGTTGATCCTTTTGTGTGGCTGGTTTTTTTTTCGTTTATCTTGCTTGTTGTCGCTTTTCCAGACGCATTTTGTGGCTTCATCACTTTTGTTTTGTTGACGTTTGTTAATTGCTGGATTATTTCCTCTAAATTTTGAATTCGGAGTTTCATCTCCTCATTTTCTCTAGTAACTCTTACGTTCTCTTCGGTTACTCTTTCCAATTCTTCGCTTGGAATACGTTCAAAGCTTTCTTGGTCGTTTTTTCGTTTTATAATTTATTCATTTGTAGCATTTGCAATGCCTGGCCCCGGGTCCCCAGCGATGGAAAGCGGTCGGGCTCCTCCATGCCCCGGCGAAAAAAACCTTTTCTTCTTTTTTGAACTTTTTGAGACTTCCTCGCAAGTAAAATCCAGACACTCGATAAATTGTTCGAATTTTTTAAAAAATTAACTACGGCTGCTAGCCGTAGAATTCTTACTTCGAATCTACAACACCTATTTAAATTCGGTATACATAGTATATAGTCATAGTGCTTTATTCAATACTCATCGTTACAAATTTTCAAAGAATATAAAGCAAATTCTAAACAATAAAAGTACTAAAACTTAATTGCCCCAATGGCTCTCTAAATTTATACATTATTAATCAAAAACATTTAATCAAAAAAACAATATCAAATTTTATTTCATTAAAATTATTCCGTACTTTATGACGGTATACATATGATTTTCCTGAAACTCAACAGCGAAGCAAAACTACTAGGGCTACAAATCAATGAGAGTAAAACAAATCTCACGACGCAGTCGAGGAAAAATAACTCAAATACACAAAATGTCACAGTTGGCGAATACAGTATCGAAAATGTAGGGGAATTTGTGTATTTAGGCGCCAAAATAACAAGAACCGGTAATGAAAGAGACGAGATACGCCGCCGAAGAAAACAGCTCGCAAATAAAATATTTTATGCAATTTGACGATCTTGAAGACCACAGCTGCATACACAGAAAAACAAAGCTCCAAGTATATAAATTTGTAATAAGACCCGTGCTATGCTATGGGTGTGAAACATGGACCATAACTAAAGCATCAGCGAGCATATTGAACCCCTTCGAAAGACGGGTCCCGAGGCGAATAATTGGAGCCAAGCTAAACGGGGACCAATGGCAAATTCGATACAACCATGAGCTGTAAGAAATTTTTGACGAGTTGGAGGGCTAAACGATTGTAAGTTTGCGGAAGCTGCAATGGGCTGGCCACATGAATCGTACGGACGAACAACAGATACCCAAAAAGGTATTCGTTGGGAGAGCTGAAAGACTGAGGCTAGTGGAAAACCCGAGGAAATGCTGGTCTGACTCGATCGACGAAGGCAGAAGACAGATCATCACTGCTCGGATTTCGGAATTCGAGGACGCGATTAATGGACCGAGACAGTTCGAGGCGCTTTTTGCAGGAAGCGAAAGCCCGAGAGGGACTGTAGTGCTACAAAGAAGAAGATGAATTCCTGTGACCCAACACGCACTTGTAGGTTAAATAAATGAACTTTCAAAATGAAGATCACTTGTTGGGAAGGGAAAGAGGGACGAAAAACAGGTCTTGTTAAGTGTACCATGTTATAAAATACATAAACGTGAATTTAAACAAGTTGGGTAGCAGAACTACGCTCATGTCAGAAGGGTTTTGTACTTAACCTACGATATGCAGACATATCGAATGACATAACTCAACAAAAGCGACTTTAACTGAAATGCACATCAAATATACTCTTGCTTTAAAAGATAAACCAATGCTTCTCCATTTTAACTGGCAACCTTTTTGTGTGGCTACGTGGAATCTTAAAAGTATTTTTTTTGTTGTGTGTAATGCGGATCCTTGTTTTGTATATGAATTTGTGGTCGACCTTTAAATTCCGCTATTCTTAATACAATAAATAAATGCCAAATTGAAACACCAAAACATCCTCATATAATTAAATAATGATGAAAAATTTTGTCGTAGACTAATGTTCTTACTCCACCGTACTTTTGGTCTTCCTTTCTTTATTTTAATGCTCATAGATTACACGCACTTTAATCCGTAAACCACCTACTCTCCTATGGATAATAAAATAAGTTTTAAGTTCGGAGCGCAGGCTTTTCAGAGTTTTGCAAAAAAAATTTACAATACCCTATTAAAATTGGTACTTGTCTGTCGATCTGTCCGCATGAGCGTGACAATAAATTTCCTGAGAAAATATAGACACTAGAATACCAGAAGTAATGTCCTCCTTCTGATGATGGCAACGCTTACTCGATGGTTTCTAAGACAGGAATCTAACTAACGATAAAGTAGATCTGTATTTGTCGAAGTTAGAGAAGCTGACGTTGGAAACGATTGTGATAGTAGTTTCCAAGATTAAACACCGAAACAATATGGAAGGAAATGAAACATCAAACATTGCAAGGTTAAAACGATTGAAAAGCCTTCTTCTCACACGCGAGTAAGAACCGACAAAAATAACAGTCCTAGAAGCAATTTTTGTTTAAGATTCCGTAGATAAAGTGTTAAAAGTCATGCTCAGCGACAAATATCGGCCAATATATATTATTGTTTGTTTGCATTGAAAAGGAAATTTTCCAATCAACTTAGAGTGCGATTGTTTACATTATTTTTGGACATCGTGCATGGAAAAGAGCAGCAAAGTGACAAGAATCTTCGGATAAAAACCAAACGATGGACCCTATATCCTCAACAGCAAGTAGCAGCAATTTTCTTTGAAATTAGTATTAGTGAGCGTGCAGGAAAACAAATTAAGGCATGTGCATATTGGGGACTAATAGAAAATTTCCTTATCCTTTTTTTTGTGTTATCCTTTTTTGTGTATACAAATCACAAATGTGCTTTTCCTATTGAACTTGAGTTCATTTTGCGTTTTGTTCAGTCAGTACTTAGTTGATAGAAAACGTTTTTTGAGGATGTTTGTGAAGTATTTTTACATGCAAAACATTTCACATTTCACGCTAAGCCCGTAAGCCGAAGGTCTCTGGTTCAAGTCTCGTTGGCGTCAACGAGATATATTTCGAGTGGTTCTTCGGACGGACTATAAGCCTGTTCAGTTATGATACGTGCTGGTTTAAAATCAGAACGTATCGCAGCTGGGTGGACGGACACACGGCCAAAGCGTGATAATGTTCATATCACCTTGTGGAGTGCCGATACATTCGATCATGACAATGAGATACTCTAACTATCTCTAAGCGAAGGCCAGAAAGGGGCTGTAGGGCTACAAAAAAGAAGAAGAATTTTTTTTTTATTACTCTAAATGTGTTGATATTGATAGTGTTGCAATAAGGATTGTTTCAATTTATTGGTAAGTGTTCATGTGTGAGAAGTTTTCCTGTAGCCCTAATTTTGAAAAATTACCTTTCAGTCCTGAGTCATGTCTGATAAAGGTAAAAAACAATGCTGAAGAGGAGATTCATATCTTTAGAAGTGAAAGTGCAAATTTTGGACCGTGTTCCAAAAGGGGAAATAGCATAGCACATTGCAAAAGTACTAAATTTAAATGAGACAATCATTCAAACCATAAAGAAAAGTGAAAGAGAAATTAGGAGAGCTGTTGCTGCAGGATCTTCAATATCAGCGAAATATACAGCTCGTCCACGTGCATCAATAATGGAGAAAATGGAAAGAGCCTCAAACATTTGGATTGACGATAATTGTAAAAAAAAAAGATTCCATTGAGGAGTAACATAATTCAACAGAAAGCGTTACCTATATATCAACATCTGAAAGAAAAAGGAGGACCCACGCCCAACACAGATTTCGTTGCGTGTAAGGGTTGGTTCAAGAAACGGTTTTCACTTCACAACATAACGATACAAGGTGAAACTGCGTCTGCTGATCATGAAACTACAAAATTATATCAAGCGAAATTACAAAAAAATTATTCAGGAGCACGGATACCATTGTGTTTCTATACATAGTGGTGTCACGGTGCACGCTAATTGGCAGGATAGATGGCGCTGCGATGTCGATTTTAGCATTTCGAGCAAAAGTTTCTTTCCGCCGATGTGTCTTAGATGGATGCATGTCGCTTTGGCGAGCTTCAATGCATCGTTGGCTAATGATCAAATCTGCTATGGAAGGAAATGAATTTTATCGTAGTTAATTGCAACGTTGCAAATGATGTTCGTGGGCTCTCTTGAGGAATATAATATTTGCGATAGGAATGTTGAATGAATGAATGGAGTTGCTTTAAAAAAAGTAAATCAATTATAATTTCCAAATAAGGACAATTTGCTTGTCAGTTGGAAATAACTAACCCATTTTGAATGAAGTAATTAATTCATATTATAATTTAAATCAAAATATTTGAAAGTAAATTTTAATATCTTTTTAAGCATGCCAACAGTTGCATGATGTAAAAGAAATAAATTATATAATTTTTCATGTACAATTTTTACATTGTATTCTATAGTTATTTTCCAGTAATGCAAAGCACATCTTTTAATACTAAGAAGGAGACCCGTAATCTCATGTATCAATTAGTGAAAAGAGTTTGCTTTGTATCGCTTCATTATAGCAATTCCTTATTTGAAACATCTAGGAAATATGCGATACTTGTATTTTTGTTGAGTTATTGGAGAAAAGGTGTGATCAAGTGACTTTCAAATGCGAAAAGTTCACAATATCGGGATTGAACTCGAAGGTAGCGTCGATGCAAAGTTGCCTGGTTATCATTATCTTATGAGAAGCTGAGAAAATTATCATTGTTAGAGGCGACATGGCAAGTGAGAAGTAAATTTAAAGATATTTTGTGAGTATTCGTAGGAAGATATAACTTGTAATATAAATTTTGCAGCTGTTAATAGAAGTTTTAAGATACGCGAGTAAATGAATTTTGCATTGAGTGTAATTCAATCTAGATATGTGATTTTCAGGTTATGATTACGAATGCTTAATAATTCCTCTTATGATTTTGATTTGAAGAATTCCATACCTTACATAGATAGTAAGCTTTTGCGAATTAATTTCGAAATGTAAACACACATTTAATAAAAAAGATATACCTGACTTTGTGTCAGTTTCTTTATTTTGAGTAATGATGATTGTGATGAAACTTTTGGACGTTTTACTGCATTTTTTGAAACCACAGATTTTTTAAAAACTTTTTCACATTCGTAGTACAGTGTGATATGTTTTTGCCATTGATGACCTGCGAAGAATTCTTTTAAAAACAACCGATAATCGATATTCAATAAAATGACCGAGACATCATGGGTACACATTTTCTAGTGAGTAGAGCTATCCAATTCTAAATTCTACGAATAACCATTAAGTTTTCACGAGATATTTTGGAATATATTCCACAATCAAATCTTCTTTGAGAACCTAGTTACAAGCACAAAAATTGTTGATTATAATGGATGTCATCCTGCGATGCATTTTAGAAAATTCTACCATTGTAACACAAAAGCATAAAAATGTATCCTAAATAAGTAAACAATCAACTAATAAAAGGGAAAAACAAAACTAAAATTGGTACACAGACCGGGTATCGAGCCCACACCCCCTGGTTGAACCGATCGCGCACTATGGAAGACTTATTTATGGCAAATTTTTAACAACCCACAATCAGAAAAATAAAGCACCCTAACGATTTTGGCTACCTTCGAAATCGCTTTCCACAATCAAGATGCCTAAATGAAAAGCGTCTAAATGTGGGGAAAATTCATGGTGTCTAATGTTTCATAGGCTTCACCGTTAGAAAGTTTTGAATAAATGCAATGTACTGAAATGGGTCATTACATCTTTAAATTTGAAGTGAGAAAGTGTTTAACTGTGAATTCATTAAAGGAAAGGCTTAATTATCAAATTTTAATTGTATTTTATTTTGAAATTTTTATGTAGATTTTTTATATAGAAATTCATATATAGAATCACCTTCACGGCCATACGTTTGGTTTTTCCTTGAGTTATTTTGGAATATCTCAGGACAAGAGAACCAATGTCTAATTAAAGCGTATAGGCATTTCGCACTCAAACATCTTGAAAAAAATCCCATTTTCTGGGTGAGGATCATTTTTAAAGCCCTGCATTAGAAAATATGGCCATAGAAGGGTATTGAAGTAAAATGCATTGCTAACACCTGTCATTCGTAGCGTTTTTTCAAATAGTGAGTATGTTATGGATCCTTAGTGTAGTTTTGAGTTGGAAATTGCAAAGAACAATATTTTGAGAAACCTCATCCCATTCATTTTAGAGAAAAGCCCAAACAAAGCTTCATTCATCCAACTTTAGCCGATTTAAATTTAAATAACCTGTCATCCCAGTTGTTTCCTCCACTTGAAGTGCGAAAAGATCCGAAGGATGAAAGCCATCTTCGGAATGTTAACCTTCATTCAAGACCTAGCATACTAAACGTACACCCATCTCAGTTTCCATCCCCAGACCGCCGCCCAACAAAAATCACTGAGGAAAAACAATCAATTCCAAAAGCATGTTTTGTTTCTCTAAAGTATTACCGAATAAGGAAAAATAAATCGGATGTTGAAAAACAAGCAAGAAATTTGTTGAAGGATAAAAGCCAAGAGGCTCAGCTTTTAATACGTTCCCAGCTTTCCCACAAGCCTAATGCCCCTATGGATCAATGCGCAAATTTTTTACTTGAAATACTACTATAGGCCCCCTTCCCTTTACAGGGAATTTCTAAACATGGAATTCAGTGTTCCTTCAGTCAGGACTATTCTGCACTGGTATTCAAATCTTCGCTTAAAAACTGGTTTTGTTGATTCTATAAAAGACCTGCTTGAGAAAAAATCAAAGGAATGTCTAGTTTAGATGGGCAGTATGTTTTACTTTTTGACGAGATATCAATAAGAATTGCGCAGAAGACATTATTGATGATTTTTGTGATTTGGGCGGCTTAACAACGCAGCATAAAACACTCTGCTTCTAATTTTGAAGCAAGGAATTGGGTACATTGTTGGCTCCCAAAATGGAAATTTACTGGTTTTTATTATAATAACAACCATAAATTATATTCTCAGTGTCGGCTTCGATGTATTAAGAACGGTTTGTGATCAGACCGCAATAAATCGACGATTCTTATACTTACCTAGGTCCTCAACTGAAATTCATACTTTGCGAGAGAAGGTAGAGGAACATACAACTGTTTTGACATGTTTCAATATCTTAAAAATTTAAGGAATATCCATCTGAAAAATGACATCAATTAATATAGTAAAATCTTTTCATGGAGAATTATTCGAAAGGTGCGTGAATTGGATAATAATGTTATCACCACTATTTGTAAATTCACGGACATGCATATAAAACCATGTAACTTCGATAAAATGCCAGTAAAACTAGAAATGCAAGCCCTTAGCAATTCCGTATTTGCAACGATTTCAGCCGCTGTTGAATCGGGATATTCCAAACGTAATGACGATCAAGAGGGATGTGCTAGTTGCACATCTGTACTAGTTGTACGGCCGAATATTTATTCAAGTAGTCTTTTCATATTCCAACAGTAATGTCTGTTAAATATTCCACATCACTTATGGTTGTATGTTATCCACCTATTCCATATGCACTGCAACTAACCACCTCAGATCAAGATTTAAATGATAGTTAAGTAATCGGTGATGTTTCAAAGCCAAAGCATTCCAAAGCTCTAGTTTAAACCTGAAGCTTTGTTTTCTATGATTTAATCAGTTTGCCACCTAATTTCTACTGATGTGTACTATTTTTTCATTTATCGAGCGCAGATTTTTGGCATTGGGGCTAATTTTTTGAGTTGCATCATGCTTATAGCTTTTGTCACGCAACCATGCACCCCAGCGTACTTCGCGTGATAGTTGAGTTTCAGCTCCAGAAATTATTAGCTACATACTACATATACCTCTTCCTTTTTCTCATCGCGCAACACCTTATCAATGCTTTCATAGTTTGTGCTTGTATTTCTTTTGACACAGTTAAAACCTTCGTGAAGATCATGTTAGTTGCCTTATTAAACCCAAAACTTTTTATTGTGATCAGCCCATCGGAGGGACTACGATTCTCACAAGTTTTAAACGCATGTTCTGTGAAATGGATAAGGCCTACAGAGGATACCACATTAAAAACACGTCTTGCACTTTGCCATGATTCTCACAAGTTTTAAGCGCATGTTCTGTGAAATGGATAAAGCATACAGAGGATACCACATTAAAAAAACGTCTTGCACTTTATTCCTAGTGGTATGGGAAAACGTGCTTTTTTTAACGTAGAGCCCTTTAAAGTATTTTATATACTCAGGCCTCCCGAAATGCCTCTGAGGTTGTTTTTTTTATTAAAAACGTTCATTAGCTTATTGCTTTTCAACGAGTCCGAAATTTCGATTATATCGTTTGTAGTTGCTCGAGAAACTTGCTGTAATGCAAAAATGGGCACACGGATGAGCAAACTGATATTCTCAATTTTGTTGAAAAAATAATTTTTATAAGCCCCCTATAAAACAAGATCATCGAAAGAACAATTTTCGAAACCTTCCTGACATCGAAATTACAAGCTTGAAATTAATGCATAGTAACAATTATTATCGATTTGACTTTATCATTAATTTTTTGCAATTTACTGATTGCAAAATATAGTTATGCTCGACGAATAATTATATTTACCATTGCTTGAAAATAAACACAAGTAAGACTTAACGGGTAATTAAAGAGACGAAATACGTCGAAGAATACAGCTCGCAAATCAAATATTTTATTCAGTATTGACGATCTTGAAGACCAGCTGCATACACAGGAGAACAAAGCTCCAAGTATACAAATCTGTGATGAGACCTGTGTTATGCTATGGGTGTGAAACATGGACCCTAACCCAAGCATTCGCAAATATATTGAACTCCTTCGAGCGACGGGTCTTGAGGCGAATAATTGGAATGAAGCTTGACGGGGACCAATGGTGAATTCGATACAACCATGAGCTGTATGAAATTTTTGACAAACCGGAGGTCTCAAAGATTGTAAGACTGCAGAAGCTGCAATGGGCTGGCCACATGAATCGTATGGACGAACAACGGATACCCTAAAAGGTATTCGTTGGGAGAACTGAACGCCGGAGGCCAGTGGGCAAACGGAGGAAACAAGACAGTTCATCGCTGCTCAAATTTCGGAATTGGAAGACGCCGTCAACGGACTGAGACAGTTGGAGGCGCTATTTGCAGGAAGCGAAGGCCCGAGAGGGGCTGTTGGGCTAAAAAGAAGAAGACTAAGCGAAAATCACTCTTCTCAGAATTAATTTTATAACTTTTATGAAACTAAAAACTCATTTCTAATTAACTTTCAGTGTGTACGTATTTGACGACTATGATTTGTTCTTAAGTAAATTAGTTTATTATATTCACGAGACAGGTGGTACCAGCGAAACCCGTAGATGCTAAAAATTAATCAAATAAAGTCACGAAAAGAAAACATGATTTTTATTTTGAAAGTTAAATAAGACAAAACACTTTAAAAAGTTTAATTGGTTAATGCTGCAACAAAATTTTTTGATACCAAGTGATACATTTTTCGTGCAAAAATCGACGTACCATTATTATACATTAAAATAAAAGCAATTATATTTCAGCCCTTGCAACCATGAATCAGCATTCAGCTGATATCCCTTGACATACCATATAAAGCAAAGACATACATTGATGTAACAATAATTTAGGAAAAATATTTAAATGAATTTCTCACTGATCGTACTTGAGTGTTTATTTTTTATTTCCAAGTGTTTGTCAGAGTCAAAAAGTCTTTTCATTGCAATTTATTCAATGATAACTTTAAAATCGACAAGAATAAAACCTATGGTTGTAATTTTATTAACATCACTATTTCTAACTCAAATATGTATACTTGCTTAGTTAGATATTCAACGTTTACAAATATGATTACACTCAACAATCTAGTTTCATATTTATTATTGTTTAGAAAAACACATAAAAAGAACACTTAGCGATAAAGAAAATCGATTCGTATATAATGGATTTATAATCTTTCAAATTCTTTAAAAGTATAAATTCTTATATTTCACACAATAAAATTGTGCACTTCCATTCATAAAATGAACACACCCCAAATTTATGAATGGACACACAAAATCGAAAACATGTGCATTTATTTACAATCTTCTATAATCGCGAAGAATGAAATAATCTTACGACTAGCTTTAGCCCTACATGGTGGTGAATCTTCACACAAAACGCATAGCGAACATACATCCATCCTACATAATTTATTCGCTGGGATTTGCCAATATGTTGATATATGTACATCATATATCTCAAAACTCATAACCACTTTCAAAGCAGCTTTAAAAGTTTCTGTACTTGGATTGGATTTTCACTAAAGATATTCTACCTCAGACATTTACCAGCGATACGTGCGCCACCAGAAACATGGGTTCCCCCAATGTGGAGTTAAAATGTTCGCTACGATGACACCACTATGTATAGAAACACAATGACGGATACACAGCACATCAAATATTCAATGCCGATGAAACAGGGCTTTATTGAAAAAAAATGCCTAATAGAACTTACATTTCAAAAAATGAAAAAATTGCGCCAGGATTCAAAGTTTCAAAAGATCGAGTTACATTGCTTTTATGCACCAATTCGTCAGGAGACTTTATCACAAAACCCATGCTAATTTATAAATCATTAAATTCCCGTGCGAGTAGAATTTCTACTTCCAAACACTACTGCATTGCTACAACCGTTAGATCAAGGCATAATTTATACCTTTAAAACTTATTACATTGGAAGACCATTACAATGGATTTTAGAGAAAACATATTGAGATGCTATTGATGTAAAGGAAGCTTGGAACCAATTTTCGATTAAGAACTGTGTAGAAACAATTTCTTTATCGTTAAAAGAACTGAAACCATTAACATTCAACGCGTGCTGGAAAAATGTGTGGCCAGCTGCAGTAGAAGTGGAAAATGCAGTTGAATCGACAGGAAGTGAAATAGGCGGCATAATAGAACTTGCTAGATTAATCGGAGGAGAAGGATTTGTCGATATGGCAGTTGAAAATGTTTAAGAATTGTCAGTCGAAGATGAAATTACCGGAGCAGATTTAGTCCAAATAGTATCCGAAGTAAAACCAATTTATTCTGAAAACGATGACTCTGAAGAAGAATGTGAAATTAAGAATTTTACAATAAAAAATTACAGGAAGGTCTTGGTATAGCAAAAATGTGGAATTATTTTTCTATCAATTTGGACCCTTCTCCAGAAAGAAGTTCACAATTCCAAAGGGAGCTGCAAAATTGCTTATCACCATAAACCGCAATTTACAACGACTTTGTTAGGGCAAGTAAACAAAGCAAATTTACAGACATTTTTCAAAAGGCAGGAGATACTCCACATCAAGGACAAAGCTCTAATACAACAGAAAATATTTCTTCGCCAAAAAACGGTCTCGATCCATAGTGCTGAGCA
The DNA here is from genome assembly GCA_963969285.1 of Odontomyia ornata. Taxonomy (NCBI): domain Eukaryota; kingdom Metazoa; phylum Arthropoda; class Insecta; order Diptera; family Stratiomyidae; genus Odontomyia; species Odontomyia ornata. The sequence goes on from OZ017739.1 coordinate 154,779,380, forward strand.
GCGATGATGATTAAAGTCAATCAAGTAATGTTTTTGTTTTGTTTGCTAATATGTTTTTGTTAAAATTTGAAGTAAAATAAAGGAATCTTTATATAACCTACTAGAACATTACTCTTATTTTGTGCTGGCTTCTAATCTCGTATCACACGGTTTCAAACAACACGAGACTTTTCAGGAACGTATCTTCCGTGTTGTAGGAGGGATACCTGTAGCTTATTTCGTAAGAAGTCTCGTGTGAAGGTATCGAATCTTGAAGTCGCTAGTGATGAGATAAATCTTCTCGATAGGGCCGGTATCGAAATTGATAGTACGACTCTGGATAGAAATGGAAACAGGATTATATGTGATGGATTGCAGAAACTTGCCCTGATTGTAACACATTTTGAATTGGTTCATCTTCCAAACCATGAGAGAGGAATCAAATATTTTCAGAGGTCGTTGAAGCAAAAGTTTCTGACTTCAAAGCAAGCCTGAACGGCGAATCAATCTTCATTTCAATGAAACATTAACATTTGACCTCATACCGAGCTTGAATCTTATTGATTATTTTGTCAGCTATGAAGACTTGTGTTTCATATTTCGCAGGATAGACAACAAGAAATCATGTGGTACTGATGGTATTCCAAATATAGCTCTCCGACATTTGCCTAAGGTTGCTTTTAGGAATCATTGCATATTGTTCAACGACATGTTGAGCAATTCATATTTCCCAAATGAGTGGGAAAAGGCTAAGGTATTTCCGATCTTGAAGAAATGGAAAGAATATTCGTGCCCTAAAAGCTATCGCCCAATCAGCTTGCTGCCTGACATCAACAAGGTGTTTGAAGTGATACTCAAAAGAGCATTGAACGCCGGCCTTGAGGAATATGAGTTGATGCCGAATTTCCAATTTGATTTTCGTGCCAGGCATTCGACCATAAATGCGATAACGAAAGTAACCTCAGACATCTGTTGGAAACTAAACAACAGAGAATGTGTTGGAGCGTGTCTTATTGATATGGAAAAAGCGTGTCTGTCTGTCTATTCATGCGTCACAATGAGATTTCTCAAGGACAGAAGCTTGAATCATCAAAGTTTGTGAATTGCGCTGAAGAAGGTGACCTAATATAGGTTTGGTAGTTAAAAAAATTATCTGAAGGTTTTAAGATAAGTCTCCTAACATAAGGATATCTTCATCATCATCGATGGCGCGACAGCCGAAGCCGGGACTTAGCATCCAGGATTAATCTCCTCCAATCATCATGGTTCTGTGACCTCGTTCGTCAGTTCATCACTTCCAGCAAGGGTCAGCTATCAGCTTCTATCGTATCATCCTATCAAGTCCTCGTTTTTTCCGCTGTATGTCTGCCTTGTGCTTTGCCTTGTGCCCTTTAATGTTCTTTTGAGTCGCCGGTTTTCTTTCATTCTTTCTTTATGGTCCACCAATTGCAATTTGCTTAACTTTGCGCCAGTAGATACAGGTGGCTCGTCAAATAGTTCACACAACTCGTCATTTTAACGTGGTCTCCTTCCTTTTTTCATGGACCGTAGATGCTTTTTCGGATTCGCTCGTCAGGGTGCATATTTCACATCCGTATAACAGCCCAGGTTTGATTAGTGATTTGTGAATATAAAACTTATTTTGCCTGTGCACAACTCTGGACCTTGGAATGGGAAGTTCGGAGCAATGGGTTTAATTTGCATCGTTTATGTGGTGTCGATTCTTGTCCTTTACGGCGCCTTTTCTATTCAGATTGGCTCCAAGATAAACAAAGTTATTCATACTCCTACGGTCAGTTTTCGTCGGACTGGAGTGTTGTTCCTCGTTTTAGTCATGGATTTAATTTTCGTTTCATTAACTCGTAGGCCAAATCGGTTTATTTGGCATCTGAGGTTGACCGTGCCATAATATTGACGTCATCAGCGTACGCTACTAATTGTGTGGGCTTGAACATTAGTGTACCAAAGGTTTCAGCTGTTATCTTCCTAATGACGTATGCCAGTGCAAGATTTAAAAGCATTGGAGCAAGTCCATCCCCTTGAAGCTGTCCGTTAGTTCACCGTTCCCCTTGACCTGGGATTGACCATGCGGACTAATTTTGTTGGGTCGCCAAATTCAAGCATTATTTTGTACAGCGCATTTCTGTCAACGCTGCCGTATGCTTACTTGAAGTCTACAAAGGTTTGATGCACGTCGATGTTATTGGGTTGTTCACAATTAATGCCGTTTTTTTTATGTTTTTCAAAGTAAATTCGTTTATGTTAACAAAAATTAATCAATGATATATAAAGTTCATTTGAAAAGTTTCCGGCCTTACCGACAAAAAGTCATGTACATTCAAGTTCTCTTGCCGACCAATAGATGGCCTGTAATGATTTTTTTAATGCCCGTGTAGGACACGGGTGCCGATGGTCTGGCATAAGTGTCAGCGAGCTATAAACAACACCGATTTCAGCTAACTAGCTTCGCTTAAGGACCGCGTACGCGTGCTTGACGACTAGCATTTGCGGGATCACATGAGGCGGGTTCTTGTCGAGCCACGAAGCTACACTACAAAATACTTATCACGCGTACTCTACTCTACAAGACGCACCGATCAATTTTTATTGTCTTTAGAAAAGTTCTATTAGGTGTCAATTAAGCTACTCTACAGTAATTCAATATTTTTTTGCCTCGTTAAAGTTAGCGGACACGGAGGCTTGAGACAAACGCAAACATTACACAAAAAGCAACCGTTACTTTCACAGAAGAAGGTCGTTGCATTACAAGGGGAATGTCAAACCTAAAGATGTTAAAGTGGCTGAAGGGAACCACTCATCTCTGCCGAAAGGATGGAAACTTGACGGATGCAGTTTACTTTACACTAGTAAAACAACAAACTAAGCAGTTTCGACGGGGTGACCACCTTATCTCTTCAGGAGCAGCCACTCCTGATCACCACGGGGCTGCTCGACTGCTTATGTTTATTACAGGCCTTTACGTATGTATGCCATAAAAATTCCAAGTCATTCCGATCGGTAAAAAACACATGGTATCCTTCCAAAGTTGACAGGTAACGTTTGTTAAGAATAATGGATAAAATATAGCATCGCACGGTGATAAAGTGCCTCTATTTGAAAAGGAAAAAAACTCGGAAAGCGAAAGAAAAGTTAGACTCCGTGTCTGGTGAATCGTTTCTCTCATTTACAACCGTGAAACTTTGGATGGTCGAGTTCAAACGCAGTCGCACAAGCGTTTTTGGCAATGAACGTTCTGGACGTCCAAAAACTGTTTCAACGGAAGATATCGTCAGTTTAGTGCACACAACCGTGATGAAAGATCGCCGATTAACCATTAAGGAAATTGCTGAGGCTTGTGGGTTATCACGATACGATTTTGCATGAAGATTTATGCATGAGAACATTATCCGCGTGATGGGTGCCGCTTTTTTTCTTGATTTATTCGTTCAATTTCGATAGTTGACGACAGTAGACTATACCCTTGTAATCCCACCACACAGAAAGCATAATCTTCTTTTGGTGAATATTGGCTTTGGATGTCGATTGTGGGGGCTCATCTTGCTTGGTCCATGATCGTTTTCAGACTACGTTTTCGTAAACAATCCATTTTTCATCACCCGTTATGATTCTTTTTAGAAGTGGGTCGTTTTGGTTACGATTCAGCAAAGAATCGCATCTGTTAATGCGTTTGGTGAGGAATATTTTCTTTGAATTGAGGAACCTAAACATCCAGTTTGTTTACGTAACCAAGCTGTTGTAAGTATAAGTAAACGGTTGAATTGGATATGTCGAGCTTCTCTACTATCTATCGAGTTTTCATACGCCGGTTAGTTTCGATTAACGCCTCTATTTTGTCGTCATCAGTAGTGGTTGGACGACCAGTATGTGGTGCATCTTGCATCTTCCAGAACGAAAGCAAGCAAACCAACGCTTACACTGGCGTTCAGTAAGGCAGTCTTCACCATAAACTTCACACAATTTCTTTCGAGCTTGCAACGCATTTTTGATTGTCCATTTCCAAGTTTATTTTTAACCAACTTGTTTACTAATGAAGTTCAAGTTTAGACCGAAGATAATCTAATGTCTAATTTTTAAAGTAGTATATAATAATATAAGCAACGCAATCACTACTACATAACAAATGTAGTTCACGACATGAATTATCGAACAACCCAATATATTCCCAGCTCTTTTCAAGCACCTACCTTTCTGCGAATATTTGGTCTATTGTAGACCGCCCACTTCGAAATCCTCCCTGATAATACTTTCATAGTAGGACTTTAATTTTCTATGATTCAATTTTCAATGTGATATCAATACTAAATTTTTAATTTTCTTTCGTTCCAGCCTACAAAACCGTATCCGGTGTCAATGGACCATTAGTCATTTTGGACGAAGTCAAATTCCCTAAATATGCTGAAATTGTACAATTGCGCTTGAACGATGGAACAATTCGTTCCGGTCAAGTACTTGAAGTCAGTGGCTCAAAGGCCGTTGTCCAAGTGTTCGAGGGCACATCTGGTATTGACGCGAAAAACACATTATGTGAATTCACTGGCGACATTTTACGTACACCTGTGTCAGAAGACATGTTGGGCCGTGTGTTCAACGGCTCTGGAAAACCAATTGACAAGGGACCGCCAATTTTGGCCGAAGACTTTTTGGATATTCAAGGTCAGCCCATCAACCCTTGGTCACGTATCTATCCCGAGGAAATGATTCAAACTGGTATTTCTGCTATCGATGTAATGAACTCCATTGCTCGTGGTCAAAAAATTCCAATTTTCTCCGCTGCCGGTCTACCACACAATGAAATTGCCGCTCAAATCTGTCGACAAGCCGGTCTTGTTAAATTGCCCGGCAAATCAGTCCTGGACGATCATGAAGATAACTTCGCTATTGTATTCGCTGCTATGGGTGTTAACATGGAAACTGCTCGTTTCTTCAAACAAGATTTCGAGGAAAACGGTTCTATGGAAAACGTGTGTTTGTTCTTGAACTTGGCCAACGATCCAACCATCGAACGTATCATTACCCCTCGTCTGGCTTTGACAGCTGCCGAGTTCTTGGCCTACCAATGCGAGAAGCACGTGCTAGTCATCTTAACCGATATGTCCTCGTATGCTGAAGCCTTGCGTGAAGTATCAGCTGCTCGTGAAGAAGTGCCCGGTCGTCGTGGTTTCCCCGGTTACATGTACACTGATTTAGCTACCATCTACGAACGTGCCGGTCGTGTTGAAGGACGAAACGGATCAATCACTCAAATTCCTATTCTTACTATGCCCAACGACGATATTACCCATCCAATTCCCGATTTAACAGGCTACATCACTGAAGGACAGATCTACGTAGATCGTCAGCTGCACAACAGACAAATCTACCCACCAGTGAACGTGTTGCCTTCACTGTCGCGTTTGATGAAATCTGCCATTGGTGAGGGCATGACCCGAAAAGATCACTCAGATGTGTCTAACCAATTGTACGCTTGCTACGCCATCGGTAAGGACGTGCAAGCCATGAAGGCTGTGGTAGGTGAAGAAGCTCTTACTCCCGATGATTTACTGTACCTTGAGTTCTTGACGAAATTCGAAAAGAACTTCATTTCACAAGTAAGACAAAGTTGCATTTATAAATTAAAACTGACTAATGAATATATCGTTTAAGGGAAACTACGAAAACCGTACCGTCTTCGAATCATTGGACATTGGCTGGCAACTGCTTCGTATCTTCCCTAAAGAAATGTTGAAGAGAATTCCAGCATCCATCCTGGCGGAGTTCTACCCGAGGGATTCGCGTCATTAAATCTGAGTGTGTTTTTCTCCGATTTGTTTCATTACCTTGTTGTTGCTGTTAACCGTGTCAAGTAAGTAAAATCGTTAGAAACCTCGCAAAACGAAACGATGGACCTAAAAAAATATTTTTTCTTACAGCATAAATGCTTGAAGGCCACCCTAGGACAATATTACATGTTCATAGAATATTTACCGAAATACACAATTAGGCATAAGAGTAAAACTTTTTAATTGTTAAAATAATTCATTACACAACCGATATTTGTTGATTGTTTTAACGGGCATCCATAAGAACGTCCTGATTTTTGTTAGATTCTTTCAGTATTCTTTTTCTGTATATTGAGATTTTATTCATGTCTTAAAATATATTTAGATCGACATTTTCAAACATCCTATGGAAGTATTTGAAATGCATTCCACATACTAACCATACAACTAAAACTTGTTCGGTTGATGTAGATACTAAATTTACGATGCAAGGAACGGTGTGTCGCCGAATGTTTGTGTCTTTAAAATATTAATTGTCATGATGCAATTGTAAATATTTAATCTTAAATAAATTCATTGAATGAGAACAACGCAACCGACGAAGATAGCGTGCTTTTCTAACTGCGTTTTGGATGTTTAATAAATTTGAGTCGATGTCGTAGCCATTGTTTTTGAATACGAAGTATCCGTTAACTCGTCTAAATGCAAAACACACCAAAGCAAAAAATAAGATTTCTCTTGTTCAGCAAATTTGCTTTCAATGTTCTTTGTGTCAATCTAGGTTTTTATTTTACCTGAACAGTCAAATTTGTTTATTTTTTTCTTAGCGCTACAACCTCATTCTGCCTTTCGTTAGAGATAAAGGATCTTATTATGTTGATCGTATGTATCGGTACTCGAGAAGGTGATATGGTCAGTAACACTCTTTGGCCGTGTTTCCATCCACCAACTGCGATACGGTCTAATTTTAAACCATACGTACCAAAGCTGAATGGGCTTATAGTCCGTCCGAAGAATCACACGAAACAAATATCGTTATTACCAACGGGATTCAATTGCTTTTACTTTTTATCTCAAACGAATTAACTAAACCTTAAGGCCATCAGAAATGAAATGTTACATCACTTTTTCCTGCAATCCATCCACTTTTTGCTGTTTTAACGGTAAGCGGCACTCACGTTTTTTATTTTACTGATAAAATTTAAGACCTCTGTATAGATTAAAACAGGACTCCTACATTTTAGATTGTAAGAATGAATCGGCCGCTTACTTTAATACTTCGCGGCTTATTGGGGCCCCACAGGGACCCTAGTCTTTAATCATAATCAAACCATTCGTATAGTGTCCTCTGTAATTCGTCGAATAATGTGTGTATCCAATAAATTTAGTACCAAACCTTGTACAATATGGAAGGTGAATTGTAATTCGCTTTTCTACACACGTTTTCTGTGTGGGGTCCTGAGAGCCAGCTGCCACGGAAGCGAGGCTGTGCCCCTAAAGGCAGCATAATTATATGAGAGCTTGCTCAGTTGACACTATTCTTGATTAGCACTGACGGCTTAAAGCATCAAATCCCGTGAAGACTGGTGCCAATCCTACAACCCTCTCTGCATTGCCAAATTAATCAGGGATTTGGGAAGAATGACAAATCTCAAACTCTCACAAACAATAAGACTACGACAACTGCAGTAGGGTTCTTAGGACACCTTCGTCAATCGCCTGGTAATGAACGTTACCGGGGGCACAATAATGCACAAGAAAGCGACAGATACAAGTCCTGGCACTAGCGGATTAAAGGCCGAAGTGTCAGCTACGTGGGGAAGCAGATGCAAAGAATGCGCGCATTTCGCAGGGAGAACTACATCAAACGTGAAAATACCAAATTTTTCGTAGAATACTCAAAATTGCCAACATACAGAAAAATACTTTGAAGCCAATAAAAAACAGTATGATCGAGATGGAGGAGGCCCTTGGAGTCATCTTTGACTTCCGTTCGAACTAGCGGAAGGTGGAGGTACTCCATCTCAGTGCTTTTTTGACGAGCACATCGTCATAGCAGTCAAATCGACGGAGACTCCAGGGGTCGATCAGCCATGACACAATTAACGAATAGCTGAATCAAGTCCTCAAAGCATAAAAGAAATTCGAGTAAGGCAGAAAGTTCCAGCTTCTGACGCCAAGAATGGGCAATATTTACCCACAAAAAGAAAAAAGTACACAATGCAAACGGCAGAGGATCTACGGCTGCAGCTTAAAAACAGTCGGCATGAATGAGCTCCACCAGAAAACTAAATAATAGAGAATGAGTTGGAGGATGTCATATTGATATGAAGAGAGCTTTCGATACCGTTTGGTTAGACGGACTAATTTTTAGACTCCTTCAGGACAAGTTTCCCAGACACCTTGTCGCCATGATATTGTAATATGTTGCATGGAAAATCATTTCTTGTAACTGATGGAAATCTGACGACGATGCGCGATGTTAAGGTTTTGAATGTTACTGTTTATATTCATTCGTAACCTTTTGAACGACCTTGATGTTAAGGTGTTGCCAACGCAATCATTGGTGGCGTTCGCTGATGATGATAAAATATCATTTTATACGGCAGACCAAAGGGCATCAGATATCCGGAGGAACCCTCAAAAAACGATTCTACGTCTAGCACCCGTTGCGTGTAGACGTGTTGTTAATCGCTCCTGTCATTAATTTTAAAAATTAATTAATTTTTCATAAAAGTCAGTTTCAAACAATTGCAATATTTTTTTACGAGCCAGTCAAAAGCAAATTTTGATTTTATTGGGAAAACCATCACCGTCGAATTATTCGAGCATTTATCGAATACCTGAAATTCATTTCCTGAAGAAATATCAAAAGTGGAAATACGTTCAAGGGAAGTCCCGGTCTGAGAACATTCCCTCTAGTCTCGCTGCGAAAGCGACGAGATGGAGGAGCCCGATGGCTTCAGCCATCAATCAGGATCATGCCCATCACCAATGATGACGAGCGAAAAAAAACTAAAAAGAAGTCACGAGAATAAAGCAGAAAAACCGACAATCCTATCGGTTATCGAAATCGAACAGCTTATCCAAGAAAAAGAGAAAGCTGAAAAAGAAAATGAAGAACTCAAGCTTCGAGTTAAATCGTTAGAAGCACTTGTTGGAACGTTAACGTTCAACAAGGATAAAGAAAGCAAGAAAGGCCGACAAGCAAACCCAAAAACCGAAGACAAGTAAATTAAAAAGCCACAGGAAGAAGCTAATCAAGAGGTTGTCCTCAGCGCAGGAGGCGCAAACGAAAGCAGAAATTATTATGCAGCGCTAGCTAGTCTTGAAGAAACGATGAACGTTGAAGAAGATACAGGTAAAACGTCAAAATTAGATAATGATTTCATTGAATATCTTAAAATTAAAAATCGGGAGAAAAAACCAAAAGGTTTGTCTGCTGGTCCGTCCGTTAACATTAAGGAAAAAAAAGAAAAAGTCCCACCAATCAATGTGTTTGGGCAAACGAGCAAAGATATGGTTCGGCCTTTGGCAGCCGAAAATAAACTACAAGATTTTCAGATAAAAAGAGTCAATGCCGATAAGTTGACAATAAGGACTAAGTCGCTGGTTGATTTCCAGGCAACAAAAAGTGCCTTAAATTCTGGAGATGTTCCGCATTTCACGTACACCCCGAAAAGCGAAAAGAACCAAACCTTTTTATTGAAGGGTCTGGACTGTGGTGAGGACACAGTCGATCTCCTTCAGGTGCTCCAAGAAGCTGCACCAGAAATACAATTCATTACAGTCAAAAACTTTGCAACAAGACGATCGATTGTGGAGCGCAAAAACTTGCCTCACTACTTAGTCCAGATTTCCAGCAAAAGTAGTTCGAGTGCCCTGCAGAAAATACGGTACTTGAACTTCCGCGTGGTGAGGTGGGAACGCCTCCAGAAAAGTGAGGTCAACCAGTGCTACAGGTGTCAAAGATTCGGGCATTCGGCTGCCAATTGCGCCATGAAATATAGGTGTGTCAAATGCAAAGACATTCATGCTCCCGGCGAGTGCAAATTGGCTCAGGCGGAGCCAAAAGAAAAACTATATTGTGTGAACTGCGGTGCCTTTGGTCATCCAGCATCATATCGAGGATGCCCCCGGTATCAAGATGCAAAGATTAAAGTCACTCCGAAACAAAGTCAAGCACACCGCAGTGTGATACCTACCAACTTCGTCAAGCCCGGGGTGTCATTTGCACTTGCTGCGAGAGGACCAGCAGACAATGTAAATAAAATAAATAATGTAAGTAGCAATAATGAGCTGCTCCTTAAAATTTATCAGCAACTAAATTCCTTATCGGAGCGAATCGATAAACAAGATTCGAAAATTAACATTGTTTTTCAGCGTTTAGGGCTTTCAAATGCCTCAAAATAAGTTGTCATCCAGCTACATTCCCACGGATAGGATTCGTCTCATCTCGATCAACGTCAACTCCATTGTTACTTTACATCGGCGTGATTATCTCCTTGAATTCATTGCCAGACAAAAGCCTGACATCGTGCTTCTCACCGAAACCCACCTCAGTTCATGTCAGTCTATGAGATTCAAGGATTTTGAGTTCGTAAGAAACGATAGGGTAACAGGTGATGGGGGAGGTGGCACCGGGATATTGGTTCGAAGACCCTATCGTTTCCAAAATATTGAAAAAGTCGAATTCAAAAGCTTTGAATCTCTTGAAGTGTCCGTTATCAAAATCTCACTGCCAGGTGGGGATAACCTCTTCGTTATCTCTGCCTATGCAACTGGTGGAACTGTTCTCAAGCTCAAGGAGGAGCTCAATTCCTTGTTCGAAATACTCGAATTGAACAGGCTGCATAACTATTATATTCTTGCTGGTGACCTGAACGCCAAGCATACATCATGGCTGAACGCCACCAATAATCCAAGAGGTGTATTCCTGAAATCGTGGATAACAGAGAACCAAATTGAATACAGGTGCACTCTATATGGGTCGGAGCTCCCAACATACCCTAGGACAAATTCATATTTGGACCTTTGCATTGCTGACGCAAGACTTGAATTCAGCTTTAATAGTCCTCAACGGAAACTGCAGGTGCTTCCTTATGATAGCGACCATAACGCAATCGTAATGGAAATCAATCATCACAGGGATGATTTCTTCCTCATTCCAGTTCAACATGAAAATCATCGGTTGAATTTCAAAAAAACAGACTGGGGAAAGTTTCAAAAGTAGTTTAATCGCGAGTACCAGAAGCAATGTCCCCCTTCTGATGGTGGCAACTCTTGCTCAATGGTTCCTAATGACAGGAATCTAACTAACGATGAAATAGATGTCTATTTGTCGAAGTTAGAGAAGCTGACGTTGGAAACGATTGAGAAAGTAGTTCCCAAGATTAAACATCGAAACAATATGGAAGGATATGAAACACCAACCATCGCAAGGTTGAAAAGATTGAAAAGCCTTCTTCTCACACGCGTCAACAATATTTATCGACAATTTTTGGACTACAACCATCCCTCGTTGTCTTTGTTGAAATTACATCTGAAGAATGTCCGGAACTTAATCCGGTCTTACTTCAAGAGTGAGGTCAGCAATCAATGGGCGGACAAATTGATGGGTATTAGCCCTCAGGACCCAGACGGCGTGTTCGCGAAAGTGAATAGCATATTCCGCAAGAAGTCTCGAGTGAAGGTATCGAATCTTGAAGTCACTAGTGATGAGATAAATCTTCTCGATAGGGCTGGTATCGAAATTGATAGTACGACTCCGGATAGAAATGGAAACAGGATTATTTGTGAAGGATTGGATAAACTTGCCCTGATTGGAACACATTTTGAATTGGTTCATCTACCAAACACTGAGAGAGGGAACGAAATATTTTCAGAGGTCGTTGAAGCAAAAGTTTCCGACTTCAAGTCAAGCCTGAACGGCCAATCAATTCTTCATTTCAATGAAACATTAACATCTGACCTCATACCGAGCTTGAATCTTATTGATTATTTTGTCAGCTATGAAGACTTGTGTTTCATATTTCGCAGGATAAACAACAAGAAATCATGTGGTACTGATGGTATTCCAAATGTAGTTCTCCGACATTTGCCGGAGGTTGCTATTAGGAACTATTGCATATTGTTCAACAACATGTTGAGCAATTCATATTTCCCAAATGAGTGGAAAAAGGCTAAGGTATTTCCAATCTTGAAGAAAGGAAAAGAATCTTCATGCCCGAAAAGCTATCGCCCAATCAGCTTGCTGCCTAACATCAGCAAGGTGTTTGAAGTGATACTCAACAGAGCATTAAACGCCCACATTGAGGAATATGAGTTGATGCCGAATTGCCAATTTGGTTTTCGTGCCAGGCATTCGACCACACATGCAATAACGAAAGTAACCTCAGACATCTGTTGGAAACTAAATGATAGACAATGTGTTGGAGCATGTCTCATTGATATGGAGAAAGCCTTTGATACGGTATGGTTAGATGGACTAATTTTTAAACTCCTTCAGGACAAGTTTCCCAGACACCTTGTCGCCATGATGTGTAATATGTTATACGGGAAATCGTTTGTTGTACGGATGGAAATCTGACAACAATGCGCGAGTTCAAGGTCTTGAATGGTCTACAGCAGGGAACAGTTACTGCGCCTCTGCTCTTCTCAATATTCATTCGCAAGCTATTGAACGGCTTTGATTTTAACGTCTCGCCAACGCGATCATTGGTAGCGTTTGCTGATGATCTGATCATCTACACGGCAGACCGAAAAGCTACAATAGTTCAGAGCAATCTCCAAAAAATGTTCAATGATGTACAGCTGTACACTGACAATTGGCGAATGAAAATCAATCTGCAGAAGCGTGAAACAATCTTGTTTCGGACAACGCTGCAGGGGGTCAGTCAAGACCTGAAACGTAATTGGAAAGATTTCCACATCATGGCTGGTGAGAGTAGTCTAGAACGAGTTCCACATAAATTCTGTGTTCGATACCTCGGTGTTTATCTCGATCAGTATCTGTACTATACTGAACATGTGAAAATCATGCTCAGTAAAGCACTTAAAGTAGTCATGGCCCTTCGAAAACTCTTTCATTCCAGATACATTGATCAAAAGGTCAAAGTTATCTGTTACAAGACACTGGTTAGACCAGTTCTGACATATGGATGTCAGATCTGGTACAACCAGAGCGCTAGTACTATGGAAAAATTAAGAGTTTTCGAAAGGAAATGTCTTCGTGCATGTACTGGTTTGTACAGAAAGCCTGAGACGGATTGGAAACATTATATATCGAATAGAAGAATTTATCAAACTGCTGAAGTGACGAGGGTCGATATTTTCATATTGAAACTTCTTCGGAATCATATCGCAAGATCTGTGACTGTGAGTGAAAACCCTTGGATTTCACAGCCGTTCCACCCTACAGACGGGTATATAGCGACTTGCCTCGCTACTGGCTTCATTCCTCCAGAAGCATTCGTGTATTTGGACATGAATCGATATGTTTTTGATTCTGACGGCGTCCCAGTCATATATCACATATATCGACGGTTCACCGATAAGAAGATAAAATATCCTCCTAATTTGAGTTCACGAGACCAACAATTTCAATGGAGATACTCATTTGCTAAATTCGTTGAAGCTGATCGAGTTGAGACGGCGCAATCCAGGTATTGGTGGCTGAATGACAATGTCTAAATTATTCGTGATTATTTTCAGTTTTGGTGTTTTTTCGTTATTTAGTTTTTGAGTTTCAGCTCATTATTGCTACATTTAGTGTTGTTATATATTTTTGTTAAAAATTAGGTATAGGTTAGGTATATGTAATGTTTACTATATTCCGTTAGAGATAAGATTAAACACTTAGGTTAGGAACATTGTTACAGAATTTTTTAGTATAAGATAAAGTTTTTTGATTGTATTTTATTAGAAATAAGTTACAACATATTAGGTGTAGGATCAAAGTTTCACTGTTGTGTTTTAATTATAAATAATTTTAGGATAGTGTTGGTTGGTTTTTTCTCCTTTTTCCAATTAAATTTTAAAAATATGTAATAATCGTAATTAATTGAATTTGCTATAGTTTTTTTTTTGATGAAATGAGTTAATGATAACGTACAAATTTAGAGAGCCATTTGGGCCATTAAGTTTTTTATTGTTATTGTTTGGAATTTGCTTTATATTCTTTTAAAATTTATAACGATTAGTATTAAATAAAGCGCTTTTGACTTTGACTTTGATTTTGACCCTCAAAAAACGTTCAAAAATGTGCAGCCCTACACGGATAGTTAGCGAATGAAAGTGAATGCGATAAAATGCGAAAGAATATTGTTTCGCACAACACTGCGGTTGGCCGGTCAAGACCTGTAATTTTATTAGAAAGATTTCCACATTATGACTGGTGAGCATAGTTCAGAACGGATTCTTCATAAATCCTGTGTTCGATACTTCAGTGTTTATCTCGATCAGTATCTACTATAATGGATACAGGCCAGCCAATATAAATTAAACATACAGGAAGTGATATTCAAGGTATGCAGTACGGCCAACGTGGTCAGGCCACAAACTGGTCGAATTCGGAGCAGAGGCCGACAATAAAGAAGCATTCTGCGACGCAGTAAACAAAGTTCTCGGCAAAAGCGCAACCATAGCCTCGCTCGTGCCGATGACAACAATCGAAATAAGAGACATTGACTGCGTCACGGACCTGGCTGAAATAGAAGAGGCTATCAAAAGGGAGTTCCCTATCGTAGGCAGGATAAAGCGAAGCTGAATCCAGATAACCATAGGGGACAACGCATGGCTATCATTGACTAGATCGCAATAGAAGCCGAACAATTTCTGAATAAGGGCAAAATAAGAATAGTTTGGGTTATCAGCAGGATACGGCTTAGAGCAACGCCTCTCCAATGCTTCAAATGCCTTGGCTATTGTTACACCGTACAAGTATGGAAAAATGCGGTGAAATGGGACATCAAAGAAAAGAGTATACAAAAGAGACACACTGTATTCTTTGCAAGGATGCTGATCCAAGACCGGATCTTGGGCACGTCTTGGGTTCAGGGAAATGTCGGGTTTTCCAGGAAGCCCTAACAGGCAAAACCATAACTTCGATGACCCGCATCCTGCAACTAAACCTACACCGCAGTTCAACCGCCCAAAATCTGCTTGAGCATTTTGCGAGGGACATGAAAGCCAACTTTTTGCAGCTGATTGGGCAACACCTGATAAAAGTTCTGCATCATGGTATCCTGATGAAACTGATGCTGTCGCCACGTGGGTTCGGAACAGTGATTTCCAGGTGGAGGGCTGTGGACGGGGGGATAGTTTCATGGGAGTTCGATACTCGGGGACCACTCCTTTCAAAGTCAAAGTCAAAAGCGCTTTATTCAATACCAATCGGTATAAATTTTCAAAGAATATAAAGCAAATTCCAAACAATAACAATACAAAAACTTAATGGCCCAAGTGGCTGCCTAAGTTTAGACGTTATTAGTTAAACCCATTTCTTCAAAAAAAAAAAACGATAGCATCTTCAATTAATTAAGATTATTACATATTCAACCCTAAAATTATTTATAATTTAAACACAACAGTGAACTTTGATCCTACACCTAATATGTTTTAACTTAATTCTAATAAAATTCAATTAAAAACCTTATACTAAAAAATTCTATCACAATATCCCTAACCTACGCGTTCAATCTTATATCTAACCTAATATAATACACATAACATATACCTAACCTATACCTAATTTTTAACACTAATAAACAACAATACTAAATGGAGCAATAATGAGCTGAAACACAAAAACTAAGTAAGAAAAAACACAAAAACTGAAAATAAACACGAATAACTTAGACATTGTCATTCAGCCACCAATACCTAGATTGCCCCGTCCCAGCTCGATCAGCTTCAACGAATCTAGCAAATGAGTATCTCCATTGGAATTGTTGGTCTCGTTAACTCAAACCCGGAGGATATTTTATCTTCTTATCGGTGGCCCGTCTATATATGTGATATATGACTGGGACGCCGTCAGAATCAAAAACATATCGATTCATGTCCAAATACACGAATGCTTCTGGAGGAACGAAGCCAGTAGCGAGGCAAGTCGCAATATACCCGTCTGTAGGGTGGAACGGCTGTGAAATCAAAGGGTTTTCACTCACAGTCACAGATCTTGCGATATGATTCCGAAGAAGTTTCAATGTGAAGATATCGACTCTTGTCACTTCAGCAGTTTGATAAATTCTTCTATTCGATGTATAATGTTTCCAATCCGTTTCAGGCTTTCTGTACAAACCAGTACATGCACGAAGATATTTCCTTTCGAAAACTCTTAATTTTTCCATAGTACTAGCACCCTGGTTGTACCAGATCTGGCATCCATATGTCAGAACTGGTCTAACCAGGGTCTTGTAACAAATAATTTTGACCTTTTGATCAATGTATTTGGAATGAAAGCGTCTTCGTAGGGCCATAATTGCTTTTTGTGCCTTACTGAGCATGATTTTCACATGTTCAGTATAGTACAGATACCGATCGAGATAAACACCTGTAATGATTGTCTACATTTCAGATCGAACGCGGAACCGACCTCTCATCGGTTCTAGACGTTAAGTCTGAGTAGTGCCAACGGATGGTACCAACAGGTCAACCAATCCGTGCACCGTAACCCATTCACGCGGTGACTGCTTGTCGGCCAGCTAGTTCGGAGAGGATTTCGGTCGCGGGTCTCCGAATGGATTACGCTCAATTACATTAATTCAGTCACCTGAACTTGCCCGTTTTCCAAACGCGTCAACAATTACTCATCCAGAACGGGAAACCTACATTACGTTAATTCTGGATGTGATCTCTCCACAGATCTCAAATCAAAAACGCTACAAAATCCTATAGGCGCGTTACCGAATCACCGACGCGGTACCGAAAAATATGCTACTCGAAATTAAATCGACGAAAACTACTCTAATGAAATGACGAAACAATCAAAGGTACCGCGTACCGCGCACGACGCGAAACCGACCTCAGCGGATTTGTCGAAACCCTACCCTCGCGACGGCATACCTACCCTACACTCTCTGTTCCCACTGAAAAAGAACGAGTCACTGAAAAGGAAAGTCGTGGGTTATATTAGCAATTCATTTTTAACATTTATTCATAATTCAAATGCTACCTAGCAACAAATGGTAAAAGTAAATATTTCTTAGCAATTAATTAACATATTTAGTTGCACTTTCTCAATCTTTATCGATTTGTAAACGTCAAAATAAGAATCCAAAAATTATATTTTTAACGAACAACTAATACCTATGTATTGAAAATATTTTTCTTGAATTTACGTAAACTTAAACGCGAAGTTTGCCAGAAAAGCTTTGCACGTGACTTCAGTAACGTTGTTTTTTTTTTTTTTGTACTTACACACTAAATGGTGTTTGCTGTAGATCAATGCTATAGCGTCCTTTAAACTTATTTGTAAGTAAAAGAAGTGATTTTTAACAATCTAAATTTGTATCTTTTCACAAGGCGAAAGATAAATTCAAGTTTAGTACCTTATGTCATTTCGGCAAATTTTCCTACTATTTAATCTACTCTTAATGTGACCTTTACAAAAAGATCTGAATTTCTTACGTGTATAATTATGCATGTATGAATGAATGGATATGTAGAGACAGTACGAAAGTATCTTAAAACATATCATATGATTTAATAATAGTTTCTGCTAGTTTAGCTTAATGTAAAATAGAGCTAAATTTTATTTAATTAGAAATTCATAGTGACTTAAACATTTACTGCTTTAATGCAGAGTTTCAATGTACGAGTCTTAACAATCAACAAATTTTAAGAATTTTTTCTCTTTTCAATGTTTGAATAATTATTCGTTGAAAAATTTACAGTTAATTTAAGTAAAGTACGTCTGTATAATTCTACGTTCTTGGCACCATGCCAACAAAATTAATATCTAATCAATGTTAAAGCTTTTTGATAAATCATTTGAGTGAGAAGTAAAAGCTGTGAAATTTCAAAGGAAATTTCTCAGCAGTGTTATTTTATCCTTGTTGGTTTACTTGCTTTAATGTTATGTAACTAGCAATTTTATTAGTTTTTCGTCACCTCGAAATAATCTTAACGTTTTGCTTTTTAATGGAAAACAAAAAAATGAAGTATGGTTAGTTCCCACTTGCAGCCTCGACTCATAACGTTAACTCACTCACTCGTCATATAATTAATATAAGACCTATTAACAACCGTCAGTTATCAAAATGGTAACAACCGACAACTGCATGATTTTTCCTTCAAAAAAACTTTTATTTACGAGTTAGCTGAAGAATATCGTGTTCATAGTGTACTGATTGAACGTCTTAAAATAAGTATACTCCACTTAAATTTGCCGAAATTCAAAGTGCTTTGAAGTATAATGCCATGATAAGATGCAAGTACCCGAACCGTGTTATCAAAAAAATCAGCTGTTTTCAATTGTTAAATAAACCTTTTGCATCTGCTCAACTTAATTTCATTATTCTTGTAGATTGAACTTGTACAAAAAAACAATAAAGTTTTATTTCGTGACATTAATTCCTGGTTGAGAAATATATTTAAAATAGTTTTCGTTTCTTCAGCTTACTGGTAGCAAACAATAGATAGAAAATTTTATTTCTTATTAATATGAATAAACTTAGTGCCAATAATTAACTTAAATTTTAACAGAACAAGTTGGAAATAATAAAATAGTATTTAAAATGAACACACATACCAAGTCTGTATTCTCTCATACGTTACACTCGTATTGTAGTGTTCCCTTTTCTGTTCACAGTCTGTATATTAAAATCGCATCGCAACCGTAGCAGAGAACCTTCCTCTTCCCTTTCCCTTGTAATGTGGATGAACTAAAGCGAACAATTCGTTAAAGGTAACGCACACTTTCATTCGAACAGCAAGAAGATCCCTTGATCATTATCAACCGTCTATGGGTCGCCTTAATAGAGTATCGCCCAACTACCTTGTTGATGGCGAAGAAGGACAAAGAGGGAGAGAGTACAACCACGTGCGAACCCCTGTACGAGCGTATTTTGTTTGGGTAAAATTTTCCTTTTACATATTTGGCCTGGTAGTGACATTTGGTCTGCGAAGAGGTTGCCGCGTTGAAATGGATATGCGAGCAATCAGTTACGCGTATTATATTGTAATTGAGGCAGATTCGGGACAATAAATTGTACTCTGTATGTCTACACCTTTTCATAGCGGTAAGGGTGAGAAATCCAATAACAAATTGAACGAATCGTCTGTACGTGCGAGCTTCGGAAAACAAATAAGTATCGCGAAATCGTTCTGCCAATATGGCCACTCAGGAAAGTGTTTCGCGACAGGCAACTGCAACACCTGGCAATGATAAAGCCGATCACAAAGCCAGAATGGATGGTGGACTAACTGGCTGCATCCAATTCGCGCACGCAAAATAAATTTACAAATTGCCTTTAACTTCTGCCACTGCTGATGGTTTATCTTCTTGTGCCTTTCCGCTCACCTAGACAAAATATTGCTAACACTTTCTAAGTCTTTCTTAACTAAACTAACCTCTTTCATAATTTGAGCCTGTTGATCTTCTTTCTGAGTTTGACAGAGTTTCATGTTCTAGCCTGAGGCAATGTTCCGGTGAATTTCTCAAGTGTTTGATGTTCCCTTTGCAGTTTTCTTGAGTACGTTTCGCTCCGACCAAATCCTACACACAAACGATCGTCAACGAAAGTATGTTAAGAGGTAGAAAAGCACTTGAAATGTTCTAGACAGCACAACCTACGATCACGAACCATCGATCACCACAAAAAGTTCTTTTGTTTCTCCTTCGCCTCCATGTGGCTGTCAAAATCACCGGTTGTCACATCGGACAAAACATCTGTGTGTGGAATGGCACGCCACATGGCGGCAATGTGCCTCTCCAGTTGTCGCCAGTGGCATAGTTTTCTCGATGGCCACGGTGGAGGGGCATTTCCAGATGGATATGTCTCGAAATGTGTCGGGGTTTGGATTAATTTTATATTTCGAATATTTATATCCACAGATCTAAATATTTGGACAGAAAAGAAATATTTTCTGCGCAACGATATCCGCACGACAGATGAAGTCCGCTGCACTTCGAGGACATATCCATCTGGCCGGTTGCAAGGGTTCGGGATCGGAATCACTTCGATTCCCGGGCGTAGGCGTCACATTACACACCGAGGTATCGAACACAGGATTTATGTGGAACTCGTTCTAAACTACCCTCGCCACCATGATGTGGAAATCTTTCCAATTACGTTTCAGGTCTTGACTGACCCCATGCAGTGTTATCCGAAACAAGATTGTTTCGCACTTCTGCGCATTGATTTTCATTCGCCAATCATCAGTGTACAGCTGCACATCATTGAACATTTTTTGGAGATTGCTTTGAATTATTGTAGCTTTTCGGTCTGCCGTATAGATGATCAGATCATCGGCAAACGCTACCAATGATCGCGTTGGCGAGACGATAAAATCAAAGCTGTTCAATAGCTTGCGAATGAAGATTGAGAAGAGCAGAAGCGCAGTAACTGTAGACCATTCAAGACCTTGAATTCGCGCATTGTAGTCAGATTTCTATCAGTTGCAACAAATGATTTCCCGTATAACAAATTGCACATCATGGCGAGAAGGTGTCTGGGGAACCTGTCCTGAAGGAGTTTAAAAACTAGTCCATGTAACCACACATTATCAAAGGCTTTCTCCATATCAATGAGACATGCTCCAACACATTGTCTATCATTTAGTTTCCAACAGATGTCTGAGGTTACTTTCGTTATTGCATGTGTGGTCGAATGCCTGGCACGAAAACCAAATTGGCAATTCGGCATCAACTCATATTCCTCAATGTGGGCGTTTAATGCTCTGTTGAGTATCACTTCTAACGCCTTGCTGATATTAAGCAGCAAGCTGATTGGGCGATAGCTTTTCGGGCATGAAGATTCTTTCCCTTTCTTCAAGACCGGAAATACCTTAGCCTTTTTCCACTCATTTGGGAAATATGAATTGCTCAACATGTTGTTGAACAATATGCAATAATTCCTAATGGCAACCTCAGGCAAATGTTGGAGAACTACATTTGGAATACCATCAGTACCACATGATTTCTTGTTGTTTATCCTGCGAAATATGAAACACAAGTCTTCATAGCTGACAAAATAATCAATAAGGTTCTAACTCGGTATGAGGTCAGATGTTAATGTTTCATTGAAATGAAGAATTAATTGGCCGTTCAGGCTTGATTTGAAGTCGGAAACTTTTGCTACAACGACTTCTGAAAATATGTCGATCCCTCTCTCAGTGTTTGGTTGGAACCAATTCAAAATGTGTTCCAATCAGGGCAAGTTTGTGCAATCCCTTACATATAATCCTGTTTCCATTTCTATCCAGAGTCGTACTATCAATTTCGATACCAGCCCTATCGAGAAGATTTATCTCATCACTAGCGACTCGAAGATTCGATACCTTCACTCGAGACTTCTTACGGAATATGCTATTCCTTTTCGCGAAAACGCCATCTGGGTCCTGTGGGCTAATACCCCTCAATTTTTCCGCCTATTGATTGCTGATCTCACTCCTGAAGTATGACCGGATTAATTTCCGGACATTCTTCAGGTGTAATTTCAACAAAGCCAACGAGGGATGGTTGTAATCCAAAAACCGTCGATAAATATTGTTGACGCGTGTGAGAAGAAGGCTTTTCAATCTTTTCAACCTTGCAATGGTTGGTGTTTCATATCCTTCCAAATTGTTTCGATGTTTAACCTTGGGAACTACTTTCTCCATTGTTTCCAACCTCAGCTTCTCTAACGTCGAAAAATAGAGATCTATTTCATCGTTAGTTAGATTCCTCTCTTAAGGAACCATTGAGCAAGAGTTGCCAACATCAGAAGGAGGACATTGCTTCTGGTACTCCCAATTGAACTTCTTCTGAAACTTTCCCCAGTCTGTTTTTTTGAAATTCAACCGATGATTTTCATGCTGAACTGGAATGAGGAAGAAATCATCCCTTTGATGATTGATTTCCATTACGATTGGGTTATGGTCGCTATCGTAAGGAAGCACCTGCAGTTTCCGTTGAGGACTATTAAAGCTGAATTAAGTCTTGCGTCAGCAATGCAGAGGTCTAAATATGAATTTGTCCTAGGGTATGTTGGGAACTTCGACCCATATCGATTGCACCTGTATTCAATTTGGTTCTCTGTTATCCACGATTTCAGGAAAACACCTCTTGGATTATTAGTGGCGTTCAGCTATGATGTATGTTTGGCGTTCAGGTCACCAGCATGAATATAATAATTATGCAGCCTGTTCAATTCGAGTAATTCAAACAAGGAATTGAGTTCCTCCTTGAGCTTGAGAACAGTTCCACCAGTTGCATAGGCAGAAATAACGAAGAGGTTATCCCTACCTGGCAGTGAGATTTTGATAACGGACACTTCAAGAGATTCAAAGCTTTTGAATTCGACTTGTTCAATATTTTGTAAACAATAGGGTCTTCGAACCAATATCCCGGTGCCACCTCCCCCATCACCTATTACCCTATCGTTTCTTACGAACTCAAAATCCTTGAATGTCATGGAGTGCCATGAATTGAGATAGGTTTCAGTGAGAAGCATAATGTCAGGCTTTTGCTTAACAATGAATTCATGGAGATAATCACGGCGATGTATAGTAACAATAGAGTTGACGTTGATCGAGATGAGACGAATCCTATCCATGGGAATGTGACTGGATGACAAACTATTTTGAAGCATGTTGGCCTAAACTTTGATAAACGAAATCGATTTTTTTGTTTTGTTTATTTATTCTATCTGAAAGAGATTCAAGCTGTTGGTAGATTTTGAGAAGCAGCTGATTATTGCCACTTACATTATTTATTTTATTTACATTGTTGTCTGCTGGTCCTCTGGCAGCAAGTGCAAATGATGCCCCGGGTTTAACGAAGTTGGGAGGTAAAAAATTGTGATTTACTATGGTTTGTTTTGGGGAAAATTTAACTTTTGCATCTTGATACCGAGGCCATCCTCGATATGATGCTGGATGACCAAATATACCGCAATTAACAGTATAATTTTTCTTTTTGCTCCATCTAAGCCGATTTGCATTCACCGGGGGCGTGAATATCTTTGCATTTAACACAGCGATAGTGCATGGCACAATTGGCAGCCGAATGACCGAATCTTTGGCACCTATAACACTGGTTGACCTCTGTTTTTTGGAGGCGTTCCCACCTCACAACTCTAAAGTTTAAGTGCCTTACCTGTTGGAGGGCCCTTGGACTGCTATCTTTAGAAATTTGGACCAAATAAAATGGTAATATTTTACCTTCAACAGTTGATCTCCTTGTAGTAAAATTGTTCACACTGATGAAATTAACAGTTGGTGCTGCTTCCTGCAAGATTTCAAGATCAACTGTATTCTCGCCACAGTCCAAGCTCTTCAACAGGAAGGTCTGATTTTTTCCGCCTTTGGCGTGTATGTCAAGTGGGGAGCTTTTACACTATTAAGAGCATCTTTCGCCAGTTTGAAATCAGCCAATGTTTTTGTCTTGATTGTGAGTTTATCAGCGGTCACTCTCTTAACTTCAAAGTAATCGATTTTATGTTCGGCTGCCAATAACCGAACCATATCTCCTCCACACTGCCCAAAAACGTTAATTGGAGGAACTTTTTCATTTACCTTATTATTTTTAATAGGAGAACCAGCAGACACACCGGTTGGCTTCTTCTCTTTCTCCTTATTTTTTGATTTTAAATTTTCAATGAAATTATTACTACAATCATTAATATTACCTATGCTATCGTGGCACTTCATCTCGATGTCCATTTCGTCATTCATCGCAGACAGCACCGCATAGTAATTGGCGCTGTCGTTCGCTCCTCCTGCGCTTAGGATGTTTTCAGCATCACGGATTGATATCCTGCTCGTATCTTGCAATTTTGCTTTATATATTTGAGTCTTTTGTTTTTTCGTTGGTCTTGTTTGTTGCCGCTTCCATTTTCTCATTCTTCGTATTTGTTATCCCTTCTTCTTTGCCGGACGTATTCTGTGGCTTCATCACTTTTGTTTTGTTCGCATTTGATAATGTCCGGACCATATCCTCCAAACTTTGTATTCGGAGTTTCATCTCATCGTTTTGCTTAGTAACCTTTGCGTTTTCTCTGGTTACTCTTTCGTACTCTTCACTTGAAAGCGTAATACGCTTGCCATGCTCACAGCTGTCTTGATCGTTTTTCCGCTTCATGCTTTTATCATTCGTCGTATTAGAAATGCCTGGCGCTGGGTCCCCCAGCGGTGGGAAGCCGTTGGGCTCCTCCATCCCCCGGTGAAAAAACTTTTCTTCTTTTTTGAAACTTTCTCGCAGGTAAAGTCCAGATATGGGACCACTTCTTTAGTGTGTACCTAATGCCAAACGGATCGATATCATCTTTCCAAGGCAAGCATAATGCTTTGAAGGGCGCTGTTTTGAACGCAGATGGCAGCGTGTTCCGCCGTATTGGCTGTGAAGGAACCCTACCGAACAGTCACCTCGCAGTCCTTAGTACGGAGGATACACAATTGGAGAGTATTAGAGGACTACTCAGCCAATGATCTTCAGTGCATTCTGCTTGAGATCAGTTATGTTGTCTCAAGACGTCCGTGCTCTCGACATTACAATTGGGTGGAAGGGTGGACGTCGAGAGATTCGTCGAGGTACTCCACTGCAGGGAGGTTCCCAGGGGACGGAAGAACTGGCAGCTCAGGACGTGGTGAACTCAACGCTTCTATCCCCCCTCAAAAATCCCGACACGGCAAGCCCCCAGTATACTGGTGGTTGACTGAAATTGCTGAAAAGCAAAGGAAATGTCACAAACTTCGCTGTGAGGCTCACGGGTACGGAACCATGACGAGGCATGCAACCGGGTAGCAGCATATCAGTCGGCCAGGAAATGCCTTCGCAAATCCATTAACAATCCAAGGCTCGCTGCTGCCTTGTTCACGATGGAGTTATTCCGGCCCGGAGTGTAGCGGATGTCAAACGTTAACTGAGTATGAAGTCCAGTTGATGTTGTTGCCGGTCGCTGATGGAATGCGAATTGCAGTGACTTGTGGTCGGAAAACACCGTTAACATTCTGCCCTTCAGCATGTATCGGAAATTCTTCACGGCCTCGTGGATTGCTAGCAGCTCACAATCGTAGGCGCTGCAATGTCATTGGGTGTCGGTCAGCCTACGCGAGGAGAATCCGAAAGGCACCGTCCCGGTTTTCGTCGTCTGGTGCGGGACGCTTCCGACACCAACATTCCAGGCGCCCACGGATAGAGACCATGCAGCTGAGCAATGATACTTTCCGCAGATCTGCTTTGGACTTCTGAAAAGCTGCCGATGCTTCGTTTAGCCACTCTAGCTCCGTCTTGTCTCGTCTTTTGTTCCCCAGGATCAGTTGTTGAAGCGGGCGTTGATTTTGCGCGGCATGCGGTAGGAATCGTCTGTAGAGGTTCACCATCCTTAAAAAGGATTTCAGCTGTAGGACCGTCCTGGGCCTTAGAATCGCATATATGCCTTCTGCCGTCAGGCAAAGATTTCAATTCGTCTGATATCAATGTCCCAAGAATCGAAATTCCAGCACTTGTCGATGTTCATTGCCAGTCCATATTTCCGTAAATGATTCAAAACTTCTGCGACGTGCTGCTGATGAGTCTGCTGGTGTGGTTATACTTTTGCTTAAAAACAATGTTTTTTGCCTTTGCAGTGTTCAATGCTAGTTTGTTTTCGATTAGCCACTCGTGAGATTTTTCTAGATACTCGGTGATAGTGTATTCAATGTCAGTTTTGTCGTGTTCCAAGTGCAGAAATACAGTGTCGTCAGCATAAATGTATGATAACCAGTTAGCTTACATATATTTAAATTATTTTTGTATAGCAGAAACAAAATTGTGCCAAGTATTGATTTCATAGGTGCGCGGTCGCTCAAGACATTGTTGATTATTCTCTGGCATCTTCCTTCGAAGTTACTTTAAAAAAATGGTTTGGTCTGCCTTGATTCAAGCTAACGAAGTAATATGTGTATCAAATGCTGATCACGTGTATTAAATGCTTTTTTCACATCCACAAAAATTGCAGTAACGTAATATACTCTGTCAAGTTCTACATTGCTGAACGTGAGATATAAAGTAGCGCATCTCATGTACCCTCGTTTTTCTGAAATCCATACTGTTATCGGAAATTTGTAATTACTGTCTATTTTGATAAATATTCATATTAGTCCTAATCAGTTCATTGCCCAGTTACGATTCTATTTAAAAATTAAGTACTCTTAATTGCAATGTTTGCTTTGCCAATCAAGGATTCATCGTACGTCAATCAGTTGTATCTCGTCATATATATTTTGGAAATCAAAATTTGTAGCGCTACTTTTTTTTCTATATATTTAAATCATGAATGTGCAACGAACATTAAAGTGTCCGAAATGTCGTACCAAGTGCATGCAAATACCACAAGACCCGTCCACTATTTGCATAGCAGACTACAACGGTGAGAACAAATTTGTAAAACTTAGTGAAGATGAATTTAAAGTTCGTATTTGGGCATATATGAGACCTCCAAGAATCTCTGAGCCAGTGCCATCAGTTAATCCTGAGCGACTTGGTAACTTATTTGGATAGATTTGTTTCGATACTAAAATGTATATTTTCAGAAATGGTTCGCAACATGTTAGATGGGTCTACTCATGAAAAGCCAACTAAAGTTAATCTTGAGAGCAGTGGTAAGTCGCATGCAAGTTTTTTCCGTTGCACAGCACTGTTCAGTTGTGATTTTCAGTTAATCTTGACATATTGCCTGACGGTTCCCTGCAAAAGACTACATCCCGGCTGGAAAGAAAGGTTTATGCTCCAGCGGGAGGCGCATTGATTTCTGGAGAGTCCGGGAAGAAGTCACTTGATTTGACTTTTGAAATAAGGGATGATATGAGTAGTACACGCTATCATTAACAATGGCATTTATTTTCTTCGATTGAGATTAAATGTAAGCTCAAGTTTTTAAATTACAGTCATACTTTGTTCTAAATTTAACTTTCCATTTCGAACACGTTGCTGTATTCTCTGAAAATAATTGATATTATTATTTATATTTGTAATCATAATTACGATACTACCTTATTAAACATGTCAGTTAGGATCCGATTTGATTTTTTTGTCTTGTCCATCTTTTGTCTTCTTTTACGTTCTGCTACTTCTGGCAACTGGGAGTATTTTCTTTGTGTTCTAGCTTTCATTTCGCGGGTCGAAAATACACGTAAGTACTCTGTGAATTTTTGAAATTCATTTAATTTTAAATATACAGATGGAAAAGAATTGAAACTATTACAGTGCAGTAGGAATTTAAATTAATTTTAAAAAATCCTCTGAATTTAAGCTTGAAGGTTAAACATTCGCGATGGAGATTATCTTATGTCCCAGTCATATATCACATATATCGACGGGCCACCGATAAGAAGATAAAATATCTTCCGGATTTGAGTTCACGAGACCAACAGTTCCAACGGACATACTCATTTGCTAGATTCGTTCAAGCTGATCTACTTGAGACGGGGCCATCTAGGTATTGGTGGCTGAATGACGATGTCTAAATTATTCGTGTTTATTTTCAGTTTTGGTGTTTTTCGTTATTTAGTTTTTGAGTTTCAGCTCATTATTGCTACATTTAGTGTTATTGTTTATTTTTGTTAAAAATTAGGTATAGGTTAGGTTTATATTATGTTTATTATATTAGGTTAGAGATAAGGTTTATAATTCTACGTCTAGCACTCGTTGCGTGTAGACGTGTTTTTAAAGATTCTACGTCTAGCACTCGTTGCGTGTAGACGTGTTTTTAATCTCGTCTTTGTTGAAATTACATCTGAAGAATGTCCGGAACTTAATCCGGTCATACTTCAGGAGTGAGGTCAGCAATCAATGGGCGGAAAAATTTAGGGGTATTAGCCCACAGGACCCAGACGGCGTGTTCGCGAAAGTGAATAGCATATTCCGCAAGAAGTCTCGAGTGAAGGTATCGAATCTTGAAGTCACTAGTGATGAGATAAATCTTCTCGATAGGGCTGGTATCGAAATTAATAGTACGACTCCGGATAGAAATGGAAACAGGATTATTTGTGAAGGATTGCATAAACTTGCCCTGATTGGAACACATTTCGAATTGGTTCATCTACCAAACCCTGAGAGAAGGAACGACATTTTTTCAGAGGTCGTTGAAGCAAAAGTTTCCGACTTCAAATCAAGCCTGAACGGCCAATCAATTCTTCATTTCAATGAAACATTAACATCTGACCTCATACCGAGCTTGAATCTAATTGATTATTTTGTCAGCTATGAAGACTTGTGTTTCATATTTCGCAAGATAAACAACAAGAAATCATGTGGTAATGATGGTATACCAAATGTGGTTCTCCGACATTTGCCTGAGGTTGCTATTAGGAACTATTGCATATTGTTCAACAACATGTTGAGCAATTCATATTTCCCAAATGAGTGGAAAAAGGCTAAGGTATTTCCGATCTTGAAGAAAGGAAAAGAATCTTCTTGCCCCAAAAGCTATCGCCCAATCAGCTTGCTGCCTAACATCAGCAAGGTGTTTGAAGTGATACTCAACAGAGCATTAAACGCCCACATTGAGGAAAATGAGTTGATGCCGAATTGCCAATTTGGTTTTCGTGCCAGGCATTCGACCACACATGCAATAACGAAAGTAACCTCAGACATCTGTTGGAAACTAAATGATAGACAATGTGTTGGAGCATGTCTCATTGATATGGAGAAAGCCTTTGATACGGTATGGTTAGATGGACTTATTTTTAAACTTCTTCAGGACAAGTTCCCCAGACACCTTGTCGCCATGATGTGTAATATGTTATACGGGAAATCGTTTGTTGTAACTGATGGAAATCTGACAACAATGCGCGAGTTCAAGGTCTTGAATGGTCTACAGCAGGGAACAGTTACTGCGCCTCTGCTCTTTTCAATCTTTATTCGCAAGCTATTGAACGGCTTTGATTTTAACGTCTCGCCAACGCGATCATTGGTAGCGTTTGCTGATGATCTGATCATCTACACGGCAGACCGAAAAGCTACAATAGTTCAGAGCAATCTCCAAAAAATGTTCAATGATGTACAGCTGTACACTGACAATTGGCGAATGAAAATCAATGCGCAGAAGTGTGAAACAATCTTGTTTCGGACAACGCTGCAGGGGGTCAGTCAAGACCTGAAACGTAATTGGAAAGATTTCCACATCATGGCTGGCGAGGGTAGTTCAGAACGAATTCCACATAAATCCTGTGTTCGATACCTCGGTGTTTATCTCGATCAGTATCTGTACTATACTGAACATGTGAAAATCATGCTCAGTAAAGCACTTAAAGTAGTCATGGCCCTTCGAAAACTCTTTCATTCCAGATACATTGATCAAAAGGTCAAAATTATCTGTTACAAGACACTGGTTCGACCAGTTTTGACCTATGGATGTCAGATCTGGTACAACCAGAGTGCTAGTACTATGGAAAAATTAAGAGTTTTCGAAAGGAAATGTCTTCGTGCATGTACTGGTTTGTACAGAAAGCCTGAGACGGATTGGAAACATTATATATCGAATAGAAGAATTTATCAAACTGCTGAAGTGACTAGAATCGATATCTTCATATTGAAGCTTCTTCGGAATCATATCGCAAGATCTGTGACTGTGAGTGAAAACCCTTGGATTTCACAGCCGTTCCACCCTACAGACGGGTATATAGCGACTTGCCTCGCTACTGGCTTCATTCCTCCAGAAGCATTCGTGTATTTGGACATGAATGGATATGTTTTTGATTCTGACGGCGTCCCAGTCATATATCACATATATCGACGGGCCACCGATAAGAAGATAAAATATCCTCCGAATTTGAGTTCACGAGACCAACGATTTCAATGGAGATACTCATTTGCTAGATTCGTTGAAGCTGATCGAGTTGAGACGGCGCAATCCAGGTATTGGTGGCTGAATGACAATGTCTAAATTTTTCGTGTTTGTTTTCAGTTTTGGTGTTTTTCGTTATTTAGTTTTTGAGTTTCAGCTCATTATTGCTACATTTAGTATTGTTATATATTTTTGTTAAAATCAGGTATAGGTTAGGTATATGTAATGTTTACTATATTCCGTTAGAGATAAGATTAAACACTTAGGTTAGGAACATTGTTATAGTATTTTAGTATAAGATAAAGTTTTTTTGATTGTATTTTATTAGAAATAAGTTACAACATATTAGGTGTAGGATCAAAGTTTCACTGTTGTGTATTAATTATAAATAATTTTTGGATAGTGTTGGTTGGTTTTTTCTCCTTTTTCCAATTGAATTGTAAAAATATGTAATAATCGTAATTAATTGCATTTGCTATAGTTTTTTTTTTTGATGAAATGAGTTTATGATAACGTACAAATTTAGAGAGCCATTTGGGCCATTAAGTTTTTTTGATTGTTATTATTTGGAATTTGCTTTATATTCTTTTAAAATTTATAACGATGAGTATTAAATAAAGCGCTTTTGACTTTGACTTTGACTTTGACGTGTTTTTAATTCGCTCCTGTCAAGAATTTTTAAATTAAAATAATTTTTAAAAAAACGTCAATTACAAAGTAATTTTATAAAGAAACTTATTACATCATCGAACTATTCGAACAATTTATCGAGTATCTTGACTTTACCTACGAGAAAGTTTCAAGAAAGAAAAAAAGTTTTTTTCACCGGGGGGATGGAGGAGCCCGACGGCTTCCCACCGCTGGGGGACCCAGAGCCAGGCATTTTGAAAATTACAAATGATAAAATAAACAAGCGGAAAAATGAACAAGACAATTGTGAGCATGGAAAGCGAATTACGATTTCAAGCGAAGATTATGAAAAAGTAACCATGGAGAATACAAGGGTTACGAAACAAAATGACGAATTAAAACTCCGGATACAGAGTTTAGAAGATATGGTCCGGACGTTGTCAAATGGGAACAAACAAAAAGCGAAGCCACAGAATACGTCCGGCCAAGAAGAGCCGATACTAAATAAGAAGAATGAAAAACAGGAAACAACAAGCAAGACCAACGGGAAAGGAGTACCAACATATAAAACGAAATCGCAAGATATGAGCAAGACAATCCATAATGCGGAAAATATCCTGAGCGCAGGAGGAGCGAACGACAGCGCCAATTATTATGCGGTGCTGTCTGCAATGCACGAAGAAATGGACGTCGAGATAGAGAGCAACGATAAGATAGGTAATATTGATAGCAATAATAATTTCATTAAATATTTAAAATTAAAAAATAAGCAAAAAGAGAAGAAGCCAACCGGTGTGTCTGCTGGTCCTCCTAATAAAATTAATGTGGTAAATGAAAAAGTTCCTCCAATAAACGTTTTTGGACAGCGTGGAGGAGATATGGTTCGGTTATTGGCAGCCGAACATAAAATCAAAAACTTTGAAATTAAGAGAGTGACCGGTGATAAGCTCTCGATCAAGACAAAGACCCTGGCTGACTTCAAACAGGCGAAAGATGCTCTTAATAGTGCCCAAGCTCCCCACTTCACATATACGCCAAAGGCGGAAAAAATCAGACCTTCCTGTTGAAGGGCCTGGACTGTGGGGAGAATACAGTTCATCTCCTTGAGATTTTGCAGGAAGCAGCACCAGCTGTTAAGTTCATGTGTGTGAAAAATTTTGCTACAAGGAGATCAACTGTAGAAGGTAAAATATTACCATTTTATTTGGTCCAAATTTTCAACGACAGCAGTCCGAGTGCCCTCCAACAGGTAAGGTACTTAAACTTTAGAGTTGTGAGGTGGGAACGCCTCCAAAAAACTGAGGTCAACCAGTGTTACAGGTGTCAACGATTCGGTCATTCGGCTGCCAATTGTGCAATGCACTATCGCTGTGTTAAGTGCAAAGATATCCACGCCCCCGGTGAATGCAAATTGGCTCAGGTGGAGCCAAAAGAAAAATTGTATTGTGTTAATTGCGGTACATTTGGTCATCCAGCATCATACCGAGGATGCCCTCGGTATCAAGATGCAAGAGCTACATTTTCCCCAAAGCAAACCAAAGTAAATCACAATCTGTTACCTCCCAACTTCATCAAACCCGGGGTATCATTTGCACTTGCTGCCAGAGGACCAGCAGACAACAATATAAATAAAATAAATAATGTAAGTGGTAATAATGAGCTGCTTTTTAAAATCGACCAGCAACTTGAATCGCTTTCAGATAGAATTAATAAGCAAGACCAAAAAATCAATTTCGTTTTTCAAAGTTTAGGTCAACATGCTCCAAAATAGTTTGTCATCCAGTCACATTCCCATGGATAGGATTCGTCTCATCTCGATCAACGTCACCTCCATTGTTACTATACATCGGCGTGATTATCTCCTTGAATTCATTGTTAAGCAAAAGCCTGAAATCATGCTTCTCACCGAAACCCACCTCAATTCATGGCACTCCATGACATTCAAGGATTTTGAATTCGTAAGAAACGATAGGGTAATAGGTGATGGGGGAGGTGGCACCGGGATATTGGTTCGAAGACCCTATCGTTTCCAAAATATTGAAAAAGTCGAATTCAAAAGCTTTGAATCTCTTGAAGTGTCCGTTATCAAAATTTCACTGCCAGGTGGGGATAACCTCTTCGTTATCTCTGCCTATGCAACTGGTGGAACTGTTCTCAGGCTCAAGGAGGAACTCAATTCCTTGTTTGAAATACTCGAATTGAACAGGCTTCATAATTATTATATTCTTGCTGGTGACCTGAACGCCAAGCATACATCATGGCTGAACGCCACCAATAATCCAAGAGGTGTATTCCTGAAATCGTGGATAACAGAGAACCAGATTGAATACAGGTGCAATCTATATGGGTCGGAGTTCCCAACATACCCTAGGACAAATTCATATTTGGACCTTTGCATTGCTGACGCAAGACTCGAATTCAACTTTAATAGTCCTCAACGGAAACTGCAGGTGCTTCCTTATGATAGCGACCATAACGCAATCGTAATGGAAATCAATCATCAAAGGGATGATTTCTTCCTCATTCCAGTTCAACACGAAAATCATCGGTTGAACTTCAAAAAAACAGACTGGGGAAAGTTTCAAAAGAAGTTTAATCGGGAGTACCAGAAGCAATGTCCCCCTTCTGATGGTGGCAACTCTTGCTCAATGGTTCCTAATGACAGGAATCTAACTAACGATGAAGTAGATGTCTATTTGTCGAAGTTAGAGAAGCTGACTTTGGAAACGATTGAGAAAGTAGTTCCCAAGATTAAACATCGAAACAATATGGAAGGATATGAAACACCAACCATCGCAAGGTTGAAAAGATTGAAAAGCCTTCTTCTCACACGCGTCAACAATATTTATCGACGATTTTTGGATTACAACCATCCCTCGTTGGCTTTGTTGAAATTACATCTGAAGAATGTCCGGAACTTAATCCGGTCATACTTCAGGAGTGAGGTCAGCAATCAATAGGCGGAAAAATTGAGGGGTATTAGCCAACTGGACCCAGATGGCGTGTTCACGAAAGTGAATAGCATATTCCGCAAGAAGTCTTGAGTGAAGGTATCGAATCTTGAAGTCACTAGTGATGAGATAAATCTTCTCGATAGGGCTGGTATCGAAATTGATAGTACGACTCCGGATAGAAATGGAAACAGGATCATTTGTGAAGGATTAGATAAACTTGCCCTGATTGGAACACATTTTGAATTGGTTCATCTACCAAACCCTGAGAGAGGGAATGAAATAGTTTCAGAGATCGTTGAAGCAAAAGTTTCCGACTTCAAGTCAAGCCTGAACGGCCAATCAATTTTTCATTTCAATGAAACGTTAACATCTGACCTCATACCGAACTTGAATCTTATTGATTATTTTGTCAGCTATGAAGACTTGTGTTTCATATTTCGCAGGATAAACAACAAGAAATCATGTGGTACTGATGGTATTCCAAATGTAGTTCTCCGACATTTGCCGGAGGCTGCTATTAGGAATTATTGCATATTGTTCAACAACGTGTTGAGCAATTCATATTTCCCAAATGAGTGGGAAAAGGCTAAGGTATTTCCGATCTTGAAGAAAGGAAAAGAATCTTCATGCCCGAAAAGCTATCGCCCAATCAGCTTGCTGCCTAACATCAGCAAGGTGTTTGAAGTGATACTCAACAGAGCATTAAACGCCCACATTGAGGAAAATGAGTTGATGCCGAATTGCCAATTTGGTTTTCGTGCCAGGCATTCGACCACACATGCAATAACGAAAGTAACCTCAGACATCTGTTGGAAACTAAATGATAGACAATGTGTTGGAGCATGTCTCATTGATATGGAGAAAGCCTTCGATACGGTGTGGTTAGATGGACTAATTTTTAAACTCCTTCAGGACAAGTTCCCCAGACACCTTATCGCCATGATGTGTAATATGTTATACGGGAAATCGTTTATCGTAACTGATGGAAATCTGACAACAATGCGCGAGTTCAAGGTCTTGAATGGTCTACAGCAGGGAACAGTTACTGCGCCTCTGCTCTTTTCAATCTTTATTCGCAAGCTATTGAACGGCTTTGATTTTAACGTCTCGCCAACGCGATCATTGGTAGCGTTTGCTGATGATCTGATCATCTATACGGCAGACCGAAAAGCTACAATAGTTCAGAGCAATCTCCAAAAAATGTTCAATGATGTGCAGCTGTACACTGACAATTGGCGAATGAAAATCAATGTGCAGAAGTGTGAAACAATCTTATTTCGGACAACGCTGCAGGGGGGTCAGTCAAGACCTGAAACGTAATTGGAAAGATTTCCACATCATGGCTGGTGAGGGTAGTCTTGAACGGGTTCCACATAAATCCTGTGTTCGATACCTCGGTGTTTACCTCGATCAGTATCTGTACTATACTGAACATGTGAAAATCATGCTCAGTAAGGCACTTAAAGTAGTCATGGCCCTTCGAAAACTCTTTCATTCCAGATACATTGATCAAAAGGTCAAAGTTATCTGTTACAAGACACTGGTTAGACCAGTTTTGACATATGGATGTCAGATCTGGTACAACCAGAGCGCTAGTACTATGGAAAAATTAAGAGTTTTCGAAAGGAAATGTCTTCGTGCATGTGCTGGTTTGTACAGAAAGCCTGAGACGGATTGGAAACATTATATATCGAATAGAAGAATTTATCAAACTGCTGAAGTGACTAGAGTCGATATTTTCATATTGAAACTTCTTCGGAATCATATCGCAAGATCTGTGACTGTGAGTGAAAACCCTTGGATTTCACAGCCGTTCCACCCTACAGACGGGTATATAGCGACTTGCCTCGCTACTGGCTTCATTCCTCCAGAAGCATTCGTGTATTTGGACATGAATCGATATGTTTTTGATTCTGACGGCGTCCCAGTCATATATCACATATATCGACGGGCCACCGATAAGAAGATAAAATATCTTCCGAACTTGAGTTCACGAGACCAACAATTCCAATGGAGATACTCATTTGCTAGATTCGTTGAGGCTGATCGAGTTGAGACGGGGCAATCTAGGTATTGGTGGCTGAATGACAATGTCTAAATTATTCGTGTTTATTTTCAGTTTTGGTGTTTTTCGTTATTTAGTTTTTGAGTTTCAGCTCATTATTGCTACATTTAGTGTTATTGTTTATTTTTGTTAAAAATTAGGTATAGGTTAGGTTTATATTATGTTTATTATATTAGGTTAGAGATAAGGTAAAACGCTTAGGTTAGGAACATAGTTATAGATTTTTTTAGTATAAGATTATGTTTTTGATTGCATTTATTAGAATTAAGTTAAAACATATTAGGTGTAGGATCAAAGTTCACTGTAGTGTTAAGACGATAAATAATTTTGAATAGTGTTGGTTGGTTTTTTCTCCTTTTTCCAATTGAATTTTAAAAATATGTAACAATCTTCATTGATTTGAATTTGCTATAGTTTTGTTTTTTTTTAAATGTGTTCAATGATAACGTACAAATTTAGAGAGCCATTTGGGCCATTAAGTTTTTTGATTGTTATTGTTTAGATTTTGCTTTATATTCTTTTAAAATTTATAACGATTAGTATTAAATAAAGCGCTTTTGACTTTGACTTTGAGAGCCATTTGGGCCATTAAGTTTTTTATTGTTATTGTTTGGATTTTGCTTTATATTCTTTTAAAATTTATAACGATTAGTATTAAATAAAGCGCTTTTGACTTTGACTTTGGCCACGTCTATATTTCTCATTTGAGTTTGTCACTCAAATGGGGAAATAGATAGCCACGTCTATGTTTGGATCTTGATCCGGTTGGGAGGGTGCAAGGGGCACCACCTCCATTTGGATGCGCCACTCTTATTTGTGGGTCCTAAGAATCGTCGGTAACGACGAAGTCCTAAGTCCGTCTGCCTTCCCCAAGTCCAGTTTCTCCTTTGCATCAGCAATTTCCGTTAGAAGTAGGTTACCTCCTTTTCGACTTCGGTCGACATTTATTTGACCCCAGAAATTCGTGAATGCGAAATTCTTTTGTAGTGGGTCCTTGTGCTGGGGGAAAGAACCCGCCCCAAGACACCGCGACGCTAGCCTGCCAGCGCATTCATGCGTCCCCAGAAAAGGCCAATCTCAGCGGATCCCAACATCTTCTTCCGCTGAGTTAGCAGACCATCGCTGCAGTCCTGTACGGACATTGCGACTTGCCTCGCTACTGGCTTCATTCCTCCAGAAGCATTCGTGCATTTGGACATGAATCGATATGTTTTTGATTCTGACGGCGTCCCAGTCATATATCACATATATCGACGGGCCACAGATAAGAAGATAAAATATCCTCAGAATTTGAGTTCACGAGACCAACAATTCCAATGGAGATACTCATTTGCTAAATTCGTTGAAGCTGATCGAGCTGAAACGGTGCAATCTAGGTATTGATGCCTCAATGACAATGTCTAAATTATTCGTGTTTATTTTCAGTTTTTGTGTTTTTCGTTACTTAGTTTTTGAGTTTCAGCTCATTATTGCTACATTTAGTGTTCTTGTTTACTAGTGTTAAAAATTAGGGATAGGTTAGGTATATGTTATGCTTATTTTATTAGGTTAGAGATAAGATTAAACGCTTGGGCTAGGAACATTGTGATAGAATTTTTTAGTATGAGATGAAGTTTTTGATTGCATTTTTATTAGAATTAAGTTATAACATATTAGGTGTAGGATGAAAGTTCACTGTCGTGTTAAAATTATAAATAATTTTGAATAGTGTGGGTTGATTTTTTCTCCTTTTTCCAATCAAATCATAAAATATGTAATAATCTTAATTCATTTGAATTTGCTATAGTTTTTTTGATAAAATATGTTTAACTCATAACGTATAAATTTAGAGAGCCATCTGGACCATTAAGTTTTGGTATTGCTATTATTTGGAATTTGCTTTATATTCTTTTAAAATTTATAATGATTAGTATTGAATAAAGCGCTTTTGACTTTGACTTTGGTTCGGCTTTTGGCAGCCGAAAATAAATTAAATGATCTTGAGATCAAAAGAGTGAATGCCGATAAACTGACGATTAGAGCTAAGTCATTGGTTGACTTTCAGGCAGCAAAAGTGCGTTGGATTCTGGAAACTTTACGTACGCCCCCAGAAGCGAAAAAACCAAACCTTTTTATTGAAGGGTCTGGACTGCGGAGAGGACACAGTCGATCTCCTTCAGGTGCTTCAAGAAGCTGCACCAGAAATATAATTTATTACAGTTAAAGACTTCGCAACAAAGAGATCGATTGTCGAACGTAAAAATTTGCCTTTTTGCTTAGTCCAGATTTCGAGCAAAAGCAGTCCATGTGCCCTTCAATAAATAAGGTACTTGAACTTCCGATGGAAACGCCTCCAGAAGAGCGAGATTAACCAGTGCTATAGGTGCCAAAGATTCGGTCATTTGGTTGCCAATTGTGCCATGAAATATAGATGTGTAAAGTGTAAATATGTTCATGCTTCCGGCGAGTGCAAATTGGCACAGACCGAGCCGAAAGAAAAACTATATTGTGTGAGCTGCAGTGTCTCATCCAACAACATATCGAGGATATCCCCGGTATCAAAATGAAAAAGTAAAATTTTCTCCAAAACAAACTCAAGTACACCGCATTCTGATACCTACCAACTTCGTCAAGCCCGGGGTGTCATTTGCACTTGATGCTAGAGGACCAGCAGACAACAATGTAGATAATGTGAATAATGTAAGGGGCTATAATGAACTGCTTCTCAAAATTTACCAGCAACTAAATTCTTTATTGGAGAGAATCAATAAACAGGGTTCAAAAATTAACTTTGTTTTTCAGCGTTTAGGTGCTTCAAATGCCTCAAAATAACTTGTCCCAGTCACATTCCCATGGATAGGCTTTGTCTCATCTCGATCAACGTCAATTTTATTGTGAGTCTACATCGACGGGACTGTCTCTAGGAATTCCTCGTCAAGCAAAAGCCTGACATCATCCGTCTCACTGAAACCCACCTCAATTCATGGCACTCCATGATATTTAAGAATTTTGAATTCGTAAGAAACGATAGGGTATAGGTGATGGAGGAGGTGGCAGTGGGAAAAGCTTTTAGTCTCTTGAAGTGTCCGTTATCAAAATTTCACTCCCAGGTGGGGATAACCTCTTCGTTATCTCTGCCTACACAACTTGTCGAAACGTTCTCAAGTTCAAGGTGGAGCTCAATTCCTTGCTTGAAATACTAGAATTGAAAGGCTGAATACCATATTCCGTTAGAAGTATCGAATGAAGGTATCGAATCTTGAAGTCGCTAGTGATGAGATAAATCTTTTCGATAAGGCTGGTATCGAAATTGAAAGTACGAGTCCAGATAGAAATGGATACAGGATTATATGTGATCGATTGCAGAAAGTTGCCTTGATTGGAACACATTTTGAATTGGTTAATTTGTGATAACCTCGATCTCTGCGCCCTACGCCACTGATGTCGACCAGTAGATCCCTACACGCTACGCCATTGACAGCGACGGGTGTTGTGCGTGTTCTCTTCTCTAGAAGTAATTATATTTACCTATCTCCTCTTGTATTTAATCTAATCCGCTGCTAGTCAGTAAATAAGTACTAGCATTTAATTAAGACAATGTAGGTATACATAGTTCATGTATGGTGCCGTGTGGCTTCGCACGTGTCTAACCTGAATTTTATTTATTCGCTCAAGTTTATTGGAGAGCGATAATCCCAATAAATGTTTTGAGCTGCGCGGTAGGCTAGGAGTGAGAAGCATAGTCTGTCAACCCCCAGAAGGACATAGCATGAGCGATCCCATCGCGTCACGGAACGGTCGCTTTGCGAATTTGAAGTGTTCTAGGGCAATCGTTGAACATGAGGCCAGATTTTCACTGTTGTACGACGGCAAAATACGAGGGAAGTTTTCATTACTTGGGACGTCAAATGTTCAAAAAAACACAAAAACTTGTAGTACACATATAGATGCCTGCTTGTATTTCGCATGTCAAGTAACCTTCTATTTAGACACTGTTCTATCCATAAGTGAGGAGTTCGTATTATTTCCGAGCAAAAATATATCCTGTAGACAT
Organism: Odontomyia ornata; assembly: GCA_963969285.1. Lineage (NCBI taxonomy): Eukaryota > Metazoa > Arthropoda > Insecta > Diptera > Stratiomyidae > Odontomyia > Odontomyia ornata. Next base: position 154,818,793 of record OZ017739.1, read on the forward strand.
TCTCTTTATCAACCAAATGTTCGGCCACCATCGTTGTCAGATTGGCCGAGATTGGACGCAATTGTAGTGTTGCCGTCGATACTTTACTTGAACTTGGCGTACGCGTTCCTCGTCGTGTTACAAATCATACATTACGATGTATGAAAATTCTGACGATTCAAAGATTACACGGCATTTTGTGATTCTCTCTTTAGAACTAATATAGATGGAAGAAAGTGGAGGTACGTTTTTTTTAATGTCAATCATGTTGGGATATAAGAGATTGATGCGTGATAGTTAATAAAAAACGCTATTTCAATTAAAAAATATTAAAGCCTAGAAACCACACGCTAACCATCCTGATCATTATAACTATTCTATTATTTTAGGAAGTTTAAAACATTTTTTAAATATGCGGTATTACTTTTGAATAGCATGCCCAAATTAATTAGCACATAAAGGGTGAGAATAACTTTAGTTTCCCATTAGGTCTAATTTTATAAAATTATTTATCAGTTAAAATTATAGACTTTTCTGTACAAGCCCATGTGAAATTATTCTTGCAATTCGAATCAACATGGTTTGTTTTATTGTTGAAAATATTTGGTGCGAAAATGACTGAATTGAATTTATGGATGAACTTTTGGAAAAGAAAACGAATTCAATGAGTTTTGTTGGTTATTCATGCTTTAAAAATAAAATAAAATATTACTATTTTAATATTTTCGGTAAATTAGGTAGCAAGAATATGGCAACAATAAACCAGATGTATAGAAATACAAGTATATAAAATAAGATCCTAAGAAAAAGATGATAAGGTCATAATAAAATTGTAAAATAATTGGTAATAATTGTACGATAAGTAAAGTTAAGTTTGCTTTACAGAATAGCTCTCCTACCAAACACTCTCCTCTCTTCTCTTTATACATACATAGAAGCAAATGTTTTTTTTTAATTTGAAGAAAAAAGCATAAAACAGAATGCTAAACACTCGTACCCGTTTTTAGTTTTTTTATAATTAATTACGCGTGAATTTCAACTAACGACTCTAAAAAGATATGTTCGTTGGCACGTTTTAACTTAAGAAATCGATATTTTAGTTTAGATATTATATAGCCGCACACATATATAAGCAAAGTTAATTTTTTTTCATTATTTAAATTCTATTTTTGATAAAACAAAACTACCATATTGCTTATAAAGTCAAAATAATAGCAAAAAATGGAATAAATTTGACAAAAATATGATCTGTATGTATAGGGTTATCCATTTTACGCTTGGGAAAGTAAAGCTAAAGAGAACACATAAAATATTCAGATGGAAACAAAATTTTTTATTTAGTATAAGGATTGAACCTTGCCATTATACACGAAATGCAACATCATTCAAATGTCTTCCACGGGACCTCTTACAGGCTTCAATCCTTTTGAGGTCATTTTCAATGACTTTCCGGCACATTTCCGGCAATATCTCGGCAATAACTTCACGAATATTGGTTTGCTTAAGATTTTGAGGATTGTTTACGTAAACAAGATCTCTCGCATAGCCCCATAAAAAAAATCCAAAGGTGTTAGGTCGCAGCATCTTGCCGGCCAATTGACATCACTCAATCTCGAAATTACGCGTCCTAGAAATTTCTCTTGCAAAAGTGCTCGATTAGCCTGTGTTGTGTGGCTTGTGGCTCCGTCCTGTTGGAACCACATGTTCTCCAGATCATAATCTTCAATTTCTCTCCAAAAATAATCTGTTAACATCCGTCCATAGCGGTCAGAATTGACTGTAATGGCTCTTCCTTGATCGTTTTCAAAAAAATACGGGCCAATAACACCACCAGACCATAATGCACACCAAACGGTCACTTTTTCCAGATGCAAAGGCCTTTCTGCGATCACCTGAGGATTTTGAGAGCCCCATATGCGGCAATTCTGTTTATTTACGTAACCACTGAGTGGAAAATGAGCCTCATCACTAAAGAAAATTTTGTTCGAAAAATCGTTGTCTATGGCTTGTTCAATCACCCAATTCGCATACATTCTGCGTTGTGTATGGTCTTCAGGCTTAAGTTCCTGAGTCAGTTGGATTTTGTACGGATGGAGATGCAAATCCAAATGCAAAATCCGCCACAATGAGCCGTAAGACAAGCTCAAATGTTGAGCACATCGAGGAATCGACAAATTCGGGTCTTCCTCCACACTTTGAGCAACGGCAGCGATATTTTCAGCAGAACAAATGTTGCGATGATGCACAGGCCTTGCAATATCAATAACCGATCCAGTCTCTTCAAATTTTCTCACTGTGTTCGAAATTGTTTGCTGTGTAAGTCGATTATGTCGACCGTAATCGGCTTGTAAAGCCCTAAATGTTGCTACAGCAGAATTACCATTATTATAATAAAATTTAATAATTTGAATGCGTTTTTCGACTATTAAACGATCCACATTTCTAAATGGCAAACCTTCAACTAAAAAAAAACACGCTTTGGATGACATTAAGTTTTAACAGATGTCTAATGGCAGCGTTATACTTTCCCAACCACGAAATGGATAACCCTGTATTTAATAATGAATTTAATAACAAAACAAGTTGGGTTAACAGATCTACGCTCATGTCAGAAGGGTTTTGTATTCAATTCACAAAATGCAGTCACCAGATCGAATCAAACCAAGAAACATGTCAAAGACGATTTTATTGGAGAAAATATGAAATACGAAGATCATACTATTACTAACAAAGTTGAACGAATTTCGATTTCTGAGGTTTTTGGTATTGTTATACTCATAAATATCGATCCGCGACGGAGGAAACACATTTTTCATGTATTTCCCCCACAGTGCCCTCACTGAAGCAATAACTGACAGTTTAACAACTGTTTTGAAAAGCTCCCATGAAAACTTTCATTTCATACTCACATCGGCTACGTTTGATGAATTTTTTTCAGGGGCCACTCTCCTGTACTGTTATCATCGATTCATGGCCTATTTTTTCGAATCCTAGAATGGTTACAAAACCCTTTTGCTAGGAGCTCTCCCCCACCTCCTTGACTTGTTTCACTTATGAGCATTATATGTAGGTACACATCTTCAGTCATTCATTAAATTGAATCAAGTGTTCAAAGCATGCACCATAAACGTTGAAGTTGGGAAAAAATAACTCAAAATTATTCAATCTTCGCATTAAAAACAGCCACTATTTTGTTTTACGATTACTGATACAACTAGCTGAACCGATTCTCAAAGATATACATGACACCTATCATTCCTGAAATTTTCATGCAAATCCTAGCAAAACTGTAGTGTCTGAGTCGGTAAAAAGCGCATGTTGTTCCATAGCCATATGTTGCCATAGTAATAAATCCAGCGCATATTGCTCCATAGTAATACAGGAAAATTCAAACCGCTATAACTTCGCTAAATATGATTCAATCTTTATGAAACTTGCTGGGTAAATCAATCTTATAAATAGTCATCTGTGTACTGATTTTCATTGAATTTAAGGGTACCGTTAAGATTTTATTCAAGAAAACATAAAATCGATATATCATACTATTACTAACAAAGTTGAGTGAATTGCGACTTCTAACGTATTTGTTGTTCTCACTAAGGCCTACATTCCTGATTTTTTTTCAGATTTTTCGGATCACAGGTGTCCAATCGCGAGGGGGGGGGACACAAATTTTTCGTGTATTTCCCCTCCCTGTGCGCCCCTTGAAGCAAATTTTGCCAAATTAAGACCTGTTTTGAAAAGTTCTCATCAAGACGTTTCATTTGATACCCATATCGGCTACCTTGAATGAATTTTTTTTTTCGGGGGGTCACTCTCCTATATGGGGAGACCCCCCTTAAATACCTTATAAAATTTTTTTGTAGTTGAACTTTGAAGAGATCACCACTTTACACCTACACACAAAATTTGATGTTTCAAGCTTAAGTAGTTTCCGAGAAAAACTGCTGTGACACACGGACGGACGGACGGACGGACAGACGGACAGACTGGTCTACAAAACCCTAAAAAGGAAAAGCCAAATTTAAGACTAAAGTAAAGCCGAATTAAATTGAATGACAGACTTAAATAAATTTATAATGAATTGCTGAAGTAATGAATATCTTTCCTTTCCAGCAAAAATGTTACCTTTCAGCAGGATAATGTCGGCGAAAGGTGAGCATGCTGCCGAGAGGATAAGGTTCCAGTAATCCGCGAATAGTCGGTTTCGCGTTGCCGGCGGGTCGCAGTGCCATAGATTGAGTTTGCGTTTTTGTTTAGAGTAGATTTTTTTCGGGTTGAATTCGAGTAGAGTATTTCGGGCACCGAGCGGTAACATTCGGGAGCGCGTATTTTTTCAGCGGTTGTTTTGGTTTTTTTTTCCGCGGAACGAAGTTGCGAATTCAAAGTAGAGGTGTTGTAAGTTGTTCGACGCGTTTTAAATCGGGCATTTGAACCGGTTTCTGAGTTTTTGTATTTCGGACTTAGCTTGCTCGCGTAAGACCCGCGACCGAACTCCTCTCAGAACTAGCTAGAGTTTCCGGACTTGTTAACCTGATGTGTACAGTCTGTTGTCACGTTCCAAGACTTCACGTCCAAAACCGATGAGCGGTCGATTTAGATTTCTTTCGGGAAATCGTACGAGACGTGTAAAATCATTACACATTTACCAAATCCTGAGAGAGGGAACCAAATATTTTCAGAGGTCGTTGAAGCAAAAGTTTCCGAACTTCAAATCAAGCCTGAACAGCGAATCAATTCTTCATTTCAATGAAATATTAGCATCTGACCTCATACCGAGCTTGAATCTTATTAATTATATTGTCAACTATGAAGACTTGTGTTTCATATTTGGTAGGATAAACAACAAGAAAACATGTGGTATTGACGGCATTCCAAATATAGTTCTCCGACATTTGCCTGAGGTTGCTATTAGGAATTATTGCATATTGTTCAACAACATGTTGAGCAATTCATATTTCCCAAATGAGTGGAAAAAGGCTAAAGTAGTTCCGATCTTGAAGAAATGAAAAGAATAGTTTTGGCTATCTTTAGTGCCTCCAGCACTTAGAATTTCTTCTGGGATAGTTTTACAGTTTTCTTTGCCTTGATTTCTTTATTGATTTGCTTTTGCGGTTGTGCATCTTGAGTTTTCATCCCTTTCTTGAACAGATCTTCAAGGGACTGTAGTCGTAGCCTTGGTTCTTGATTTTCTTGTCTTAGTCGGATCACTTCTTTTTCATTTTCGACTATTTGTGTTTTATATCCGCCATCTGCGGAGTTTTCCCCTTTATGTCCCCTTTTGTTGACGATTACCGTCCAATTTCATATTGCATGTCTCCCCGGGTTCCCTCAACGTCCGTCGGGCTCCACCATACCAGCAGTCCCGAATTTTTCTTTGGATTATTTGCTTTTCTTGATTTATCGAAGTAAAATAATATTCGATATAATTCCTTGGGTCGATTGCTTCGACGGTATAAGCTTTTTCTAATAAAAATCATAATTAACTTTGGACTAACGTTTTAAAAAATTAATTTAAATTTTTGAAAACTTGACAGGAGCGATTAAAACACGTCTGTTCGCAACGACTGCTAGACGTAGGAGTGCTAGTACTATGGAAGGATTAAGAGTTTTCGAAAGGAAATATCTTCGTGTATGTGCTGGTTTGAACAGAAAGCTTGAGACGGATGGAAACACTATACTTGTATATCGAATAGAAGAATTTATCAAATTGCTAAAGTGACGAGAGGCGATATCTTCATATTGAGACTTCTTCGGAATCATATCGCAAGATCTGTAACTGTAAGTGAAAACCGCTGGATTTCACTGCCGTTCCATCCTACAGCAGGGTATATTAAGACTTGTCTCACTACTGGCTTCGTTCCCCCGGAAGCATTGGTGTGTTTGGACATGAATCGATATATTTTTGATTTAGCTCATTATTGCTAGATTTAGTGTTTTTGTTGTTTATGTTAAAAATTAGGGATAGGTTTCAATATTCTGGATAGGTATAATGTTATGTTTATTATACAGCAAAACCTGTGTAAATGACAACTGGGTAAGCGAAAAAACTCTTGAAGCGAGAGAAATTGCCAGTAACTGTCATTTTTAGCCTCTAAAACCTTTGTATATGAGAAATTGAAACCTCTATAAGAGAGAGTCGGGGAGCTTCAGATATTCGTACATGGACCTCTATAACTGAGACTGCTAGTTATCTTTATCTCTACAAGTGACAGTTGAGCATGTACGCACACGCAGCACGCAGGTAGCTCCACGAAATTTAAGAAAACATAAACAAATGCTTTCTAAAATTTCGGGGAACTACCTAATTTACATTGTGTTTGCGCACGTTTGGCCCTTATTATAGTTGATCAATATCAAGAACGAAGGAAGGTTCAGTTCTACGTCATGCCTATAAGAAAAATCAAAATGTTACCTCTAAATGAAAAACTTAAAATCGTGAATGCGCTTGAGTGTGGGAAATCGCGAAGTGAAATTCAAAGTGAGTTTGGTGTATCAGAATCCACCTAAAATTATTAAGTCAAAAGACTCGATAAAGTCTCAGTGCTTTGAGGGACATGGAAATATTAAGAGGGGTCGACATTCCGAGTTTTCCAATATTGAAAACTGCCTTTTAGAATGGATCAAACAAACCCTTGATAAGAACATCCCATTGATGGACTCTTGCTAAAACAAAAATCGAAAGACTTTGCCACAAAATTGGGTGTTCAAAAATTTGCGGCAACCAATGGTTGGTTTTAAAAGGCGTCATGAAATCGCTTTTAAGAAAGCCGCTGGAGAAAGTAAATCTGTCGACCATACGGACCTACCAAGAGTTAATAACGTAAAAGTCATGTTTTTGCCTGCCAATACCACCGGTAAACATCAACCTTTAGATCAAGGTGTCTTACACACATTCAAACGCTTTTACCGCAGAGAAGTTGTTCAACATACTCTTACGTACCTCGAAGCAAACAATAGCCCTGATATTAACGTACTTCTAGCGATGAAATTTACAAGGAGGGCATGGTTCACAGTAAGTGATGTTACTATCAAAAACTGTTTCAAGAAAGCGGGAGTTTGTATCGGCACAGATAAACAAGAATTTCTACCAGAGGGTAATGAAATTGAAGCTGAACCTAGCAATGAGGAGTGGATCAAGCTTGTGTGTCAGGAGTCTACTAGTGATGTGTTAACGCCAACCTTTGAAGATTTCGTACAATTTGACGACGACTTGGCTACCGTATACCGTATAAGGAATATATATATATATATATATATATATATATATATATATATATATATATATATATATATATATATATATATATATATATAATACATATGTACAATACATTTATTCACTGGATATTTGCTGTATCATTTATTTAACCTCTAAGAGTGGTAATGGTAATATCTGTACCTCTATAAGGTAGAAACTCGGGTTAGTGAGAAACCTTCATAGGCGAAAAAGAGATTGCCATCCCTTGAACTTTCACATATCCAGGTTCGACTGTAATAGGTTTAGAGATAAGGTTTAACGTTTAGGTTAGGAATATTGTGATAGCATTATATTAGGATAAAATAAAGTTTCTGATTGAATTTTATTAGAATTAGATTATTAAATACTAGATGTAGGAAAGAAAAAGATATTGAGATGATGCGGTCGACCGCAATACGGGAATCGGGATAGTCTCGATCTGCCCGTCGGCGCGCGTGGTTACAAGAAACAGAAATAAAGTATACAACTAAGACATAACCAAGGTTTTTTTATTTACTGGTGCACATTTCATTTTTCCATTAGCTTATTTTCCTACATGGGGGTTCGTCCGGGATATTGAGAAGTTTTATGTGAAAATTAACAGGAGTTCGACACGGCAAGAAAAATCAGTGACGCTAACTGTGTTGAAAAATCACGGAATATGAGCGAAGTGGAAGAAGATGCATGTAGGCTCACGGTGCCGCAGTTAAAAGAAATATTAAAAGCAAAAGACCTTAGTCTATCGGAAATAAAGCCGAACTAGTGAAACGCATTGCCACAGCAAATCCGTCGGGCCATTGGATGGTGGAATTTTGAGAAATGGCGGAAAACAATTCAGTGAACGGCGCGTCGGGCGAGGAGGATGGCATTAATGCAAGTATGTTAGTGGCGGAGACTGTCCGTGAGCGCGAAATCGTTTTATATAAGCGCGAAAAAGAGTTAGCCGAACGGGAACACGCCCTAGCGCGTCGCGAAATAGAGATGTTACGGCGAAGCCAATCAGTTAGTGGCAACAGTGGTAGTCGTACCGAGAACAATGTAGACGTGCATGCCGACATAGAACATTCGCGGGTAGTGCGCTCGAGTTCGGTATACCCAAGATAAATGTTGCGACGCTAGCAGACTTTCTCAATGTTTTCGATGGAAAGATGGATATCTACGAAACATGGGAGAAGCAGGTTTTCTTTTTACGGCGGGCGTATAAACTCGACGATGAAACGACGAAAATATTGATAGAAACACGGATAAAGGGGAAAGCAACGGCGTGGTTTCCCTCCAAGCCGGAGTATATTGCGTTGTCCCCTGACGAACTTTTACGGGAATTGAAGAAGATGTTTTATCGCCGAACAAATAGAATTATAATGCTACGACAATTCGAAGATCGGATTTGGAAGAAAAATGAGACGTTCTATGACTACGTACATGAAAAGACGATTCTCGCGAATTACCTTGTCCTGGACGAAGAGGAAATTGTAAGCTATGCCATTGACGGTATTCCGGATTTACAATTGCGTGACGTGGCTCGTTTACAGGGTTTTGGGTCAATGCACGCTTTACTGCTTGCGTCTGAGGAAATATCCTAGCAAGATCGGAAAGGCTCGACGAAATCGAACAAAAATGCTGGTGGTGAAAAACGTTCAAGCAGGGATAAAACATACTTGAGCCGTGAGTGTCCGGATAAGTTGAAGGGATTGAAGAGATTGAAGAGTTTGGACACACTAAAGCACAATGCCAAGAAGCACAACAAGGAATTGAACGGGAGGCAGATAGAAAACACTGTAATGCATTAAATACAACGGACAGGAAAGCGTACAAAATAGTGAAGGTGTGCGGAAAGGATATTAAAGCTATGTTTGACTCTGGCAGTGATCTTCACTTAATGACGAGCGGCACCTACGAAAGTCTGGATGCACCTGCTTTGAAGGCGTCGACAGTACTCTTCGACGGCATAGGTTCAGTTGGTTTGAGAACGCTTGGTAGCTTCACTGCACCGGTATGTGTGGATGGATTTAATTTTGTTTTGCAGATGCATGTTGTTCCGGACGATTATGTGGGATGCGATATTTTGCTCGGAGCAGAGCTGACAAACTCTGTTGAAGTAAGTCTAAGAAATGGCAATGCTATATTGGTAGAGCTCAACGCTGAATCCCATACGAATAAGCTCGAAGCAAAGAACAACTTCCAAGAAGCAGTGAAGGAGATTATGCGCATAAACGTCGTTGAAGGTCCCAGTATGCAGTTGCCGCACATTAAAGACTGAACCATAAGCCGTAAATTAAGAGATTTGATTGAAAGCAACACACCGCGACCGACAAAGAATGCCGGTGTGGAAATGAGAATTATCCTAAAGGACGATATTCCAATACAACAAAATCCAAGACGCTTGTCGGCGGAGCAGCGCGATATCGTGAGCGATGTAGTCACTGATTTGATCGAAAAGGGCGTGGTGAGACCTAGTTCGTCGGAATATTCTAGCCCAATAGTACTAGCAACGAAAAAAATGGAAAAATTAGAATGTGTGTAGACTATCGTCTACTAAACAAGAAGATGATAAGGGACCGTTTTCCGTTGTCTTTGATCGAGGACCAGCTGGATAGATTGCAGGACGCCACCGTATTCACTACTCTGGATTTAGAAAATGGATTCTATCATGTGCCAGTAGAAAAGAATTGCGTAAAGTATACGGCGTTCGTTACACCGGATGGGCAGTTCGAATTCTTGCGCGTTCCTTTTGGTATTTGCAACTCACCGGCAGTTTTTCAACGACACATCAGAATAGTATTTAGAGACCTGTTGGCGGACGGAACCGTATTGTCTTATTTAGATGATTTGATAATTCCGGTCAAAGATGAACGAGATGGTTTAGAGAAACTTCAAAGAGTGTTCAAAGTCGCAAGTGAACACAACGTAACGTTTAACTGGGGAAAGTGTATATTCCTGGAAAAGAGAGTGGAGTTCTTAGGATACATTGTCGAAAACGGCACTATTATGCCAGGAAAGGAAAAAACGATGGCTGTAACAGAGTTCAAACGACCAAAAACAGCGAAGGACGTACAAAGTTTTTTAGGGCTGACCAGCTATTTCCGTAAGTTTATCAAAGGGTTTTTGATTATAGCTCGTCCTCTCTCTAATCTGTTAAAAGACGGAATAAAGTTTGAATTTGGAGAAGACCCGGCTAAAGCGTTTCACCAGCTAAAGGACATCCTCGCACATGGTCCCGTTCTCAAGCTGTATCGAGTCGGATCCGAAACAGAATTACATATGGACGCGTCTAAGCAAGGACTCGGTGCCATACTTGTGCAAAGTGACTATGAAGATGGAAAGTTACATTCAGTTTACTACGCGAGTTGGAAGACGACGCCTGCAGAGGAGAAGTATACGAGCTATGAATTGGAGATTTTAGCCGTTGTGAAAGCATTGAATAAGTTTCGCGTTTATTTGTAGGGTAACCCGGTGAAGATTGTTACAGGCTGTCAAGCTCTTTCCCTAACCATGGCAAAAAAGGAGACGTCTTTAAGAGTGGCACGTTGGGCGTTGTTAATCGACGAATTTAATCATAACTTTGAACATCGACCTGGCAGGGCTATGAAGCACGTGGATGCTTTAAGCCGATATCCGGCATCAGTATATTTGATCGAGAAGAGAGTAGTCGCATTAATGGAACGAGTGAACCGAGCCCAGCAGAACGATAGCGAACTACAAAAAATCATTCAAGATATAAAGACGAGAAACAAAAGGACTCTAAACTGCGACAAGGAATTCTTTACCGCGAAGAACGAGGGGATCTTCTCGTTGTTGTACCCAAGGCAATGCAGTACGACGTTATAAGAAGTGCGCACGAACGTGGTCGTTTTGGCGTGAGGAAAGCCGAACATGTTTTTCTACAGTAATTTTGGTTCCCGCATATGCAAGCCCGCATAAGGAAATTCATCGATACATGCGTAGCCAAGAAGAAACACGGAAAGCTGGAGGCTTGTTACATCCGATTGACAAAGGTGGTGGGGCACTAGATACCTATCATGTTGATCATCTTGGACCGATGCCGTCGACCAGGAAGTTACGGATGCATTCACAAAGTTTGTGTGGCTGTATCCAACGAAGTCAACGACAACGGAGGAAGTTATATCGCTGTTGCAGAAACAAGGCACTGTTTTAGGAAACCTACGTAGAATTGTTTCAGATCGAGGGACCGCATTCACTTCGAATGCTTTCGCCGATTATTGCAGAAACGAGGGAATAGAACACATTCCCATCACGACGGGTGTTCCACGTGGCAATGGTCAAGTAGAGAGGCTAAACGGAGTAATAGACCAAGCTGTCTGTAGAAAATCCAGCAGAGTGGTTTAAGTTCGTTGACAAAGTCCAACAGAGCATTATTTCTTCGTTTAATCGTAGTACTGGAATTTCACAATTCGAGATACTGATTGGAACAGCTATACGTACGAAAGACGACTTGAAGCTGCGTGAAATAATTGAGGCTGAAATCGTAGAAATCTTTCAGAAGGAACGATCGGAACTAAGAAGCGGAGCTATGGACAACACGAAGAAAGTTCAAGAAGAAAATCGCAAAACGTTCAATCGACGGCGTAAAGCCGCAAGCCCGTATGATGTTGGCGATATCTTAGCTATTAAAAGGACTCAGTTTGGAGGAGGTCTAAAAGTCCAGAGGAAGTTTTCGGGCCCTTATCGGGTTGTGACAGTTAAGCCTAATGAACGGTACGGAGTTGAAAAAATCGGTGAAAAGGACGAAGAAACGAAGGAAATTCTATAAACACCTGGAAAGAGTAGTCGACTTATTGCCTACAAACGACACAAAAATAATTCTGGGTGATTTCAACGCTAAGGATTACAATTAGCTATCTCAACGAGGAACGACTGGAGGATATAGCCTCCAGGATAAAACAAATGACAACGGCCAGCGCTTGATTGACTTTGCATGTAGCAGAAATCTAGTCATACGTTCGCCTTGCTTACCATATCGACGCATATATAAAATGTCCTGGGTATCACCGGATAGCAACACACAGAACCAAACCGACCATGTTCTGATTGGGCCTCGAATATACTTGACGGTCGTATATACCGAGGAGCCAATTGTAATCCAGATCTTTATTTGATCAAATTGCCCTATCGATGTCGTATGTCAAAAGAGTATTCGGCGAAGACCAGCCTCCTACAAAAATTCAACATCGAAAGAGTCCAAACAGCGTTGTGGTAAAAAACTTCACGAAGGCCCTCGACAACAAACTAGCTCCCATCCTATCAAACACATCGCTAAAAATAAGCAAAGAGCTATGGATGGAAGTGAAAGCGGCTATTAAGACCGCGCCAGAACAAACGATCGGACATCAAGCCCGGCGCAAAAGAAATGGTTGGTTCGATGATGAGCATTAGAATGCGTTTGACAAAAAGAATTAGACGTAGAAACAGTATTTAGGTAGGAAAACCAGAACGAAGAGAGAACACTATGAAAATCTCAAAAGAGTATCCACTAAGATAATTACAATTAAGAAAACCATGACGACCAATTGAGAAGTATAGATGTAAGTTTAGCGAGCAACAACACAAAACAAGTATACAAAGTAGTGAAAAGCCTGAAACGAGGTTATCAGCCCAAGGTCACGCTCTGCTGTTGTCACTTCGGCAACATCATCGCTGATGTCAACCAGATTAAAGAAAGATGGGCATCATTTTTCAAGAACCTCCTTAATTCTCCGTGCAGCTCCAGAAAATCGGAGCCTATAGATATTCCCGGAGAGCTTCCATTGGCCCCACCAACTTGGGATAAAGTCTGTTTCACCATCAAGGCCAAAAGAATAAAATGAGATGAGATTCCAGTGGAGCTCATTAAATATGGTGGCAACGGTGTTCAGAAAGCCATCCATAAAGTCATCCAGCACATTTGGTAACAAGCCCATATGCCATATACTTTGTACGGCGTACAAAATATTTTCAAAGATACGCCAGCAGTATCACATACGTCAGCAGTATTATTGGAGAGTATCAAGGCGGCTTTAGAGCAAGTAGATCGATGATAGACCAATTGTCTACAGTTAAGCAGGTAGTTGAGAAATGCTGGGAGTTCAACCTAGACGTTCACCAAATTGACAGTATTGATCGTAACGTACTGTACCAAATAATGCTTGGCTTTGGTATCCTAGCGAAATCAGTCCGTCTTACCAAAATGACAAAGACGTCAATGACCTCCCAAATCCGCATCAATAACAAATTCATCGATACCTTTGACACAAATATCGGACTAAAGCAGTGAGATGGGCTGGTCTTATTGTTACTGGAATAACGTCATCAGAAAGCTACCTGTCGATGCAATAGGCACGTTATTATAGAAGTCGAGCCAAGTGGTCGCCTATGCGGTTGACATCAACATTTTGTCTCGTTAAAAACTGCCAAAGAGTGAAGCTAGTAGGACTACAAATCAATGAGAATAAAACAAAGCTCATGACGCAGGCGAGAAAAAATACCTCAAATACACAAAATGTCACACTTGGCGTGTAAAGTATTGAAATTGTGAGCGAATTTGTGTATTTAGTTAGGCGCAAAAAAACGAGAACCGCAGCTCGCAATTAAAATATTTTATTTAGTTTTGACGATCTTGAAGACCAGCTGCATACACAGGAAAACAAATCTCCAAGTACACAAATGATAAGACCTGTGCTATGCTATGGGTGTGAAATATGGACCCTAACCCAAGCATCTGCAAACATATTGAACGCCTTGGAAAGACGGGTCCTGAGGCAGATAATCGGAGCGAAGCTAGACGGAGACCAATGGCGAATTCGATACAATCATGAGCTGTATGAAATTTTTGACGAGCTAGAGGCCTCAACGATTATAAGTCGGCGGAAGCTGCAATGGGCTGCCTACGAGACTCGTATGGACGAACAACAGATACCCAAAAAGTTATTTGTTGGTAGAATTGAAGGGCGGAAACCAGCGGGGAAACCAAGGAAACACTGATGTGACTCGTTTGACGAAGACAGTTCATCGCTGCTCGGATTTTGAAATTCGAGGACGCGGTCAATGGACCGAGACAGCTGGAGGCATTTGTTGCAGGAAAGCGAAAGCCTGACAGGGGCTGTAGTGCTACGAAGAAGAAGAACTCTGATTATACCAAGTTTGACATCCATATATCAAAACTGGTCTAATTAAGCCTTATAACAGATAATTTTGACCTTTTGATTAAAGTATCTGGAATGAAAGACGCGAAAATTGTTACTCTCGACAATATCGGATTTCTAACTTAGCACGTAGATTACATTCTTAAAAATTTGTTATGCATAATTGGAATTTTTAATCAGCAGTCAAGCAGCAGCCAAATTCTAATCGGAGCAGTGAAATTTCCCGAACCTAATCTATTACAACTAAAACGTGTCAAACTTAGAAACCCGATATCGACGTGTGTAACAATTTTTTTAAAATAAACTGAAGGATTTTTCTTGAAAAGTCGGCGGGCCTTGCTTTGTTGTGTGAGCAGACGCGTTTCGACTCCTTTAAGTCATCTTCAGTGTCAAAATAATTGACTAAACTGAAGAATGTTACCCGTTCCCTGTATTATGCATAAGGGAACTGCTATGGAGATTAGTATCGTTGCGATCTACCTGGGACGAACCGGATATATTTCTCCCGCATTTCAATGCTATCTTCTTCATTGGCAGCTCCAAGACCGAAGATGAAATTGGAGCGGGTTGGGTCCTCTTGAGACTTTTAACCAGACGAGTTTATGGATCAATACGATCGTCCTTTTTTCTGGTTTTCGTTGTTCATTTTTTATACTATTTTTGTTCCCTGATTTTGGAGAGTATGACAGTATTTTTATAAAATATTTTTATATTTAACCATATTTTTAAAATAAAGAAAAAGTGGAGAGAGAAACAGACTCACTTTCTACCATTTTGCAAAAAATATTATGTTGCGGGAAAATGTAAAGGCTTAAAAGAATAAAAATAACCATCGGAAACAAAGGGAAGAAATTCTATTTTTTGCGTTAAGTCTGATTTGTTGTCGTCAAATAAACACTTCATATTTATAGCTGTAACATTTGTGCACTTTCAAATGCAATCGACAAACCACAAGCAAGGAAATATTGATGATATAAAGACTTACTTGTTGGTGGTGGTGGAAGTTCTTGTAATTTTTTTGGCAACGATGTAATTGAATAGTTTTCTACTATTTCACGAATTTCCTTATCACGTTCTCTTCGAAGGTTACGAATTTGATTCAAAATCATTACTCGTTCATGAATCCTCTGCGCAAACTCTGGTCTTCGTCTGGTCAAGTAATCGCACAATTTTGTTTCGATAGGATTAAATGAAGTATCTAAATTCCCAAAACTAATAAGATATGCTATTGATTGCGGTTGGGTCTGTGTTTGCTTATTTTTACTGTAGCAGTAGGTCCTCATTATCCCTTTAGATGCTTTATCGTTTAACTGCTGCAACTGGTTAAGAGATTCAGTAGTCTGCACTCCAATTGCTCTTCGGTGATCGTATTGGTGTGTCGTGGTGGTCGAGGAGGTTTCGACTTCGGGGATGGATACAGATTCAGAGGAAATAAAAAAATTCGTGGAACCTGTCGAAGAGCTTATATTTTCGCCAATACGATGTTTAGACTCTGGCTTCTGGCAAGGCTCAGAATAGTGGCCATTCTCGGTAGAGCTTTCAGACTTAATCTCAGCAGGGCACGCTTTCTTACACCTTTCTAAGAATTTACGCCTTCGATTATTCACGAAGTCCTTCAATTCATCACTTTCAACAACAGGTGGAGTTTGCAATTTTGATCTCAGCTGCTTTTCGGCGTGATCTTTCGGGCGCAAGTAGTGGCTTTTGGGAAGTTTCTTTTCCTCGATTATTTCGACTGTCATATTTTTAAGGGTATTTTTTGTTTTATGGCTTTCAGTGCTATCTCCTCCTGCACTATCATAAATAACGGCTTCTTGCTCGCGGCGAATTTCGGTCCTTGTGCACAAATTTTTCAGATCAATCTCTTCCTTTTCGGAGACTACTTTTGTCTCGCGATAATCTACAGATGCACTTATTTCTTCAGAGCACTGCATAGAATCCGAGCAGCTACTTGCTACTTGGTCGTACGTATTTTGGAAAATTGCGGTGTACGCTTGTTGGTTTCTCTTGCAAGGCGTGAAATTTGTCCTGGATTTTAAGAGAAGTTGCTTTAGATTTTCTAAATGTTCTATTTCACTCTCAATCCACTTTAAATGTGATTTTCGTTCGTTCGTAATAAAGTCAAGAACTTCGGAGGAGCGCCGATATCCGGTCGGAACAAAGTCCCCTCCGGCCTTGCTATCAACCAAAACCACCTTTGGTTTGTTTGAAACGGTCGGCAATGGAGCTACAGGTACGAAAACAGGGTTTTCTTGTTTTTCCAAATCTTTTCGTATTTTTTCGTCTCTCTCGTATTTCTTTTCAGATTTGGTCATCGGGTCTAGCCATGTCCGCATGAATTGTAAAACGTCATCAGCCGAGCGAGATTTTTTCATTTTTGGTCTTGCTTTTTGTATATTTAAGCCACTTGTCAGTCGTCTGTTTTCTCGCTGAGGTCTCTCGGTAGTGGACCGTTTTCCACTGGATTGGTCTGTTACTGAGAAAGAACATTTCTCTTTGGGACAGTCTGGAATGCTATCTACTGCGAGATTTGATGGCACTGCAAATGAACTTGCGCTTTGACTCGATTCTAAGCCTGGCTTGGACGTTACAGCTCCTATGAGAGGGCTGGTTGAGACAGTATTGGGGCTATTATTGCTGCTTGATGATGTCAAACCTCTACTCGTGTCTGAAAGATTTTTGCTGGAAATTCTTGACACAATTTTTTTTGCCAATTTTTTTTTCTTCCCCATCGACAAATTCTTTGATTCTATTAGCAAACAGAGTAAATTTATTCCACACTCTAAATCTGTTTGACTATTACTATCCGGCTCAATGTTGGAAGAGCTTTTTTGTGATGGCGACTCTTTCTTGTCTCTTCGTATAAGTTGCTTGACAGTACTGGAATTGGAGGGCGACGACGTGGAATAGGTCGATTTGGTCCTATGATGCCGTGGCAAAATGCCAGGAGTGTTTTTACTCCCTGCTAAGCTGACTTGTACTTCCTTGCACTGCAAATCTACTTGACTGGTTTGCACACTTTTGTTAGTATGGTTAGTGATTGGCGTACTAAGAGCCGAAAATGATTCCGTATTGAATTGGAGCGATCCAACGTTACAGGAGGAAGTGTCCAACAATTGCTTATCGTACTTTTTCTTAATGGTCTCAAGAGTTCTACGCCACTTCTCGTTTTCTTTTTTGTCCATCGATTGCGGAACTAGCGAAGATTGTTTTGAAGTACTTGTTTCAGTGCAAGGCTCCTTTGAGCGACTTGTGCTGTTAAGAATTTTCAATACATTTGGGTTGAAGGAACTTGCGGAAGAGGCATCTTTCGAACTTGGTTTGCCGTAACCAACGTCGCCCAGCGAGTCCCATTCTAGTCGTTTGTTGGACACTTTGCTTTTCAGCGATGACTTTTTTGGTGATGTTGCGATTATCTATAAAAAATTATTGATTTAATAAATCAACACAAATTCAGTTCAATTACTTTGTCAGACTCGGCATCAGAAGAATCTGCTGAAGGTCTCTTAGCTTCCTTTGCAGCTCCGCAGGATTGCGAGATCTTTTCCAATTTTTCGGTATGCGAGGTGTGTAGATCTTCAAGCCTCGTACAAGATTTACTAGAATGAGCAGTATCCGCATCACCTTCCACAGGACAACGAATCCGCAAGTACTTCTCCAGGCGACGATCCTTCCCAAATTTATTGTAGTACTCGAGGATAGTTGCATTTATAGAGTCCGATTCACATATACTTTCGTCCGGGCTCTCCATTGTGTTTAAAAACGATATAGAGAAATTAGTATAACTATCAATTATTGTATTTTACGATTACTCTATTTCTAAACTGAGTTCGAAAATGTTAACGGCCCGACGCGATTGTCAAAACGTTTGACACACAGTATAATCATTAAGGCAGTATTTAAACTCTGGGTGTAAACAAACATCATTTTCACAGCTTATGGTCGTTGGTTTTAACCGCACTCCTCACACAAACCGATTGCACTGTTCGCACAGTAGAAAAAGCGATAGATGCTGCCGGCATTGCGAGGGTGAGAACGAAGTGTTATACATAATGCCATCCGTGTTAACACGAAACTGTCAAAATGTCTTTTTATGAAAGTTCATATCCTGTCTGCTTTCTTATATTTCGGTATGAAAGCTCTAACCCTGGACAGAGCATATCTACTAAATAGCAGCTGCAACTAGAACAAATTTTATTTCTTACGGTACTTATGAAGTAGAGAGAATTAGACTAAAAGTGCGTATGTATGGTAAACAAAAACTTGAATTCGCTTGCAATTTTACCAACACATAGTAAACTTTAATCCATCTTTTACACGTTTATTTGCCTCTCTTTTCATTTTGACAGCTCCTCGATTGCAGGTGCTAGTTAGTATATATGCTCTGCCCTGGAAGTATCGATGAATCGAATAAAAATCTAGTACTCTTCTGTGGTTCTATTTAACCGCGAAGTCAGTAGTCTTTTTAAATTACCCAGCTTAAAAGTCGGTCGGTGCTACTTGATTACTAGAAATATTGAAATTATGAAAAATATATAAGTGCGATTGTCCTTCTAGATGGTGTTAAATTAACATTGCGCCAAGTTGATACTTACATACACACAAATTTATTGAGCCTTTAAATATACAAGCCATGGAGACTTATTTTTGATTGTTTAAACAAAAAAAAACGTTTTATTATTTAGCAACCACTTTATTCGAATACTCGTTCACAACTGACCATAATTACGTTTACCTCGTATTTAAAATATCTAGCAAAATTGTGTGCTTAACAAAAGTGCAATATTCTAAATCTTCCAAAATGTGACAATACCAAATTTGCTGAATCTATGCAATGTATGAGTTAATTTCCAAAGAAGCGAATCCGCGAAATAGAAAAGAAATATCAAACGTAAGTAGAGATGAGTTCGTCTTTGAATGTGTAATGGTGGAATTGTGGGAAGGTAAGTATGGTTGGAATAGGGATAGAGAAAGCGTGTTAATTCCTCCAGTCTTAAAATCGGTGTCCCACAGATAGTATCAAAATGGTAAGGTTACAGGATTCGGGTAAGTTAATTTTACGTGGAAATGATTTTTGACGAAAAAATGAGAATATAAGCGCAACAGCAATAATTATAAGGATTATGATTAGATTGGATGTAACTGACAAAGTATTGCCAAATGAAAAGTAGTCTAATAGCACGTTTCCATCTACATGTGCTTACAAGATTTCGATAAGAAGATTCAAAAGTGTTTCCATCTAGATGTGCTTATAAGATTTAGTTTAGACAATTTGACAGTTAAATTTTTGGTTCGGTTTATAGTTTAAATTGATTACGATGAGTAGAAAGATGAGTGCGCTGAAGAAAATTTTGTTGCTATCCTCTAAAGTTAAAAAGTTGAAAAAACTAAGAAATCAACATATGTTAAAAAAGCATCTGCTGCTGCGCACTAAGCAAATCCAGCTCATAAGTTGTATTTCCGACAGGAGAGCAGCCCCAAAATTGTGGACTTTGGTAAGATGTTATGTTATGTTTTGTTAACTTATTAAATATCAAATATTCTGTTTAGGTGCGCTCAAAATCATTTTGGGAACATGATGTTCAGCAAAATGACTCTGTATATTTCAAAGAAAATTTCCGGATGACCAGGGAATCCTTCGAAGCTCTATGCGAAGAGGTTAAATCCATTTCAAAAAAGGATACCAAATTCAGGAAGTGCATCGATTTAAAGAAAAGAGTTGCGATATCCTTATATGCGCTTGGATCATCAGCAGAATATCGCACTGTTGGAAACTTGTTTGGCGTTCGTAAGTCGACAGTTTGCAAAATTGTAATAGAATTCTGTAATGAATTGTGGGAGGTTCTACGGAATAAATATCTCAATGTATTCCCCTTAACTAGGGAAAAACTAGACGAAAATGTAGAAGGCTTCAGAAAACTAGGTCTTCCACAATGCTTTGGAGCCATAGGTAAGCTACTTACTGTGATATATAAATAATATTTACTCAAGAAAATTGATTTCAGATGGCACTCACATTGAAATTAAACCGCATGCTGCCGATACTTTAGACTACCACAATTATAAGGGGTGGTACTCTACAGTTCTACTAGCATTAGTAGATTATAGGTATGGAATGCTTGAATAGTAACCAGTCATAATATAAGTAAGTTTCTCTATCTTCTATAGATATCGATTCCTTTACATCAACGTAGGATCGCCTGGTCGTTGTAATGATTCCAGTATATATGAGACGTCTGCGCTGAAGTTCGAATTAGACAATTCTTTAATGCGAGATATGTCCAAAACGTTATGTAATGTCGATGTTCCGGTGTATATCATAGGAGATTCTGCCTTCAAATTTACGACAAATCTCATGAAGCCGTATCCATTTAACGTGGAGGCCAATCCCCGTGAAAAAACATTTAATTACACCTTGTCGAAATGTCGTCGAGTAGTAGAAAACGCATTCGGCCATTTGAAGGCTCGCTTCCGCCGTATTGGGAAAGGCATCGACAATAGTTTAAACAACGCACCTCTAATAATCAAGGCATGTTGCGCTCTCCACAATTTCCTCAATGACAGAAACGACAATATAAACAACCGTTGGCTTGAAGAGATGAAAAATTCAGACAAATCACGGAGCAGAGAGCAGCCACAAACAGAAAATAGGGCATGAGACAACGACAGAGTAGCCGAGACCATTCGAAAAGCGCTAAGTGAATACATCAGTAAGTACTTTATTGAAATAATAATCACATATTTTGAACGTGAATAAGAAAATATTTTAATTTAAAACATAAAATTTCTTCCAAGAAATGAAAAAATTAACATTAAATATAAAATTTATCAAATAAATGTAAAAGTAAATTATTGTTCAGTACGGAGCAACTGCTTGATAAGCTCATTCCTCGCTTCTTCCGCTTCCACCAGTCTTGTTTCCAAACGTAGAATCTGCTCATCCACCTTCTTAATTCTATTGATTTCGTTGTCTATTTTTTGATTTGTTTCTTTGAACTCCTTCAATATCGCTTTCTGGAATGTATTTAAATTGGTCCTTTGCTTCTTTTCAGATATAGGGATTTCCTCTTCAAGCACCTCAATCGTCCCTGCAGAAGAACTCAACGAGTCTTCCCGACTAGTGGATGCCGACGGCGAAGCAGAATACGATATCGATTCTGAAAATTAATATTTACACTCGAATTTTTGTTAAAACTACTATATTTTATGAATACCTATGCTTTCTTCTACCAAGTGAGAGTTTTCGTTTACTTTAAAACCACCAATGATTTGATGGATGCTGTCGTATAATCTCCAAACCGAAGGCGATCCACCTGAAGGACCGACTTTCTTTTTTTCGATTCTGAAAATTCAAAGATACATGAAATCATAATAATGTAAACAAATTTCAAAAAGTTTACCTGTATCGGTTTGTGAGATTGTGTATTTTTACACGAACCTCTTCAGCCGCAAAATTGTGTCCACTTTTTTTTAAATCGGCAGCCATTTCTGCGAAGATATGGCTATTCCGCTTCTGACCACGCAGATTAGAAATCCTACATCTCCACATATCTACCAATAATTCCACTTGCGCGTCTGTCCACATTGTTTTTATTTTTCGTTTAGACATTTTCAATGACACTTACTCAATGCAATGACATAACGTTTGTCATTTCAACTGTCAATATTGTTATATCAGCTGACATTTTCGGCTGAATTAAGATTCTTCGCAGTAATGCCATATGCAACAATGAGATTTAATGTAGATTTGGTTGAAATCTTGGATTTTGCTCAAATCTCAGATTGGAATTTTTATATGGGAAATCCGCATGATTTCAAAGTAGATTTCGAAATCTACAGGATTTAGCGCAGATGGAAACGTACTATAACTTCCTTACATTGTCCAAATGTAGTTTATGTAGATAATCGAGATCTAATTTTATATCCTTTTCTGTTAAATTACCCTACAGAACAAGTGGTAAAGGGTGGAGAGTATGTAATTCCTTCGTTGTGTACTCAACATCGTTAATTTGTACTGTGTCGTTTCGAATATTTATGACAGAAGTTCCGTTTACGATATGGGTTTTAGTCTAATGCTGCACTTTTCTGATAAAATTAGTTAAAAATATTTTTTTTCATTTAAGAATTCTAAGATTGGTTGGCTATGGTATTAGTATTCACATAGCGTACTGGTTCCATCTAAAATTTGGGAGATGCAATCATTGGAGGATAATTTTTTTAGCTGCTGCTTATTTTAAATGGTTATATTTCGAATTTCTTTACATATGTCTTGAATATCATATTTTTCTTGTTCATGTAGAAAGAGGCCTGAGTATTTAAGCAGGATCACTTTATTGTTCTTGATCGTAGAACGAATTAAAACGTGATTATAGTTTGTTTCCTCGGTTTTGGGTAAGCATATAACATTAAGGAGCAGGGATTCTTTTATCAGGACCATTGGTTCAGAATATTCGATTGCTTGAGTATTCGATTGATTGAGGATTCCTTTAATTTCTTGACTGTTGAGGAGTTTGGAGTTTACGATTCCGCACTTTGCAAGCTGGCTCGCTAGGACGATTTGTTGGATCTCATCCTTAAGTATTGTTAATTTGTCAAAAAGTATTTGCTCGTTTTTGTAATTATTTGTAAGATCGATATCTGCAACTATCCTATTGTAGCTATCGATGAGTTCCGAAGTTACGCTTGTAATATGCTTTTCGATTTTGTATTGCTTTTTATTGTTCCCTAAAGGTCATTTTCGCTCTGGAGAATGTTGCCCCAATCGGTTGCATCTGGAATTCCTGCAATCCATTTCCACGCTGTACCAATCCAGTTGATGGACCGTTTCCGTCTAATTGGTTGAAGCTGCGCTAGTAAATCTTGGACTTCAGATAGTTGATGATTAAGTTGAGGCATTAAAATACTGGGTTTGTTTACGTTTAGGTTTATTGATGCGTTGATGTTAGCGAGTATTTCCTTAGCATATACATATTTAGGTCGTTGTTATGCATGAGTTTAAAATTTCCATTAATTATCTCGCCTGGACCTTATTTAATTGTCATCAGAGAGCTTTTGTACTCATATATGTATATATATTCTACATATATATATATATATATATATATATATACATATATATATATATATACATATATATATATATATATATATATATATATATATATATATATATATATATATATATATATATATATATATATATATATATATATATATATAGTACAGCCTCTACGTTACCGGTGATTAGCCTGAAACAAAAAGGACGTTTTTAAAGTGAGATTTATGAATCTTTTTTCCACTGTGGGTCGGTTATCTTGGGGTATGATTTCTTTTTTATATAGTAGTTTTTCTTTAGACTTAATTTGTTTGTTTTACGATGGACTACGTTACCTGACTCATAGTTACAGGGCTTTGCTCGTTTGGAATTATGTGCTGCAATTTGAAATTTTTGTTTCCGAAGTATTTCGTGTTTAATATTTTCATTGGATTTGGTTTAAAAATCAAGCAGGTTTTGATAATTGAACCTTTGAGATCTTCTAAAGAAAATATCTGTTGGTTTTGCTTTCGTCACACAATGGTACGTGTTGTTATACCTATCCACAGCTATATTAACTATTTCCATTAAGGAGTAGTCAGTGTTCTTTTTGCAGAGGCACCTAATTATTTCCAATATAGTTGAATGGGCATGTTCAATTGCTCCATTTACTTCGATTTTCTATGGCTAAGTATACCGTGATACCCAAGGATTCAATAAAATTCAGAATGAGGGGACTGATGAAATTGTCTTCGTTATCTGTGACCAATATTTTCGGGACTGTGAAATAGTGAATTTGTTGATACATGTAATTTCTCGCCATGGATTGTTGTGAGGTCTATGTGCAATATCTCCGTAGGATATTCTCAGATCGGTATTTCTTGGAGTTCTGGTTTGCTTGGATGAAGACCGTATCTACACGTGTTGCATGTATCACAATTTGTTGTATATTTTTAATCAGCCTGCCTATTCCAGGAAAATAACACCTTTATAATATCTGTGTCTTATTTTCCTTTGGATTCCTATGTGCTCTTTGTTGCTACTGCTGAATGATATCGAATTTATTTTCTTCCTTGGAAATGTCTTTAACAATTTGTAGTAATCAAGCAGTTACGCAAGCAAATTGCTCGAAAACCTTCCTATCTCCTATTCAAAGTTTTAATGGCAGATTTAGAAAAATATTTAATTATTTCCATTCATAATCGTAATTTGTAAAATAGTTTTCTTTCTTATTATTATTATGATTAAATGCAATTTTATATCAGTTTTCCTTTATACTAAATTTAAACGTTTCCCTTAAGTTATATTCTTCATGAGATTTTACGTTTATTACTATTTAGAATCTTTTTCATCTTTTCTTTACTTCAGTCAGTTTTTCTTGGAGAACATTTAAATCTGCAAATTAAAATTTAGTATAAGGGAACACTGATTTAATGCAGCCCAACGGTGTATTACATGACGGAATGCAATCGAGCTCAGCTGAGTGAGCAGCTGGTGGAATTTTTTACCGGTAGTGACACAGAAGAAAAGAAAGAGAAGTTTTGGACGGATCGAGGAGTCGACGGGAGATCTAGAAACCGCAACCACGGTGGACGGGTTGTGAGCCATCATGTTCACGGATTTTATAGTTCTTGTCTTGTCGGGTCTGTCGTTAATGTATGTGAAAATTAGTTTGGTGTCCCAAGTATTATTTGGGGTACGATTTCGCAGCAGAGTGCGGGCACTTGAAAAATAAATATCACCCTGAGAGTGACGGATTCATGATGAAATTTTCGTCGGAAGGATCACGAAGTGCAAGATCCAATACAAAAATCCGGGACTACCCACCATACAGTCTGTGGAACGTAATCCGATTGAAAAATCTACGCCTGATAAAGGAGTGAGGAGTCGTGCAAAACTCCGTGGTCGCTAAAACCCAACCAAACCCATGTCGTTGCAAATCGCAATCGGGGCCTAGAAGTCAACACGAAATTCAATTTTCAAGAGTCGTCATCCGGCTCCCAATCATGAGAGCGTGATTCAGTTATAGCAGTCATTCTCAGTTTTAGTAGCGGATGGGCATATCCGTTGAGTTTTTGGCTGTTTAAAAGTATTTGTGTTTTCGGAATTGACCAGTGTGTTCATGGAAAATAAGTTGATCGTTAAACTGCTGCGAGAAGGAGAACCTTGAATTGCCCCACCAAACAACTTGATGCTGTCTCCATTTGGCCTACAATAAATAATTGCATTTGACCTCGTCCCAACGCACATAAACTTATGTATGGATGGCTTTCAACCGAGAGCTAAGAGTGAGCTTGAACAGTATTGCTCATGGTTATATTCTGGCATGATGAAAACGAAACGGGTAACTCCGTAATTGAGTGAATTATATTCGCAACATGTATCTGACCTAGATTTTTCATGCTCACAGATTGACTTTTCCCTCAATTTATTTGCGTGCAACGAGGAAAAGATCTCCAGTATGAATAACACTTTACGAGTCGAACAGCGATTTCCCAAGGGACGACGTAATTTGCTGCTTTGTATCTTCTCACTGGGAATAGATAGTATGAATTATGAATTGATGTTCAATCGCGAATATTAGTCAAACGAATTGCGGGACCATTGCTGTTTCGTTGTGCGACGATCAATTATATGGATACAATTTTTTGCAATTGGTGGTGAAAAGTATAGTGAACTGGCAGAATTCTGTTAGAAATATGACGTTAGGCGAAAATTGGAAGATATTCAATTGTAATTTGGAAATCACGTAGAGTATTAAATGTACGTTGAATGTTAAATTATATGCTATATGTGGACTGACCGGAAGTGAAAG
The DNA here is from genome assembly GCA_963969285.1 of Odontomyia ornata. Classification (NCBI taxonomy): domain Eukaryota; kingdom Metazoa; phylum Arthropoda; class Insecta; order Diptera; family Stratiomyidae; genus Odontomyia; species Odontomyia ornata. The sequence goes on from OZ017739.1 coordinate 154,845,000, forward strand.
GAAATTATTTACATGTTTATGCTATAATATTGGAAAGGATCATTGGATGAATATTGTGGATATGAACAAATAAGAGGCAATATCCAGGAGCAGCGAGCTGTAATTCATCAATTTCTACACTTGGTTGGTTGTAATTGTGCTTTATCAGGCACTGTTATTGAACTCTACGATCCACGTGAAGGCATTTGGAAAATAATTAGAAAAGTCAAATCGAAAAGGAGGCTGTAGTGCAGCCGCCGTATCCAATTCGATTTTCTGTTTAGAATGTGACATAGAAGAACTCATAAACTTCGATCCCAGCTCTCTTCATTCTTTTGTTGTTAAAGAACGAGCTGATCTATATGTAACATCCTTGCACGACTACTGGCATTGTTGTTTAAATATTATTTTAATTGATATTAAACGTATCATTTGCATCCTACGACGGAAAAACAATTTATTTTATATTCGAATAACTTTCTTGTTGTATCGCATGTTGAATTCAAGTTATAAGAAATAACAAATCAATTTCCTTTGTGATGGTTTATAGCTTAAAGTTAGAAGAAGACTACTCGCGTGCAAATAAATTTTGAAATATATTATTGCACTTAAGTTAATTATACTCATCGCTACTGGCACCACCTACATCATCATCGAGCGCTTGGGAGGTTGTCGGTGAGTACACATGTTTTTTAATTTCTGGTTAATATTGGTATATAAAAAAAACACATTTACATCTTTGGCTCCCATATATATTTACACTGAATTTATTTCTCATAACTACATGTTCTATTTGGTTTTCGAAATACTATAAATAATAAAAACTCTTGAACGGTTAAATTTTTCTCCGACTACTCCTTGCTTATATAGGGTTTTCCAATAAGAGCTGTTATTTTGAATAGATTTTGTGATTTGACACCTTACGACTTCTTCTTTTGGAGCCACGTGAAAGAGAAAGTCTACGCCAATAGCTCAGCTTCAATTCAAGACCTCAAAGATGGAATTCGTGAGGCTATGGAGGACATAGGGCAGCCACTTTGCGATATGGTTATCCAAAATTTCATGAAAAGGATATGGTCCTGTAAGCGTGTCATGGTAGTCATTTGCCTGATGTTATTTTTTACTATTAACGGTATACCTTCTTCTAATAATAAAATAAACATCCGATTATTTATATTAAAAAATGGCATTTTTTTTTAATATCAAAATAACACCTCTTATTGGAAAACCCTATATAAACCATGTTTTGAATATATTTATTTAAGCTGAAAAATATTTAATAAAATAAAAACTGCGTTAAAAACGCATCGAGGAAAAATAATGAAAATAATTATTCACTTTATTATAATTATTATATATTTTTATATCTCTTAAACAATAACGGTACATTTAATTAATAACTATATTCAATTTGTTCGATATTTGTCTTGAAATTCCATGAAATAAAATAATGAATTGTTAAATGTAAACCGTAGGTCTTTCCATTTCGATCGACCTGACTGGGTATAGGACCCGCATCGATGGCAGGCTCCTCCACTAAAATGGGCTAGCCATCGGGTGCGCTCCTCCGTTTTTTGCTGTTAATAGGGGGCTCTAGCCGAGTAGAGTGGCCTTCCGCTCGCGTGCATGGTATAGAATTATGTGATTCCATCACATAAGGTAGAATGTTCACGATTAGGCAGGCACTTTATTTCCTATTCACTTTTCGGGTACTAATTAACTGCTCGGGTGGCAGTTATGGGACCTTGCTTTTGATTGTTTAAAAAACAATGTTTTATTATTTTAGCTACCACTTTATTCGAATTCTCGTTCGCAACTGACCATATTTATGTTTACCTCGTATTTAAAAAATCTAACGAAATTTCTTGCTTAACAAAAGTGCAATATTCTAAATCTTGCAAAACGGGACAAAACCTAAATTACTGAATCTATGAAATGTTTGAGTTAATTTCCAAAGAAGCGAATCCGCGAAATAGAAAAGAAACATGAAACCTAAGTAGAGATGGGTTCGTATGGGAATGTGTAATGGTGGAACTCTGGGAAGGTAAGTATGGTTGGAATAGGGACCAAAGAAGCGTGTTAACTTACATACATACATAAATATACAAAAAACGGATGAAATACAATACCAGCGAAACTGATTGTCTAGTTACTAATCATAGATAAAATTCGGTCGTAACCTATACAATATTCATAAATAATGAGAGTTTTAGAATACACCATCGCTCAATGGCTTTATAGTAATGAAAAGAAACAAAAATTCAGCAACATAGCATAAAACTTTTAAGCTTGATATGGAAATAATCCAAAAAATTAAATAAACAGATATAAATTCACCATTGAAATTGAAAATAATGTGTAATCAAAAACGAAATAGTGGTATCCGGTAGAGAAATATAATGGCTTTTGAGGATTGAGGGCGCAAGTAGACAAAGATTTAATAGAAGAAATATATCCATTTGTGTTTTCCATATTAATATTCTGATTAAATAATTATCGAATGAAGGAATCAGAGTGAGAAACTCAATTGGATAAACGTTTGATACTCACTTTAACGAAATTAAACAAGATGGGTTTAATTCCGGTCTCGCCGTAAAGAGAATTGTTACTACAATATTTTTTATGTGGTCGTCTATACTTAGAGAGGTATCTGCTAGAAATTTTGCGTTCAAAAATCTGCAATTCTTCTGCAAACAATAGATAATTATTGGTCGAATTATAGTTGTATATACCAAAATTTTGGTAAAACGATTAACAAATTTACTTGAGAGGAGAGGGGCTCCAGCCGTTTTTTTAACATTGCACGATCATGTCTTTTGTATTTTAAACGATGTTGAAAATGAATACCTAAATATTTAATTGAAGTTTTAAGAGGTACATGGTGAAAAAGTGAGTAACTTGCTTTCAGCAGGCACGTTTCTTTAAACTTTGCCATGCGCATTACGAAAATATATAATTTTGCATTTTTATAGGCTAATATTCAAAGCCTAAATATCTAAATACTTCGTTAAAATTTCAAAGAATACTTGAATTTTGTCTAAAGCAGCTAGTGCACTGTTATTTCTTTCTAGGAAGATAATGTTATCCACATACAGGAATATTCTATAATTATTATCAGAAACATTAGAATAGTTGAGACGAATATCGAATAAATAATAGTTGAATAATGGTGGACCTAGAATTTATCCATGTACAACTTTGGATTGAACATGAATTAAAAATGAATAGAAACTTCCAACTTAAATGGACATAACCCTGTTTGTAAGAAAACTAATAATAATGCGAATTATTGGGATAGGGCAATTATTATGTAAAAGATTAAAAATTAGATCGTTCATCCAAACCGAGTCGAACCTCTTGACAAGGTCGATAGTACACGCATCGGTAGCTTTCTTGCTTCCAAAACCAAAGTATATTATGTTCTGGATAGTGGTTTATAGAAAATATTATATTAATAAAGAATCATTGTTTCAAGAATTTTGCCTCAATTTGAAAGTTGGAAAATTGGCTCAAACCTTTTTTTGGCAGTGGAGGTAAAGTGGCAGTTTTCCAAGGTGTAGTAGAGTAACCGACATTAATACTTTTATTAGCAATTACAACAAGAGGTCGGTAGAGAGAGTTACAACACTTCCGGATAACAAAATTTGAAATTTCGTCGGGCCCCAACAGTTTTGTCATATTTAAACTTAATATAATGCCCCTTACTTTATCGATCCTAATAAAGAATTCCCAATTTTTTTATAAAGTGGGATGCGATGAACGATTTGTAGTAGAGAAAATCGTTAAATACCAGCAATAACTGATTGAAAAGAATTGATTTTGTTTTTAACAAACATTTTTGACCATTGTGTGAAGGATTAACTTTATGAAGTAGAATATACATTTAATTTTTCTTCCGTTGAAATATAGACTTGGCCATTATGTCTCATAGGGTGGGATGAAATATTCCAATTGCTTGAAAATTGACCAATCAATTTATTGATCTCTTTGAACACATCCGAAAATGGCTTCAGAGGAAAAAGTCGAGCGTTATAAATTGAATTCAGTTGTATATGAATTTCGTCTCGTAATTTTAATCAGACAGTTAATTTGTGATCTAAGACAAATGTAAGCAGGATTGATTCTATTATAATTTTGATGGAATAACCTTTTTAATTTTTATTATCATAAATTTTGAATGCGAATAAGGTGAAAAGTAGATTAAGAAATATTGTGATATTTAGAATTGAAGTTTTTTTTTTAGCAGGAGTGAAAGTATCCCAACATTCAGAAATACCACTAGAAAGAAATTGAAAAGAGTCATCAATTTTGAAATAAACGAAACTTTACTAAGAATTGGGCTGTGCGCTGCAATCCACAGAGTCATAGAGCGTTGAAAAACTTGAAAATATTTATCAAAATGGGTTAGATTATGTAATGATTTTTAACATTTTAAGTTTGAACGCGGAACCGACCTCTCATCGGTTCTAGACGTTAAGTCTGAGTAGTGCCAACGGATGGTACCAACAGGTCAACCAATCCATGCACCGTAACCCATTCACGCGGTGGCTGCTTGTCGGCCAGCTAGTTCGGAGAGGATTTCGGTCGCGGGTCTCCGAATGGGTTACGCTCAATTACAATATTTTCAGCCACCTGAACATGCCCGTTTTCAAAACGCGTTATCAAACAAAACCATACGGAGAAGAAACCTATTCTACGTTACTCCGTATTTCTTCATTCACCAGTCAAGAATACAAAATCTAATTTCCGTTTCGCGTTCCCGAATTATACCGACGCGGTACCGAAAAATATGCTACTCGAAATTAACACGACGAAGACTACTCTAACAAAATGTCAAAACTACAAAGGTACCGCGTACCGCACACGACGTGAAACCGACCTCAGCGGATTTGGCGAAACCCTACCCTCGCGACGGCATACCTACCCTGCACTCACTTTCCCGCTGAAACAGAAAGAACCACTGAAAAGGAAAGTCTTTTATTAATTAGCAATTCATTTTATTACCCTTTCTTTTTTTTTACGAAAATTTTCTAATTAGAATACCCTGTTAATTGATACGATTAGATTAGATTCTATTTTTCTCTTTTAAGTAAATATATCTTGTACAGAGACTCTATTTTGTTTTATAATAAATCAGTAGCATCAATGAGATTTAGGATTTCTCGATTGTTCATTTCATGTATTTTACTTTACATTTAATGGTTTATATTGAATTCGATTTTTAGTATTTTTAGGTTTAACGTTAATGTTAAAAGGAATTAAGCAAATAACAACGTCAGGTACATTTTAGCATAAAAATAATGTAATTAAAATTTTTTTTTTTTAATGGCCCTTTTGCTCATATTTATTTCACTTTCTTTATCATAAATAACAATTACGGAAAATTACCATGAATAAATGATATATGAAACATTTTTGGAAAATTTCAGAACTTGAGCACACTTTCCAAAATTCAACATAGATAAAAAAAATTAAATATTTAGATGCTACTGATCATTGTAAGATTTTCTTTTATTCACAATATATTAAAGGTTTTCTTGTATTTAACTTCATTGTATTGTCAGTATATTACGACTCGATAAAATATTCAAGACGCCAAGATTCTCAAAAATGATCAAGTTTTGCATTTGTTCCCTTTCTATTTTCTTAATATTTTATATTTTCCTGGTAAACTTTGCCTACATAATACGTACTTCTGCACACGGGATCTACCAAGCATTTAGAATAAAATGTATTCTCATTTTCGGATACGCCAGGAACGATTCTTTTTCAGTAATACATTAATGAAGATTATTGTTTTTTTTTCTTCATTCACACTTTTCTAGTTCGACTAAGAACTGATTGCTAATTACATTCTGATTTGCTCTTACATTGTATTTTAAAATGTTTACATATTCTCATAATAAGTAATATTTCCGCATTCAACAACTTATTAGTCTACCCTTTGACTACTAAATTATTATTTTAATAGGTATGTATGTATATATATTAAAATTTTTCCTTCAACATGTGAAGTATAATATATAATGACACAAAAGCAAAAATTTGGGGTCGTTCAAAAAAGGATGCGCATACTTTTTCGACAAACTTGGAATAACAAGATGTTTGTAGATACATTTTTTTCTTTGTTTTGTAGCCAGAAATCAACATATCTTTTATCATCAGAATTAAATTTATAAATTTTATTTGAAACGAATAACTTTTCCGCAAAAAAAAGGTAATTTGATGATTGTTAGCTATGCTTAAAATGGAAAATGAACGTTAAATCATAGCTTGCAATGCATAATAATAAATGATGCGTAAATACAAGAAAAAAATAATTACAAACTTATTATCTTATCGTCTATACTAACATCATGGAACCTAATATCCAATCGACTATGATATACTTATTAAAAATATTGATATAAATGACAAACTTCTATGCAAAATAACACTAGAAATAGTATTAGAAAAAAAAACTGTGACTTAATTCGAAAAGCCGCGACCAATTACAGTGTTTATATGAACATCAGTTGTCAGAGAAAGACAATTAAATGAACTACATGCATCCTTCTAAAGTCTTTTTATATATATCACGCTAAAAATTCATACAGCCCTAATACACTGACACGAAACTGCGTTTATTTATGCAATTAATCAACGTTAACGCTCTTACTAGTTCACTTTGCGTCCTAAAATTACTAGTTAACATGTTAAAACCTTCGTTTTATTTTATTTCCCGCGGTTCTTCCTTATTTCGAAGACTATGATCATCATTTTTGTATATTACGATTTTGCTTTTCAGTTACATTTGTCTAATTTTGCTTGACGAAAATCACCTATTCTGTGTGCGCAAACCTATGCATATCGCAGTAAGCTTGCAATCCAGAATGGATGGAAGAGAACCAAACATCCATGCGCAAGTAAACTTGATTACTCTTGCCTACATGATCTGTGTAGTTGCTTGTTGAATTTTCGAATAAACCGAACTGACAAGAACCGAATACTGTGTGAATGCTTGAGCGATAGGTAAAGTATAAACAAAATGAGTCAGCAGACAGCTCGGTCCAGTTATTATACAACACAGTTGCGTGGAACGAAAAACTATAAAATTATGCCAACAGTCGGTATGTAGAAAGATATTAAACTTTCCGTATGTCGATTTTGATTTTCGATTCTCGAGCACACGTTAAAATGTTATTCTATCAAATCGAACTTTAAGCATACGAGTATAATACTGGAAATGGTATAGATTCGTTATGGTTTCGCTACGGAGCGTACTCACGGACATATATTGGTTGATTTGGGGAATGAGGGGAAAATCAAAACAATTGAACGATCACCTGATTCCAAGCCTCCTTGATGTATCGAATTAACTCGTCCTGTTGTGTGATGGTTTCGCGCGGCTGTTGGGGCGGCCTCCGTGTCAGCCCAGGTGCTTGGCCGCGTCTTGAATACGGATAGGCATTGTTTCGTTCCATGGCAACCTATGTATCATTATGATCTTCAAAAGTGCGCATAACCACAACTCCTTGACCGAAAGAACCGCTCGTCAATTGGACGTTCGATAAAACAAAAGATCGTCCATCATATCGCCGGTATCTGACTTCTGGATTTGTACATGCAACAAGTAGCACAAACTTCTGCCATCGTTTATGAACAGGCAAAAATGCGTAACATTATGAAAATAAAGTTGCTGAAATGGTACAAATATTCCATTTTTATATTTATAAATTACAAACGGTGTACCCAAATCTTTGGAAGCGGGAATATCCTCAATCGCTCGTCCAGTCGCCAGAAAAAGAAAGTGCTCTCTCACAAATCCGCGATTGCAAAACAGGGAAAAATCACACGTAGAAAATACACACAATAATCAAGTGCAGAAACTAAGACGTATAATGCGATTGTATGACACATTCGCTCTATTATAAATAAATTATAGAGGAGAGTTGAAAACTGTTTTAGTTATAAAAAAGTCGTCGACATCGATTGTACGCTATGATTGGCGTAGATTTTCCCGCCGTTTTTTTCCTCGTGGCGTCGGACTGTCAATCCGACAACCACCGACAAAACAGATGTGCGGAATGGAACGCCACATGGCGGCAATGTGCATTTTTATTTGTCGCCAGTGGCATAGTGTTTTGATGGCAACGGTGGAGGGGGGCATTCCCAGATGGATATGCCTCGAAATGTGTCAGGGTTTTGATTAATATTATGTTTCAAATATTTAAATCCACCGATCTAAATATTTGGAGAGAAAAAAAAAAAATATTTTCTGCGCAACGATATCCGCACGAAAGATGAAGTCCGCTTGCATTTCGAGGTCATACCCATCTGGCCGGGTGCAAGGGTTTGGGATCGGAATCACTTCGATTCCCGGGCGTAGGCGTCACATTACACATTCCCCCCCCCCCCCAAAATCGAAGAAATTACGATCCCGCCTCCTATGTAAAAGGTCTTGGTTAGGGCCGTGGCGGGTCGAAGGTCGATTTCGAGGAATAGGCTACAACCATGTTCGTGAAGACTCGATAGTGGCTATACAGTAGGGAGTCAGGTGTTATTCGGAGGTCTTCGTCCAGGCAGAGATTTAGGTAAGCCAAGGTTTTGCGTGTGAAATAGTTGTAATTCATCGTCTAAGGTCTTTTGCGTGGTAAATTCCCAGGGTTTTACCAGCCATGTCCGCGATGAGGTATCGGGTGGGGCTTATTACTTGTAGGACTCGACACTTCACGAATTTCTTGTCTAGTTTGGCATTGTAATGTTGGGTGGCATCGCTCTGCCGGAAGTTTCGACGATATATTTCGTCGCCTGCCTTAAAGCCAGAAGGATGAGATCGCAAGTTGTACCGCTCCTCTCCCATCCGTCTACTTTCTTCAATCTTCTCCCGCAGTTGATCTCGCAGAAGTTGGAGCTTTTCGTGCGGTTCCAGAACCACGATTGGGTCCTCTAGCGATTTCAGCTGCCGCAATAGCCTGTAAGCGCTTCCATGACAGATCATGTACTGGCCGAACAATGCGAAATACGGCGAAATGCCGGTAGTGGCGTGGTACGACGAGCGCAGAGCACTAGTGATGGCGGACAACTTGCGATCCCAGTCCTTCTGATTCGGGTGGACATAGGCGCGAATGGCCGCTATGAGCGTACGGTTCAGTCGTTCGGATGCGTTGGCTTGTGGTGAATAGACGGCGGTTCGTTGGTGAATGATGCCGTATTTGGACATTAGGTCTCGGAACTTGCTTGAGGTGAACTGGACCCCGTTGTCGGAGACAAGTTTCTCCGGAACTCCAAACATGTGAAAGACTCGGTTCTCCAAGAAGCTGAGTATAGGTCCAGTGTGCATGTTACGTAGTGGTTCTATGATAGGGAATTTAGAGAGCTGATCCAGGGCCACGACAGCTCCCGTGTGACCAGAAGCAGATCGAGGGTAAGGACCGATAAGATCAATGTACAAGCGCTGGAACACGCGTTCGGGGACCTCAACCTTACCCATGGGAGGCCGAAGGATGGTGTTGGGCGCTTTAGTGCACTTGCATAGCTCACAGGAGGCTACGTACGCTTTTATCTGTTGTGCCATCTTAGGCCAAAAGAAGCAGGTTTTCAACCGCCTAAGTGTACGACCGTAACCGCCATGCGCACTTGATGGGTGGTCATGGGCCCGTCTGATAAGATCAGTGGTTAATTCTTCGGGCACCCACAACTTCCACTGTTCTTCTTCTTGTATGGGGTCTCCGGATGCGTGTCCCATCCGCTTATAAATAAATCCATCCGTCAACCGCAGTTCCGGAAGCTGGGACAGTTGATTCTGGATAGTGTGAATCAGTTGGGTGTAGCTGGCTGACTTGAAGGCAGGATGGTCCAGATCGATCAATTGGGGGCTGTCGTCCTCCTGGACCAACTCGGCTCCTTCAGAAGCGAACATTCTGGATAAGGTGTCGGGGACTACATGCTGGCTTCCTTTTCGGTGGCGGATTGTGAAGTCAAATGCCTGTAGTTTCAGTGCCCACCTGGCCAATCTTCCGTTGAGATCAGTCTGGCTCATTAGCCATTTCAGAGAAGCATGGTCCGTAACGATTTCAAAGGTGTGTCCCTCCACATAGGCTTGAAAGCGTTTCACTGCCAACACCGCAGCTAGACATTCCTGCTCAGAGACCGTGTAATTTCGCTGGGCTGGGTTCAACTTGTGAGACATGAAGGCTATAGGTCTCTCCTCGCCGTCTTGTGCAACCTGGACTAAGACTGCTCCCACCCCATGTTGACTCGCGTCACAATGGATTGAGAACGGTTTGTCAAAGTCCGGGCTGTGCAGTACGGGGGCTGTAGTCAGACTCTTCTTTAGCTCTTCAAAGGCTCGCAAGCTGGGCTCTTCCCAGACGAATTTACGTCCCTTACGCAGCATGTCGGTCAAAGGAGTGGTTATGGTGGCATAGTCACGTACAAAACGCTGGTACCATCCGCATAAGCCTAAGAATCGGCGTAATTGCTTGGGGGTCTTGGGTAATGGAAAAACGTCAATCGCTTGAGTCTTGTCCGGATCGGTCTTGATATGGCCATGCCCAATGATGTGACCTAAATACTTCACCTCCGTCATCACGAACTGACTCTTTCGTATGTTGATGGTTAATCTTGCCCTCCGGATGTGTAGAGCCACCTCCTGAAGCAGGTCGATGTGTTCGTCAAAGGTCTCGGTTATAAGCAACAGATCGTCCAAGTAAACGAAAACTTGGTGCCGCAAATGAGGTGGTATTACCTTATCCATAAGGCGCGTCATTGTTTGGGGGGCATTACACAATCCGAATGGCATGGTCACGAATTGATATAAGGGCCGACCTGGGACTGTGAAGGCTGTTTTCTCCTTTGAACCGGGGTCTAAAGGAATTTGCCAGAAGGCGTCCTTGAGGTCTAAGCTCGTGATGAAGGGGGCTTTAGGCAACCGACTCAAAATGCCTTCAATCAACGGTAGAGGGTATGCGTCCTTGACTGTGACGGCGTTCAAGCGTCTGGCATCTAGGCATAACCGGACCTTGTTCGGCTTGACCACTAAGGTGACTGGGGAAGCCCACGCGCTCTGTGATTCTTCGATTACGCCTAATGCTAGCATTCGATCCACTTCGGCATATAACGACTTTTCCTTCGCCGGAGATATGGCGAAATGTCTCTGTTTTATGGGTTTAGCATCCCCCACATCTATAGTGTGGAACACCAGTGCAGTCCGCCCGAGACCTTCCTTCTCATGCGATGGAAAAGCCGATATAGCCGAGTCAAGACGCAGTTGCTGATTTACATCCAGTGTATGTCGTAATAAGTTAGGGGGTTGAGATTGGTCAGGAGCTGTGGTGACAGACTCCAGGGTCGTACCGGAAAATAGTGCCGGGGCCAAGTTAAATTTTCGAACGAAATCCACTCCTAGATAAAGATTCTGGGTTAACTGAGGAATGATGAAAAATTCCAGAGGTTTAGTTACTCCTTTAAAAGTGACATCCATCATAAGTTTTCCCACTACAGAGTGACGAGTTCCGTCCGCCGTGCTTAACTAGGAGGTGAAATGACGGATTTGGTCCGCATGCATTGCCAGTACCTCCCCTGCAAAATCGGCAGATATGCAATTCACACTGGCTCCCGTATCGACTAAGCCTGACACTCGTTTTTGCAGGAGGTGTACTGACGCATATGGCCGAACATCATCCCTCAATAATTCGTCTAAGTGTATGTCCTTCAGCACCTTCCTCGACTGCCTGACTTTTCTCCAGAAGCTCCGCATCCGACGCGTGGCTCGCTTTCTTCGCGGTGGGACAGTTGTAGCCAACTCCTCATGGAAGATGCGCTGTCGAGTAGCCAAATAATTCCGCAGCCTGACGTGGAAAGGTTGGACATGCCAAGGAACTTTCGCCTCGCTATCATTTCCCTGCGCGTTGGCCTCGGCGAAGGATGGCGTCGGTTGTGGAACTTCGGGAGAACTGTGTTTAGCGGTGCGAGTCAGCAGAATTGGAGTCATGTCGGGAGCTTGGTCATAGCTAGTGATGGGGTCAGGATTGGTTCGTCCGGGGTTTAGGAGTGCCGACGGGTGGTCGCGGCACTCGGTGGCAAGTTTTTTCGCATTTTGCAATTTGCGCAGTCAGGTGCGTAGGTGTCGGCCTTCCCGCAGCGGTAGCAGAAAAGCGTCGGCTCCGCTAGACATGCATAGAATCGATGCCCCGTTTGTCGGCAGTTCCAACAGACCGTCGGGCTAGTGATTGCTTCTAGGGAGGGTCGATCAATCAATGCTGGGTCCTCAAGCTCCTGTGGTGCTCCGCTCCTCGGTACTGGTACTGGGTCAGCAAGCAGGTGGTCCGCTGCCATCAACTCCGCGGTATGATGATTTCGGGGATTTGGTCCCGTTATGCGTGGTTGTGGACGGAAGGTGCCTCGCCGCTCATCCAATTGTTCTTGCCTACGGGCATGGAGGCGCAATCCCTGTATGGTGTTGATGCGAAAATGCAGAAGGCTGTTCTGAAGATCCCAGCGCATATTCTCTCTGATAATTTCTACCAGTTCGTCCTCGGGCATGGTAGTTCGCAAGCGAGTGCTCAATCTCACTATACTTGTGTAGTACTGGTCGAACGGTTCGTGAGCGCCTTGTTTCCGTTTCTTCAATTGTTCCCTTAGCTCTCTCTCAGTGAAGCTATCCTCAAATCGATTGCGGAAGGCTGCACTGAAAGAGTGCCAAGTGGGACGTGGCGTTGATTCTTTAAAGCTCCAGTACCAGTCGGCAGCGTCGCCGCTGAACAAAAGATGTGCATGCCGGAGGAAGGCCGAGGAATCACCTCCCAGGGTGCTGGATACTAACGCCTGAATCCGGAAAAGGAACCGGTCCGCCGATATCATATCGTTGAACCCCGTAAAGTTCAGGCGCCAACTCTCCATGATACGAGGCGTCGGGTCTCGAAATGGTGTCAATGCGTTCCCGGGGGGAATCGCATCCTCGATAAACCTGTTGTACGAAACTGCCTCGGGGACTAGAGGTACCAACGGAGGTGCGGTGCTGTGTCGTGGTCTATATTCGGGAGCTCTGGGATCCATTCCCGAGTTCCTTGGAGGTGGGACCCATTGCTCGGATGGTCGAGAGTGGGGCATAGCCACACTGGGATTGGGCTCCCAGCCAAGCGGAGTTCTCACGCGGCTGGGTGGTTGGCTCATAGGGAGATTCTGGAGCTTTCCCTCCAGGTTGCCAATCCTCTCCGACATATCTCTCATCAACGCCACGAGGGTGTCAATGGAGTGGGCGGAAGGCATGGGTGTTACCTCGGACACGACTCTTGCGGCCGGAACTTCACCGCCTACGGCTCCTTGAAGGTTTAAGAGTGGTTGGGACGGTTCGACCTCTGGAACTCCTTTCGCCACTGCTCCACGCGTTGGGAGGGGCGTTCCGAGGGGGACGTCTAGGGCGGTCCGCTCGATGGGTCGCCGGCATAACGGGCAAAGCTCGGACGTGAGGAGGAGCTGTTGGACACAGGCACGATGGAATAGATGTCCACAATCCAATCGCACGCTGTGTACCCCCTCCACTACGTCCTCGAAACAGATCCCGCAGTTCGCGGGTTGGACCGTTTTGGATCGGGTCCACCGCTTATCGGGAGTCCGCTTCGTTGCCATTTTTGGTTCTGTTTAATCTGGGTGATGCTAATAGTACTGGAAAAAAAATTAAAATATATAATATAAGATAACTCCTAAAACCTGACTATATCCCTAATATATGCGTATATATAAAAAAAACTTATAGGTACTTTAGTGGCCGATAGTGGCGAGCTATATATAGAAGGTAGTGAAAAAAAAAATCTATTTGACTACACACTTTCCTTTCCAGTGGTCGACTCCTCCAACGGGAAATGAGAGTGCGTGGTAATCTGCCGAAGAAAGGGTGCTTTTGGTCGATTTACGAAATTTAACCCCATAACCCACATACATTACAAACCGTTTCTAATCTACGTTAAATGACTCGACGATACAAGTGGTAGAGCTACCGTAATGATTTTGTACGCGGTCAAAATTCCCGACGCGTGGAAGCATTCCGGGCTTCGCAACTCCAGCGTACGCCACCGAACGTTGAACCGATACCACTCGTCTATCACGCATACGAAATAATTAGAATCCTTCCGCGACATAAAGGCAAGGTAGCCTTCTATTTTCTTGAGAGTCCATGCTGATAGGTAAACCCATCAGGCTGGCTGTTCCATCAAGAAAATAGAAGGTCCTTACAGGGTTTAGCCTGGGACAACACATCGGAAGGATTCTGTCGCGAAAACAAAATCAAACAAAGGAGAGCGGAAGATACAACTCACGTGAAGCGACTGCTAGTGTGTATCACACAACTCCACTGCTCCTGATAGTGGGACTCGAGTACCAAAGTACCTTACATCCTCCGTGAAGGACCAACTCGTCAGAAGACGCGAATTTCCTTCCCCCTTAGAATGTTTTAGGCCCCACGTTGGGCGCCATTTGTAATGATTTTCAACATTTTAAGTTCGAACGCGGAACCGACCTCTCATCGGTTCTAGACGTTAAGTCTGAGTAGTGCCAACGGATGGTACCAACAGGTCAACCAATCCGTGCACCGTAACCCATTCACGCGGTGGCTGCTTGTCGGCCAGCTAGTTCGGAGAGGATTTCGGTCGCGGGTCTCCGAATGGGTTACGCTCAATTACAATATTTTCAGCCACCTGAACATGCCCGTTTTCAAAACGCGTTATCAAACAAAACCATACGGAGAAGAAACCTATTCTACGTTACTCCGTATTTCTTCATTCACCAGTCAAGAATACAAAATCTAATTTCCGTTTCGCGTTCCCGAATTATACCGACGCGGTACCGAAAAATATGCTACTCGAAATTAACACGACGAAGACTACTCTAACAAAATGTCAAAACTACAAAGGTACCGCGTACCGCGCACGACGCGAAACCGACCTCAGCGGATTTGGCGAAACCCTACCCTCGCGACGGCATACCTACCCTGCACTCACTTTCCCGCTGAAACAGAAAGAACCACTGAAAAGGAAAGTCTTTTATTAATTAGCAATTCATTTTATTACCTTTTCTTTTTTTTACGAAAATTTTCTAATTAGAATACCCTGTTAATTGATACGATTAGATTAGATTCTATTTTTCTCTTTTAAGTAAATATATCTTGTACAGAGACTCTATTTTGTTTTATAATAAATCAGTAGCATCAATGAGATTTAGGATTTCTCGATTGTTCATTTCATGTATTTTACTTTACATTTAATGGTTTATATTGAATTCGATTTTTAGTATTTTTAGGTTTAACGTTAATGTTAAAAGGAATTAAGCAAATAACAACGTCAGGTACATTTTAGCATAAAAATAATGTAATTAAAATTTTTTTTTTTTTTAATGGCCCTTTTGCTCATATTTATTTCACTTTCTTTATCATAAATAACAATTACGGAAAATTACCATGAATAAATGATATATGAAACATTTTTGGAAAATTTCAGAACTTGAGCACACTTTCCAAAATTCAACATAGATAAAAAAAATTAAATATTTAGATGCTACTGATCATTGTAAGATTTTCTTTTATTCACAATATATTAAAGGTTTTCTTGTATTTAACTTCATTGTATTGTCAGTATATTACGACTCGATAAAATATTCAAGACGCCAAGATTCTCAAAAATGATCAAGTTTTGCATTTGTTCCCTTTCTATTTTCTTAATATTTTATATTTTCCTGGTAAACTTTGCCTACATAATACGTACTTCTGCACACGGGATCTACCAAGCATTTAGAATAAAATGTATTCTCATTTTCGGATACGCCAGGAACGATTCTTTTTCAGTAATACATTAATGAAGATTATTGTTTTTTTTTCTTCATTCACACTTTTCTAGTTCGACTAAGAACTGATTGCTAATTACATTCTGATTTGCTCTTACATTGTATTTTAAAATGTTTACATATTCTCATAATAAGTAATATTTCCGCATTCAACAACTTATTAGTCTACCCTTTGACTACTAAATTATTATTTTAATAGGTATGTATGTATATATATTAAAATTTTTCCTTCAACATGTGAAGTATAATATATAATGACACAAAAGCAAAAATTTGGGGTCGTTCAAAAAAGGATGCGCATACTTTTTCGACAAACTTGGAATAACAAGATGTTTGTAGATACATTTTTTTCTTTGTTTTGTAGCCAGAAATCAACATATCTTTTATCATCAGAATTAAATTTATAAATTTTATTTGAAACGAATAACTTTTCCGCAAAAAAAAGGTAATTTGATGATTGTTAGCTATGCTTAAAATGGAAAATGAACGTTAAATCATAGCTTGCAATGCATAATAATAAATGATGCGTAAATACAAGAAAAAAATAATTACAAACTTATTATCTTATCGTCTATACTAACATCATGGAACCTAATATCCAATCGACTATGATATACTTATTAAAAATATTGATATAAATGACAAACTTCTATGCAAAATAACACTAGAAATAGTATTAGAAAAAAAAACTGTGACTTAATTCGAAAAGCCGCGACCAATTACAGTGTTTATATGAACATCAGTTGTCAGAGAAAGACAATTAAATGAACTACATGCATCCTTCTAAAGTTTTTTTATATATATCACGCTAAAAATTCATACAGCCCTAATACACTGACACGAAACTGCGTTTATTTATGCAATTAATCAACGTTAACGCTCTTACTAGTTCACTTTGCGTCCTAAAATTACTAGTTAACATGTTAAAACCTTCGTTTTATTTTATTTCCCGCGGTTCTTCCTTATTTCAAAGACTATGATCATCATTTTTGTATATTACGATTTTGCTTTTCAGTTACATTTGTCTAATTTTGCTTGACGAAAATCACCTATTCTGTGTGCGCAAACCTATGCATATCGCAGTAAGCTTGCAATCCAGAATGGATGGAAGAGAACCAAACATCCATGCGCAAGTAAACTTGATTACTCTTGCCTACATGATCTGTGTAGTTGCTTGTTGAATTTTCGAATAAACCGAACTGACAAGAACCGAATACTGTGTGAATGCTTGAGCGATAGGTAAAGTATAAACAAAATGAGTCAGCAGACAGCTCGGTTCAGTTATTATACAACACAGTTGCGTGGAACGAAAAACTATAAAATTATGCCAACAGTCGGTATGTAGAAAGATATTAAACTTTCCGTATGTCGATTTTGATTTTCGATTCTCGAGCACACGTTAAAATGTTATTCTATCAAATCGAACTTTAAGCATACGAGTATAATACTGGAAATGGTATAGATTCGTTATGGTTTCGCTACGGAGCGTACTCACGGACATATATTGGTTGATTTGGGGAATGAGGGGAAAATCAAAACAATTGAACGATCACCTGATTCCAAGCCTCCTTGATGTATCGAATTAACTCGTCCTGTTGTGTGATGGTTTCGCGCGGCTGTTGGGGCGGCCTCCGTGTCAGCCCAGGTGCTTGGCCGCGTCTTGAATACGGATAGGCATTGTTTCGTTCCATGGCAACCTATGTATCATTATGATCTTCAAAAGTGCGCATAACCACAACTCCTTGACCGAAAGAACCGCTCGTCAATTGGACGTTCGATAAAACAAAAGATCGTCCATCATATCGCCGGTATCTGACTTCTGGATTTGTACATGCAACAAGTAGCACAAACTTCTGCCATCGTTTATGAACAGGCAAAAATGCGTAACATTATGAAAATAAAGTTGCTGAAATGGTACAAATATTCCATTTTTATATTTATAAATTACAAACGGTGTACCCAAATCTTTGGAAGCGGGAATATCCTCAATCGCTCGTCCAGTCGCCAGAAAAAGAAAGTGCTCTCTCACAAATCCGCGATTGCAAAACAGGGAAAAATCACACGTAGAAAATACACACAATAATCAAGTGCAGAAACTAAGACGTATAATGCGATTGTATGACACATTCGCTCTATTATAAATAAATTATAGAGGAGAGTTGAAAACTGTTTTAGTTATAAAAAAGTCGTCGACATCGATTGTACGCTATGATTGGCGTAGATTTTCCCGCCGTTTTTTTCCTCGTGGCGTCGGACTGTCAATCCGACAACCACCGACAAAACAGATGTGCGGAATGGAATGCCACATGGCGGCAATGTGCATTTTTATTTGTCGCCAGTGGCATAGTGTTTTGATGGCAACGGTGGAAGGGGGCATTCCCAGATGGATATGCCTCGAAATGTGTCGGGGTTTTGATTAATATTATGTTTCAAATATTTAAATCCACCGATCTAAATATTTGGAGAGAAAAAAAAATATTTTCTGCGCAACGATATCCACACGAAAGATGAAGTCCGCTTGCATTTCGAAGTCATACCCATCTGGCCGGGTGCAAGGGTTCGGGATCGGAATCACTTCGATCCCCGGACGTAGGCGTCACATTACAATTATTGTCAATAGTAGAAATTCCCTTAACTTGATATCAAATGAATGGTTTGTGGTTTTCACGCTTTATCCTCCATACCCAGATGGCGCTAACATTTTTTTCCAAATCCAAAGTTCATTAGTTGTTTGAATTCGGACTAACGTGGTTGGAGCAATGGTTTTGGTTCGGCTGCCATCGTCAGTTGGGGTGGTGGTGGAGGCTGATGTGATTGAGGTGGAAGTTATGGTAGGGGACCATGCGCATGATTTTATTTGAAGCATTCGTTGCCACTCTTATACCGCTGTTGCTCATACTATGCTGATAATCTTCATAGCTAATCCCAGTTTCGTAAATATCTCTACTTGAATATTCTTCTTTTTTTTCGTAGCACTACAGCCCCTCTCGGGCCTTCGCTTCCTGCAAATAGCGCCTCAAATGTCTCGGTCCATTGACCGCGTCTCCGTGGTGAACTGCTTCGTCGACCGAGTCAGACCAGCGTTTCCTCGGTTTCCCCACTGGTGTCCAGCCTTCAGTTGTCCCAACGAATACCTTCTGGGTATCCGGTGTTCATCCATACGATTCATGTGTCCAGCCCATTGCAGCTTCCGCAGTCTGACAATCGTTGAAACATCCGGCTCTTCAAAAATTTCATACAGCTCATGGTTGTATCGAGCTCGCCATTGGTTCCCATCTAGCTTCACTCCAATTATTCGCCTCAGGACCCGTCGCTCAAAGGCGTTCAATATATTTGCGGATGCTTGGGTTGGGGTCCATGTTTTATACCTATAGCATAACAGAGGTCTTGAAATACTTGAATATTACCTTCTATGAATTGAGATAGCAGCGAACACTTCACTATCAAAATGGAGGTTAACCATAACTGCGATATCGTGTCGATGGAATAGAAGTCTCATAGAACCTAAAAATACAAACCCGGTAATTCCACTCTGCAAACAGAAGTCACCGTACCTCAATTTGATCAACTCGTAGGGGAATTTGACTTCTATGCCACTTTTCACTTCTTTTTCGCTGTCACCGGGACTACCATTTGACATGACACTTAATTAACACACGATTTTCTTTTTTTAGTTCGCTCAACACTCGTTGACATCAGTAGCGTAGGGTGTAGAGATCTGTTACAACCTTATCAGCTGGTTGGGACATTCAAATATAGGGGTGACAGATTTCAGCGGAATATCGAGCCGCGGGAACAAGGCTACAACAATCTCATGCAATTTACACATATCTTTATCGGAGTACACACACAGTTCCGCGATTACATAAAATGTTGGAAATGTCACTTTCTTGAAAGTTATGAAGGGTTACAAAAATTAGTTTTATCTCTTGTATAGTTTCCAATAGAACAATGTCAGGCTTGCTCCCATGCTACTCGATACTGATAATAATTGTGAAACTCACCACCGTATCAGAGTTCGAACTTTGGATTTCCCTCTTGTTTGGCTTCAGTGATGGATTCGCATTCGGGTCCATTATGGTCTGTAAACTGTTGTCTCACGGAGGATTAGGCAGATCCACGTTATTGAACTAGCTTTTAACTCCTCAAATATTCAAGTATAAAAAATCTCCAAATAAATGTTCCTCCAACTTTTCCAGAAAAACGCAAATATTGTAAATTTAATGCTAAACAAATATATATTTCGGAGGTAAGAGTTCTTCCTTCTTCAGTGTTTTTTTTTGCTATGGTTGAGTTCCAAATAGTATCCGCTTTTTATATCCCTTACATTAATTACATTTTACCTATTTTTGTCTTTGAGACCTATCAATTAACCTATATCCTTAATTACATTTTATTATCCCTGGTTAAGAGGTATCATTTATTGCTTTTCCCTCATTTATTGCTTTTCCCTGCTATTATAATTCGTTTATTATATTTTAAATATTATTTAGATTTAATTAGATCTAGTATCCTTGAGTAACCGTTGCCCACATCTTCATTGAGCCGTGCGTTTTCCGGTTGTCGAATAATCCAAAGGCTCTCATATGCGTCCAATTTCCGATTGTTGCTCACGTCTTGTATTACTTCTAGAATCCCAATTGATTGCGTGATTAGTTTCTACAATATGCTTGGTGACGGCGGACTTAGCTGTATCACCAGGTGCTTTCCTTGACTTTAGCTTCTCTGCTTCCTTGATGTACTCGCTGAACCTTGTTTTGACTGATCGCTTTGTTTGTCCGATGTACGATATCTGGCATGTCTGGCAGGTAATTTTATATATGCCACATTTTTCATCCTTTTGCTTCCTATCCTTCGGTGTGCCTAGTCTGGATCCTATTTTGAATTTCCGGCTCGTGGGTATCGCTGTTATGTCGACTTTCTTCAGGATTTTCCCGATCTTCCCAAAGATCTTTGAATACGTTATTGCTGCTCTTTGATTTTGTTCCAGGTTCCGGTTTTGTTCATGGAGAGTGGTTAGCGATGCCGCTTTTATTCTTGTTTCCATTCTCCTTTGTATTGACAAGATTTCGCTTTCCTTGCATCCGTTCATCTTCGCTGTCCTCAAAATAAACGTCTTCTCTCGCTCATATCGCTGTTTCGTTAACGGAGTCGTCAGCATTCGGTATATCCAACTGTTGAACGTTGCCATCTTTGTTTGGTACGAGTGGTGTGATGTGGCTGGTATCGTCCTCTGTGTATTCGTGGGTTTCCTGAAAATATCAAACTCTAAAACATTATTACTTCTTATTATTTTAATGTCTAGAAAAGGTATTTCGTTGTTATTCTCCACTTCTATTGTGAAGGTGATATTTTTATGTATTTCATTCATTTTCTTTAATGTCTCTTCAATTTTATCCCTCTTCACTTTCGCGAGAACGTCGTCAACATAACGGATCCACATTCTTGGGAAGACGCCCTCTTTAGCTATTCTTTGTTCTACCCATCCCATAAAAACTTAACTCAAGAGGGGGGACAATGCGTTCCCCATTGCCACGCCGGATTTTTGCTTGAAATATCTTCCTCTGAAGGTAAAATAGGTCTCTGACATGCAAAGAGTTGTCAATTTGTAGAAACATCTTAATCCCTTCTTTGATGTTTTGAAATCAGTCTGGCTAGTTAGCCAATCCTCGAACAACGCCAACGCCTGTTTTACTGGGACACTTGGGAAAAGTGCTTTCACGTCAAAAGACACTAGTATTTCGTCTGCTTCGATGCGCTTTGCTGCCATTAACTTCTCGATCTCCATGAACAAAACCGGAACCTGGAACAAAATCAAAGAGCAGCAATAACGTATTCAAAGATCTTTGGGAAGATCGGGAAAATCCTGAAGAAAGTCGACATAACAGCGATACCCACGAGCCGGAAATTCAAAATAGGATCCAGACTAGGCACACCGAAGGATAGGAAGCAAAAGGATGAAAAATGTAGCATATATAAAATTACCTGCCAGACATGCCAGATATCGTACATCGGACAAACTAAGCGATCAGTCAAAACAAGGTTCAGCGAGCATATCAAGGAAGCAGAGAAGCTAAAGTCAAGGAAAGCACCTGGTGATACAGCTAAGTCCACCGTCGCCAAGCATATTGTAGAAACTAATCACGCAATCAATTGGGATGATCTAGAAGTAATACAAGACGTGAGCAACAATCGGAAATTGGACGCATATGAGAGCCTTTGGATTATTCGACAACCGGAAAACGCATGGCTCAATGAAGATGTGGGCAACGGTTACTCAAGGATACTAGATCTAATTAAATCTAAATAATATTTAAAATATAATAAACTAATTATAATAGCAGGGAAAAGCAATAAATGAGGGAAAAGCAATAAATGATACCTCTTAACCAGGGATAATAAAATGTAATTAAGGATATAGGTTAATTGATAGGTCTCAAAGACAAAAATAGGTAAAATGTAATTAATGTAAGGGATATAAAAAGCGGATACTATTTGGAATTAAACCATAACAAAAAAAAAACACTGACGAAGGAGGAACTCTTACCTCCGAAATATATATTTGTTTAACATTAAATTTACAATATTTGCGTTTTTCTGGAAAAGTTGGAGGAACATTTATTTGGAGATTTTTTAAATGGCGCAAAAAAACCGAGATAACGAAGAATTCAAGTATAGTTTAAGGTAGTACTCAATATAAAATATGTAGAACGTCTGCGCTTATTTTAAAATTGATTCATGAACAGTAAAACGTCCACGCACGAACGCCATTTCAATCTCGGTGCAGTCACCGTGAGCTGTCGGTTTTCTTTTTACTTTTTCAATACCCGTCGACGTCAGTGGCGTCCAGTCGCAGAGATCAGTCGTTTTTTTTTTTAATTCTTTCGTCCCTCGTCGACGTCAGTAGCGTTCAGTTGCAGGGCCCTGTCAACCAACCTTTTCAGCTGGTTGGGACATTTATATATAGGGTTGACAGATCTCGGCGGATCGAGGTTATCACAATCAATTCTGATGTCATTGCACCTTGCACCGAAGCTCTATCAAGTCTGCGCCGATTATATGTAACGCACTTATTGTGGCACTTGAATACTCTCTCCACATCCACATATATGTTCGCAACATTTGCGTATAGGAAGACTTTCCTGTTGGACATCGATGGATAACGAGTGATGTGCATTAAATACAAAGAGATTAGATTCTCAATTGCTTGAGCTTCACGTTCCGATGCATAAAAATTGTCATCCGGTCTGAGGAACTTTGGTTTCAGTGGCACTACTGATATCATAGCTTGCCTTCTTAATCACTTAAAGCAACAAGAAAGGGTTCCGGTGTCCCTCGTTTCCATTTTCTAACAATTCCACACTGCCTAACTTATTGTGTCAACTGCATGTCCAATGTTCGCCTCATCATCGACACTACTCACATCGATTGCCTTTGCCATAAAAAGTTATTTTCTAGCTTCTAAGATCAATTGAAGGCAGGCATCGGGAGCTCACACGCAACACACGCACATCACGCGTTCAACCATAATACTCGTTCGAAGTGTTCGCAAAGGGATGCGAGGCGATCAACCCTGTTTTATGTCAGTTGTTTCAGTTTAATATGCTTTTCACATGTGAATCCCGGGCACACGAATAGGAAGCATAAAACCACTGGGTTTAGCGTACTGAGCAAACGAAGAGTGATTTGAAGCGAATCTTCTTGCTGATTGAAAAATCAGAATATCACGAATGCTTTGAAGACCACAGCGACAGCAAAGCACTGTGATAACATAAACTAGGAAACATCCACTCAAGCAATTGTCTGATTGGGGCTGCCTTAGCGCCGAATGCCAGATCCCTCTCCGACACCAAGCCAGCAAGTTATTACAAGTTTCAACAATATCTCTCACTGGTTCACTGTAGATTAGAATATTTTTCTCAATCTGGTGTCCTTAAAAGCTTGCAGGATTTTTCTGCTCAAATCTGCTTTACGATCTTTATCGTAATCTTTAACCACTAGTTCCCTGCAACAACAGCTAAAGATTTTACCTCAGAACTTGGCTAGTAAATTTTCGACAACCTTTAGTTTCTTGTTAATAGTATTCCGAGTTTTGGTCCTATCTCATTTTATAAGTCTTTTACTACGAGATGTTCTAGAGTTGTTCTTCTAATGGTTAATGTGTTCTTCTTATATTCTCATTTTAAGTTACTTTGTTTTTCTTCGTGAATCAAACAAATTTATTTTTCCACTTCAAATAAATTGAGATTTCATTATTGCGCCTTAAATATTTAATTTTGCTTAAAGTTTTCTTGAACTTCAGCCATGTTACTCGTTCTCTCATTCTGTTGCATGTCTATATTGTAATCTGTGTATATAGTTACATCTAAAATAATATGTTCTAGTATCTATAGTTTCACCGAATAATATTCTATTAAATAAGTGAAGTAAATAACTTTAGTATGTACTAAAGTTATATAACGAATAACAACAAAACAATTAAACTTTTTTTTTCTTGTTCAAACGCGTTGCTACGGATCGTTTTTCTTCGAATGTCCTTAGTTCCTTTCTTCACCGCTGTGAACCTTCTGGGCACTACTCGCGCGAGAACTATTACAGTGGTCCCTATAAATTGGCTACAGGGCGAGCGCCCATTGCACTAGTGATCATTTCTTTAAAACATTTCAAATAGTTTGCCTACTATTTAGGTGATAAAGAATTAAATTGTCGAACGCACTTCTCGGCATATAAACAGTAAAATTATTTTTTACTTCTTCTCGACAATCATTTTAAAATAAAAAAAAGTTTTCCCTGGAACAGAACCCAGCCGAAAGTTTTTATCGATGACACTGGTTTGCGGCTCTGGTGCGCAGCGCGAACACTAATAGACTGAAGTTGAGTGCAGAGATGTCACTGCCTGAGCTATAATTTGAATTCAAATTTGATCAATCCGGATGTGAGTTTGCTCGACGTAATTTCATTATTCTGCAATTCATCCCTCGAGTTGGTGAGGTTGAGTGGTTCCAGTTGAAAATTCGAGTTCGCTCACGGAGTTCTGCGTGACATGCGTCTCTTTCACTTCTTCGGTACCCTGAAGCGGAAAACTGTAAAAGGTGTTGGGTGAACTTCCCTGGGAAATTTTTACCTGGCGGCAGCGGCAATCGAAGATCGTCATCCGCATACTTGACTCTGAGCCACGAGCTCGTCTTGAAGGTAGGCGAAGCGGTAGAGCGGAGTTCGGGTTCTGTTGGTAGTTTCTCCGTCGTCGGTTCATGGTTGTCGCGGTGTTCGCTTGTTTTATTAAGTGGGCGTTCGAAGTGGGTCTGCTGGTGGCGCTCAGGAGTAAGCGCAAGAAATATCTGTTGTGGCTTGAAATACTTGTTGACCTAGATCTCGGCGCGAGTTTGTTGGTTAGGTAGGTTGCCTGTACCTGCGGATCTTTTGAGGTGTTGGCCGCAGTGCTCCGGCGAAAAGTCGAGGTCATCGCTGATTTCACGGGTGTATAGTGCAACGATTTAATTTTATCTTCGGTCCCACCTTGGCGCTATCTTGAATTCCGCGAGTTGCTGATTACCAGGTGTTGTGTTGAGACGTGAAACGTGACTTGGTGTTGACAAAGAATCGCAGCTTGAGCTCCACTTGCTTTGGAGAAATCTTTCCCTGTTGTGCAAGCAGAGTAAGTGTTCGTGGCCTAATATGAAGCGAGAAAGGCGGAACCTTTGTCGAGTTCGTGGTTTTTATTGATTGCTGAGTAAGCGCAGCAGTGGCGCAGACGAGTCATCAACCAGAGCCCCGCAGTCGCAGCCGCAACCAATCCAGTCGGTGGCGGAGTCGTTTTGTACTGAGTGGCAAGAGTGAGTCTGTCAGCAGGTCGTGGACCCGCGAGTGGCGCTTTTCAGTGAACGCGAGTGTCCCCCGCTTCGATTGTAAGTGTTAGAAGGCTGCACATCCGAAGTGCTCAGTTCCGCGCTCGTCAATCGCTCCTGGACCAAACAGTGTGTTTATGTCAACCTCTCACCAGAGGCTCCGCGAGACGCTTAGCACACATTATGCTGCACATCAAGGCAGGCGAAGAGAAAATGGACACGCTATTGAACAAGAGTCAAATTCCAATCATTGATCTGGCGCATTGCGGTAAGTGTTCCTTAATTAGACACAAACAAATAGTTAAGGCCAAGTTCGTAAGTCGTTAGAATGCAAACTAGCCTTCCCGACTGCAGTCTACATTGATGCGTGAAAGTATGTGGCCGGTAGGGTACTTCCTGGTTGTTTTAAGGATGCTTCGTAAACAGCCCAACTTGATGCAATTTGAAAACAAAGAATATAATTCCAGGAGCTTTGACTTTAAATTTATAGCATTCTCGATGTGACGCACAGAAAATTTGTCGCGCATTCTCAGCACCGAGCTAATCGTCAGTGATACATACTTTGCCGAGTGCGGCACAAATTAAAGCACTTAAATATTAGAGCCAATGGGGCTAATGTGAACTGCGTGCCGCACTTAAATAGAGTACGTGTATCTGCGCTGTACATGCTGCGTCGATTCCTCGCAACCTGTTTGTGGCTTTTTCATTGAAAAATTTTCTGAATATTCAAACCCAAGATAAGCGAAGGCGGAGCATTATAATTGTTTGCCAATGTAAAACCCGAAAATATTGTAGATTTGCATATCATTGAAAAAAAAATCAATTTTAAATAAACTTTTAAGAACATTATACCTAATTGTTGATGTTTTGTAAAAAAAATTTAATATTCAAAGTTGGTCCGCGTCACAAAGTCAAAAGCGCGTTATTCGAATTGTTATAAATTTTCAAAAAATATAAAGAAAATTGCAAACAATATTAATACTAAAACTTAATGGCCCAAATGGTTCTCTAAATTTATGTATGTTATCAATGAAAAACATTTAATCAAAAAATATCAGATTCGATGGAATTAAAATTATTATATATTTTATGATTCAATTGCAAAAAAGGAGAAAAAATCAACCAACACTATTCAAAAATTAACGATCATGTTAGAACAACAGTCAACTTTTATCCTACATCTAATATGTTATAACCTACTTCTAATCAAATTCATCACAAACTTAATCTTATCCTAATATTATGCTACCACAACAACTCCAACGTAAAGTTTATCTCTAAACATAATATAATAAACATTAATATACCTATCCTAGATATTGAGACCTATCCCTAATTTTTAACATAAACAAAAAACAACACTCAATGTAGCAACAATGAGATGAAAATCAAAACTAAGTAACGAAAATCACAAAACACGAATATAGACATTTTCATCCAGCCAATAATACCTTGCTCCATCCCAGCTCGACCAATCTCAACGTTGTTGATCTTGTAAACTCAAATTTGGAGGATATTTTATCTTATCGGTGGCCCGTCTATATACATGATATATTATTGGGACACCGTCAGCGAAGCGAGAAAAGTCTCAATATACTCGTCTGTAGGGTGGCACGGCTGTGAAATCCAGGGGTTTTCGCTCACAGTTACAGATCTTGCGATATGATTCCGAAGAAGCCTCAATATGAAGATATCGACTCTCGCCACTTTAGCAGTTTGACAAATTCTTCTATTCAGACTTTCTGTACAACCCAGTACATGCACGAGACATTTCCGGAGTGACGGCACTTTCCTGGCATCGGCACTACGCGTCGGGCGGCGCAGACTCTGTGTGCAAATCGGTTCGTTTCAATCCTTAGTAATTTATTTGCTCCGAAAATCTACGCGAAAACACCCAGAAGATAGTTAATTTCAAGCTTGAAATCTGCTTCATACGCAATTTGAACAAGATTGAATGGTGGCGAAGGGTTGTACTAGAAGGAATGTGAAAAGCAGTTGATGGTTAGATTAAAAAAATTAGAAAAAAGTGTTAAAATTATTGCGCCGCGAGCCACGCAAGCCAGGCAGATGTCAAGCTTGAAATTAACTATCTTCTGCGTGTTTTCGCGTCGATTTTCGGGGCAAATAAATATCTAAGGATTAAAACGAACCGATTTGCACACAGAGTCTGCGCCCTTGACGCGTAGTGCCGATGCCAGGAAAGTGCCGTCACCCCACATTTCCTTGCGAAAACTCTTAATCATTCCATAGTACTAGCACTCCGGTTGTACCAGACCTGACATCCATAGTCTCAAAACTGGTCTATTCCGACGAAATCTACGCTAATAAAAAGGCAAAACCAACAAAGGTACCGCGTACCGCGCGCGACGCGAAACCGACCTCAGCGGATTTTCTTAAACCCTACCCTCAAGACGGCATACTTACCATGCACTCTATTTCCCGCTGAAAGAAAGGACCACTGGAAAGGAAAGTCGTGTTTTAAGTTAGCAATTCATTGTTATATTCATTTATATATATTCTCCTTGAATCAAAGCGAGCTTAAAGGAATCTACCGAATTATCAAAACTATTGAAATATTTATAACAAAAATGTGCAACTTAATAATCTGAAACTATAGGGCAAACTTAACTAACATTTATTGAAGTATTTCTTTAAGCAAAAATTTACAAATAAATAGTCCCCAAACTATAGGACAAACTTAGCTTACAGCTTTGTGTATACCAATGCAACATATTATCTTGGTGATATTCTGTTTACTGGATAAACCGATTCAATGAAAACTGGTCTCTTTCTTGTCTTGTTTGTATAATTAAATATTATTGTTCTACTTTGATATACGAGTATTGTATAAATTTTTCTATTATAGGATGATTTCATTTCAAATCATTTTCAATAAATCTCGTTTTATTATACTCGTATTTATATGTTTAGTTGTTTCTTGTTTAAAGTTTGAGCTGGTGCATTTATTTTCGAACAGGTTCTCGTTTACTAATTTTTTTTCAGCGAAAAATTTTCTAACCCTCTATTGTGAGCTTACTCGTTTTAAATTTACTTAATATTTATTATATTTTAATATAATATTCAGTTTAATGCTTTACTTTCATTAAATATATATATATATATATATATATATATATATATATATATATATATATATATATATATATATATATATATATATATATATATATATATGTATATATATATATTTCTCTGCAGCATTTAATTATTTATAATTTTTACATATTATTAAAGACATGCGTGCAAAAAAAATGTAACGCTTCAAGATAAAAAAGGAAAATTCACTTGTGCCATACAATAGAAGTGACTGCCATCGAGAAAAGCCCTAGCATGCTTTTATACTGAACTAAAAGCTTAGTCTTGTGCATAAAATATAGTTTCGCAAGTTTACATTATTCCGTATTTCCAATAACATTGGCGATAGATTGTAGTGAAGTAAAGAGTTTCAAAAGTCCGTAAAGGACTGCAGCGATGGTCTGCTGCCTGGGCAGAAGAAGGTGTCGGTATCTGCCGAGAATGCCCTCGTCTGGAGACGCGTGAATGCGCTGGCAGGCTAGCTTGCGGTGTCGTGGGGCGGGTTCATTTCCCCAGCACGAGGACCCACTACAAAAAAAAATTTCGCACTCACGAATTTGACTGCTGGAGATCCAGGGGCAACCGAAGTCGCAAAAAGTGTAGATAACTACGTCGAGGGAGATAGTACTTGTTTCGAGAACAAGAGGAACCTGAGAAGAAAGGCGGACTTGGGGTAACCTCGTCGTTACCCGACGAAGTTCATGGCCCACAAATGAAAGAGAGGCAAACGGGTGATGGTGGAGCCCCTTCGCACCCACCCAACCGGAATAAATCCATTTATATTGTTACATGTACAAATAATTACATGTACAAATAATTCTGCGAGCTGCTGTCGCAATTGTTTTCATAATCATTAAGAACGTCAACAAATGAATTTACTCGAACCCACGAGAACCCAACAAGCATGATCAACATCTGCAAGTGACGTCACTCCATTCATTAATTTGCTCGAATCTACCAGGTAGGTAGAACATTCGCCAACGTACGAGAAATGGGTGAATAGGTAGAGACCCTATATAAAGGCGAGCTGAATGAATGGGGGGATTCATTCATTTCGACCGCGATATGAACTACGAAAGTGTGTGGGAAGCGATATCGTTCGAGTAATAGAAAAGTGATTTTCGTAATAGTGAAGTGATTTAGAAGACAATTGCGATAGGAAATTTATGGATAAGTGTTAGAATCTTAATAGTGAAAATTAAAATAAGTGAAAGTGTTAACCGATTATTGTGCATTTTATTTAATTAAATAAACTCTTTTAACTTAAATTAAAAGACATTGCGCTTTCACTTTCCCGGAACGTTAAAATTATAGGCCGCGAACCAATAACACGCGACAATGGTGTCAGAAGTGGGATAGAAAAATTTTGAAAGTGAAAATTTGAACATTTTTATAGTGCACAATAGTAAAATTTAAAGAAACATTAAAAATGCCACGAAGCTTAAACTTAAAAATTAATGAATTGACCATGTCGGAGCTTAAGGAAGAGTTGGAACAGCGAAACCTGGCTACGCAAGGTACAAAGGCCACACTGATTGCACGCTTGCGCGACGCGATCGAGTCGGAAGGCGTGAATCTGGATTCGGATGAGCTCTCAGCTGCAGAAAGAGGCGCAGAAGGTAGTGAAGCCGAAACACCAAAACCAAAGGAACCAGAAAATGCGCTGATGCAAATGTTGATGCTGATGCAGCAAGAGCGGCGACAACAGTCATCCAATTTAACTGTGAAGCTAAATGAACAATCAGCGAAGCTAAGTGAACAATCAGCGCAGCTAAACCAACAAGCGTTCGAAATCAAGGCAGACATCGCACAGAGGCTGGAAAAACAGTCAACCGAAATAAAAGCGGAGCTCAGTAGTCTCAACAGCCAAATTAAATGCGTCGAGGAGAAGGTATACCAGGTCGAGGAGAGAATCAACCTTGAGATCAGCCAGGTCAACCATGAGATGGAAAAAGTGAAAAAGGACTTGGAAGCAGCGAAGGCAGTAGTAACCGCCTCACCAGCCCCAATTACAACCGCAGCGCAAAGCTCATCTAGAAATGTGCAAGTACCAATATTCGATGGGCAAACGGTCTGGACTATTTACAAAACCCAGTTCGAAGCAGCCGCTCGCATAAATCACTGGAATGAGCAGGAACGAGCAACTGCATTGATTCTTGCTCTAAGAGGCCCAGCTGCCGAGCTGTTGCAGACGATCCCCGTTGAATTGCACTCAAACCCGAATGCTATAATGAATGCGCTCGACATGCGTTATGGAGACGATCATCTAAAGCAAATTTATCGGTCACAGCTAAGGCATCGAATGCAGAAGTCTGGTGAAACCCTACAGCAGCTAGCCCAAGACATTGAGCGACTGGCACTTTTGGCTTATCCAGCCTACGACCCAGAACATCGAGATGATGCAGCGACAGAAGCATTCATCAGCGCACTAAAGGACCCGGAATTGCAACAAGCCGTGCGTTTAGCTCAAAAGCAAACGGTTAAGGACGCATTGGCTAATAGTCTGAACATTGAGGCAGCGAAAAATGTGACTCGTACCACTGCCCGGGTGCGTGAGGTAGTGATAGACGAGTGCAGGTGTGAGCGCGTGGAAATTGAGAGAGACCCGCATGTAAATGGTGCGCCTAGATGCTGGAATTGCGGAGAGAAGGGGCACCTGCAAAGAGACTGCAAGAAGCGAAGAAAACCGAGCTATTGTCCAGGGTGTGCAGCTAGGAGGAGATCCAGACCGAGTCAGGAGCCCAGAATGGAAGCCCTTCAAACAGAGGGGTCGGGAAACATGTAAGAGCCAACTTCGTGGGGCAGAGGTTGGCTAGGAGGATCGACGTCCCAAGCACCACCATCACCGTGTCAAGACTACACCGTGGAGAAGCGGACTTTTGCCTTCCGGGTCAAGTTAACGGAGAAAACTGCACCATAACAATCGACACTGGTGCAACCCGATCGATTATCCGACAAGACCTAGTTAGACAGCAACAACTTCACAAGGGCAGAATTTTCTCACTACGGACAGCTACGGGAGAAACTGCACCTGTTCATGGAGAGGTCAACCTCCGGATACAGTTGGGAGATCTTTCGTTCCGACACAATTTTCTGGTTGCGAATATTATGGATGACTGCATTCTCGGAATGGATTTTCTGCGACCACATGGAATCACGTTGGATTTGGGCAAACGTGTATTGAAATGGCAGAATGTCGAAGTACTGATGGAGGATCCCAGCGTCCAAATTCCCAAGATGAATGTAGTGGTATGCACTGACACTGATGTACCGAATTCTTCCGAAAGCATTGTATGGGCCAAGCTTGATGGTGATTCTGGAGACCACCGATCTTATCTGATAGAGCCAACGAAGACGTCCGCATTGCGCAGTTTGATTGTAGGACGAAGCCTTGTAAGATCTATAAGGAACGGATATGTGCCAGTTAGAGTCCTTAACACCGCAGATTCAACCACGAGCATCAAAGCGGGAGAAGTCATCGGCAGCTGCCAGCCTGTTTCCACAATCACCTCTTTGGAAGCTACTCACGACCATCATTGCAAAAGGAGGCAAGACACAGACAAAGCCCGGGAATCAACGTCTGCAATATTGAAGCAGGTCAAATTGCCAGTGCAGCTATTCAAACGAGCCTCTGATCTGGTCACCAAGTACAGTGACATCTTCTCAACAAGCCCGGATGACCAAAGCCGAACGAGTCTGGTAACTCACGTCATAGATACACAGGGAGCCAAGCCGATTCGACAAGCACCGAGACGTCTCCCTATAGCCAAACAAGGAGAAGTGAGCGCGCTGATCTCAGACATGGAAAACCAAGGCGTTATTGAACCTTCTGTCAGTCCATGGGCCGCGCCTGTAGTTCTAGTAAAGAAAAAGGATGGTAGCACTCGCTTTTGTGTCGACTATAGGCAGCTTAACGACGTCACTAAGAAAGATAGTTACCCACTCCCACGCATCGATGACATCATGGACACTTTAGCCGACGCAAAATGGTTTTCTACACTCGATCTCAAGAGTGGCTACTGGCAGGTAGAAATTGACAAGAAGGACCGAGAGAAGA
This sequence comes from Odontomyia ornata, assembly GCA_963969285.1. NCBI lineage: Eukaryota > Metazoa > Arthropoda > Insecta > Diptera > Stratiomyidae > Odontomyia > Odontomyia ornata. Next base: position 154,877,793 of record OZ017739.1, read on the forward strand.
CCGCATTTTCAGTTGGGACCGGATTGTGGCAATTTGTGGTGATGCCGTTTGGGCTTTGCAACGCTCCAGCCACTTTCGAACGCTTGATGGAATATGTGCTACGTGGTCTAACCTGGGAAACCTGCTTGGTATACCTAGATGACATCATCGTCATCGGTAGAACGTTCGAAGAGCATGTGCGGAATTTAGAAGAGGTTTTCTCCCGATTACGACTGGCAAATTTGAAACTTAGTCCCGACAAGTGTACTCTTTTCGCAGATGAAGTAAAATACCTGGGACACGTCGTATCAGCAGAAGGGGTCAAAACAGACCCTGAGAAAATTGAAGCCGTGAAAAGCTGGCCAACACCAAACAACAAGCGCCAACTACGAAGTTTTCTGGGTCTGGCGACCTACTATCGAAGATTCGTCAAAGACTTTGCCAAAATAGCTAAGTGTCTCCATCAGCTAACCGAGAAAAATCGTCCGTATGCCTGGAATGAACAAATACCAGACAGCCTTTGAGACCCTGGAGGAAAAGCTGTGTGAAACACCCGTGCTGGCGTATCCGAAACCCGGAAAAATGTTTGTAGTTGACACCGATGCAAGCAACGGCGGTATTGGAGCTGTACTCTCCCAGCAGATCAATGGCGAAGAAAGAGTCCTCTCTTATTACAGTCGAGTTCTCTCAAAAAGTGAGAGGAATTACTGCGTGACCAGGAAGGAGCTATTGGCTATAATAGAGGCCACCAAGCAGTTCCACAAGTATCTATATGGCCAGAAATTTGTTCTTCGAACGGAACATGCATCACTGAGATGGTTGCTCAACTTCAAAAACCCCGAGGGACAAGTTGCGAGATGGATCGAAAGATTGCAGTCATACGACTACGAAATTGTTCATCGGAAGGGTGGAGTTCATGGAAATGCTGACGCCCTATCCCGCCGTCCATGTCCAGCTAACTGCAAGCATTGCCAACGGATTGAGGAAAAGGAACCGCTCGTTGATCTGCGATTGATAACGGCGGAATTCGATGAAGGTTGGTCATCGGAGGAGATTCGAAACGCCCAGTTAGCCGATGAAGACATCGGACCATTGCTCGTATGGAAGGAGACGACTGGGCGACCTGAGTGGAAAGACGTTTCAATGCATGGCGCAACCCTGAAAAGCTATTGGGCACAATGGAACTCCCTTCAGGTGGAGGGTGGCGTACTCCAGCGGAAATGGGAAACGGCGGATGGTAGCTCCTATAGGATGCAAACTATACTTCCCAAAAGCCGAATCCACGATGTGGTTAAGGAAATGCATGAAGGATCCTCGGGAGGCCACCTTGGTGTTAACAAGACCTTAGCAAAATTGCGGGAACGGTTCTACTGGCTCCACGCTCGAGAAGACGTAGAGGACTGGTGTCGCAGATGCACAATTTGCGCTTCCGTCAAAGGCCCAAAGCGACGACTGAGATGACAAATGCAAACCTATAACGTAGGCGTGCCATTCGAAAGGATTGCTGTTGACATCGCAGGACCCTTTCCTGAATCCGATTGGGGAAATCGATATACGCTGGTTGTAGCCGATTATTTCAGCACATTCCCAACCAGGAAGCAACTACCGTAGCTGAACAGCTAGTGTTAAATTGAGTCAGTAGGTACGGCGTACCTTGCGAATTACATTCAGATCAAGGCCGAAACTTTGAGTCACTAGTTTTTGGCGAAATGTGTGAACTACTGGGAATACGGAAAACGAGGACAACACCGCTGCATCCCCAATCCGACGGAATGGTCGAACGGTTCAACGGCACGCTCAATAAACATCTGGCCAAGATGGTTGACGAGAACCAAAGGGGCTGGGACCGACATATCCCACTATTTTTGATGGCGTACAGAGCTGCCGAACATGCATCGACGGGCCAAGCCCCAGCCAAAGTCATTTTTGGAAAGACTATTCGTTTGCCAGCCGATATAAAGTTCGGAACACCCCCTGAGAAACCCCAAACGGTCTCGGAGTACGCAAGTGATCTAAGACAACGGTTGAACCAGATACATCGGACAGTGCGAAAACACCTCGAATTGGCTACTGACCGCATGAAGACCAGGTATGATCTAAAGGCTAATTCTACTGGCTTCCAGCAAGATGACTTGGTGTGGCTTTATAACCCGCAACGGCGAAAGGGTAGGTCTCCAAAGTTGCAACATAATTGGGAGGGACCATACCGAGTTACAAAGCGAATCAACGACGTCGTATACTGAATACAGGAACATCGTAAGCCGAGAGCTAAAATGAAAATCGTGCATCTGGACCGTCTTGCCCCATATTACACCCAGGGAGAATTGACTACAAATAGCGACACATCTTTTCGGGGCGAAAAGAACTGAGGTGGGGGCAGTGTTACATGTACAAATAATTACATGTTCAAATAATTCTGCGAGCTGCTGTCGCAATTGTTTTCATAATCATTAAGAACGTCAACAAATGAATTTACTCGAACCCACGAGAACCCAACAAGCATGATCAACATCTGCAAGTGACGTCACTCCATTCATTGATTTGCTCGAATCTACCAGGTACCTCTCGGTAGAACATTCGCCAACGTACGAGAAATGGGTGAATAGGTAGAGACCCTATATAAAGGCGAGCTGAATGAATGGGGGGATTCATTCATTTCGACCGCGATATGAACTGCGAAAGTGTGTGGGAAGCGATATCGTTCGAGTAATAGAAAAGTGATTTTCGTAATAGTGAAGTGATTTAGAAGACAATTGCGATAAGAAATTTATGGACAAGTGTTAGAATCTTAATAGTGAAAATTAAAATTAGTGAAAGTGTTAACCGATTATTGTGCATTTTATTTAATTAAATAAACTCTTTTAACTTAAATTAAAAGACATTGCGTTTTCACTTTCCCGGAACGTTAAAATTATAGGCCGCGACCCATAAAACACGCGACAATATTTTGTTACAGTGGCCAGGTATTCCTCTTCTGAGTGGAAAACTCATACAACTTGAATTGCATGTACTTTCCCATCAGAAGGGGAGTACCTCGGTGACCAATTTATGCCATAGAATTATACAATTTGATTGCATAACTCTATGCCATAAAGAGGCACTCTGCTTGGGCCACTCAACCCGCGACGTCACCTGAAACAAAGAGAAAACAAAGGATTAAACTGTACCCGGCAGCTGGCTCATGTTTTTAGGGGGCAGCCTGCCACCGTACCGGGTCCTATACTCGGTCAGAATTTGGGAAAGGAAAGACCGATGGTTTCACCTTTAATGAGGCATCTCCATTTCTTCACAAAAAAAAATAATCGAACATGTAGGATATTAGAAATACCAATTTTAATTTTTTTTTTTTTTTCAAGAAATTACTACTGGAAATATTTATATACATTCATCCATTCCAATTAATGACGTGAATTCGAAGTAATTAGAATAATCTTTTTCGTTCGTATTCTATCCAAACGCGTGTAACGGATGTTACTTATTATAGATTAAAAGCTGATTTGAAATTCTTGGTCTAAATAATTTTCAAACATGCCTATCCTATTGAACGTTTTATCGTTTTAGTTAATTATAAGTTTACAATTTTTCATGATCCAAAATCAAATATATTTTTGTTTTATCATTTCCATCAAACTATTTTATCATTTCTACTCTTTCTAAGTTCCTTGTGAATATTCTTTTATGCGGTTTTTGCATTTGATTATCTAAATTTAAATTATTTTTCGTTTATTCATCTGATACAAAATTCTTACTATTAAACATCAAATTACGTTACGGGAAAAATGCCAGCGGCAACCATGCACATACAATAAATTTCAAAACAAGTACCCACAAAATTCGGTATTTCCTCCATGAAGTGTTTCATTCCTGGTTAAGTTGAATACAACACCTTCCCTCAATTTGGTATTATTCTATTTACTTTGAGTCGAATATATTTTCACTTTTACCATTAATGCTTTTAATATATATTTTAAGTTATATAAAATCGATATTAAAAATCATTTAATTTTAATGCTAAGGCTCTGTGTAAAAATCAATTTAAAGTTTGTGTTAATTATTAAATTGTTTTACTAAATATTTTCAAGACTTTTTAGCACTATTACAATTGTGTTTATATTAATTTTTTTTTCTTAATTTGTTTATAACTCTTTTAATTAACTAGCTGAAATGGGATCAGCGACGGATTCTTATGTTTACAGAACAACGAACATTTTCCATAAATGCTGCGCATTCACTTTCCTATTATAGTATTTTGTTTATCATAAAAACTTATTGCAACTACGTTTACACATTCAAGATGTAATTTTCAACGTTATTAGTGAATTTTTGTATTTTTATCAGGCTTTGTTTTTGCAATATTTTAAAAATGAAAAAGGAACATGCAAACGAAATATATGTATATATGATGCAATAAGAGGGTACTCACTCGCATGGTCTTCCGAGCGCTCGCCGACGATGCAGATGGTCCTGTAATTTCGATTCTGTAAGAATATAACCGAGCAGCAAAGTGTGATATAAATTCCACTGTATTGTTGATTTAAGAACAGCCAGAATAAAAAGATTAATGGTTTGTAACCACCAGGCCGGAAGAATCCAGCATATTTACAATGTAATATTAACTGTTTATGACTTGCACGTATGCGCATTTAAATCTCGTAGTCGTAATCAACGTTGAAAATTCCAATCTTAGTGGATGTAATTTGAGGACTTTTATCCGTTCACATTGAGCATTATGGGCAAAACTTACTTATGTAATTCGAGTGTCATTAATTTACTGTAACTTTACAACTTGCACTAAACTTTCAGTAATATACGAATTTTCTTCTCGAAACGAGAGGTTGGTTCGTTGGTTGTGATACGCTTTCAAGTGATATATATCTTAGCGGTATTTTTTTTAACCCTCCTCGAACGTATCTACTAATGGCCCGTGAAGATGCTGACCAGTGGATCGAAAACGAAATCTTCAACCGAGATTATGGAAAAATTCAAATTCAGATTGAATGCAAATCAAGCCGCTTTCATATGCTAACTGTCTACTTAGATCCGTTCGTTTTTGTGTGAATGCAAACTGATTTCCACTATCCGCGATTTATCGACAGACAATTATTGCCTGCACAATTGGGTACACAATTGAAAGCACTTGAGACCGCGAAAATGATGATCACGTTAATTCGTTGTCGGCGCGTTTCCTCCGACGTGCGCAACGTGTGGCGATTAAAACAGACTCCTCCGTCCGCCCAAGCAAAACTCCTACTTGACGTGGGTTCCTGTTTGGGTGTTGCAGAGATGTCAGCGTTAATGTAATTTAATTATCAAAATCAATACCTGAACTTTAGTCCGCACAGCAATCATTCCCACCTGTGGGTTTCCCGCCAGTCTCCTTCCTCCAAATGACAACTGCCATGTCCGAGGTATTTCGTCGTACCAGATCAATCTCAAACCGGTTCGATTGCAAATTGTGCTAGATCAATCGGAAATTGTTCCGATTCAATCTGCACTCGTACCGGTTCGATCGTTTCGATTGATCTGGGACATTTTGGGGTTTTCTTTAACAGCTCGGTTATTACAAGATGCAAAGTTATCAGTTTGATCATGTGTGATTGCTACTCATTCAGCAAAGCTGTTGCAATTCACGAGAAATTGCTAATTTAAAAATTTTTTTTTAACAATGACTTTTATTTATGTTTAGGCTGGTTCTTAATTTCTGCTCCTCTCGTGGGCGAATTGATTACACGCAATCATAATGTATAGACCAATTATTTACATGCTGGTTGAAATTCAATGTTTGTGGTGAGAATATGTTTGAAAATTGCGTTAATCAAATAAATTTTCCCCTTTAAAAGAAAATATAACTAAGAAAACTGACTAGAGGATTTAATACAGCGACAATTGATTCAAAATGAATTATTAAAATATTTGTTTAAGTCAGTGGTTGGTAGTTGCACGTGTGGGTAATCAAATGACTACGCTTCGGTGGGGCACGGCACTTACTTGGATTTGGTGTTTCTTATTTGCATCAACACCATTGACAATTGCGGTATTACGAGCTGGTGTAAACGTGCGACATTTCATGCCATTATAGACGAAAACAATACCTGGACACTTAGAAGATGGTTCGATAGTGTATTTGTTGCAAGTATTGTTGTAGTTGTTGTCCACATTTGCAAATAGAGACTTAAATGATGATTAAGATACAGCAATAGTGCTTATAGAGGTCTTTCACGCAACCATGTGAATCCTGTGCTCAAGGAGGGGGAGTAATAGCGAACGGCTTGTGTGACTTTTTTCCCGTTCACTTTGGATTTGCAATTCACAACAACGGATCGAGTGTACTCTACACAAAACTGCCGGTTGATCACCACGATCGACGAAAAGTGCATAGCAGTGCGTGGATTGAGCGTTCTTTCTTGGAAACTTGCGCGCAAACGGCCATCAACGGAGCTGGCAATTCGATTAGCAGTACATGCACTGCTAGTCTGACACGTCAACTCACCACACTGCACTGCCATGTGGCTGTCACTTCACCTTGACATCGCACGACAAAATTGACGTGGGATGTGCGCTCGTCATAACCAATGTGAAATGACAAGCCACCTAGCAGCAAGGTGTGTTAGTGGTGGTCGCCAGCGGCGTCGCATGGTTCATTACACAGTGTTGTCCGAAACCAAATTGTATTGCACTTCTGCGTATTGATTTTCATTGACCAATTGTCGGTGTAGAGCTGCACATCATTAAAACTCTACGTCTAGCATTCGTTGCGTATAGAAGTGTTTTAAATCGCTCCTGTTAAAAGTTTTCAAAAATCAAATCAGTTTTTTAAAACCTCAGTCCGAAGTTAATTTTTATCGGAAAAAGCTTATATAGTCGAAGCAATCGACTCAGGAAATTTCTATCGAATATTATTTTACTTCGATTAATAAAGAAAAGCGAAGAACCCGAGAAAACTTCAGGACCGCTGGTATGGAGGAGTCCGACGGTTTCCCACCGTTGGGACAACCTGGGGAAACGACGAATACGAGACTGGCGATAATCAACAAAAGATGGTGGGTGCAAGCTACAAATAATAGCGGACAATCAAGAAATAATCAAACTGCAAAAAGAAAATCATGAACTCAACTCAAAAGTCACATCGCAAAATCAAGTGCAACAGCAAACAAAGGCAAAGAAAAGTGCAATGCAAGCAATTCCAGAAGAAGTTCTAAGTACTGGTTGCACCAACGAGAGTCAAAACTATTTTGCAGCGCTGGAGGGATTAACCGAAGAAATGGAAGTTGAAGAAAGCATCGAAGGAAATTCTAATCAAGATAAGGGTGTAAATTTGATTCAGTATATAAAAAATAAAAATTAGGAGAAAAACTCACCTCGCAGTATTGCTGATTCCTCTGAAAAAGCCACCAGCAAGGTAAAAAAAGCTCTGCCAATCAATCTTCTTGGGTAAAGCGGAAAACATATGGTTGGGCTATTGGCAGCCGAAAATAAACTAACCAATTTCGAGATCAAAAGAGTTAACGGTGAAAATTTAACAATTAGAACGAAACCACTGGCTGAGTTCAAGTCACCTAAAGATACGCTGAATTCTGGGGAGGTTACACACTATACCTATACCCCAAAAAGTGAAAAAAATCCGACTTTATTGTTAAAGGGTTTGGACCGCGGAGAGGATACGATCGATCTTCTTCAAGTGCTCAAGGTAGCTGCACCCGAAATTGAATTTATTTCCGTAAAACTTTTGTGACAGTAGAAAAAAAGAATTTACCACTTTACCTTGTACAAATTACAAATAAAACCAGACCAAGTGCCCTTCAACAAATAAAGTGCTTGAATTTCAGAGTGGTCAGGTGGGAACGTCTCTAGAAAAGAGAAACAAACCCAAATACACCGCAGGTTCATACCTTCCAACTTCATCAAGCCCAGAGTATCATTTGCACTCGCCGCTTGAGGACCAGCAGAAAATGCTGCAAATAATGTAAATAATGTAAGTGGCAATAATGAGCTGCTTGTTGTTCTTTATCGGAGAGAATCGATAAACAAGCTTCAAAAATTAACTTTGTTTTTCAGCGTTTAGGTCTTTCAGCCACATTCCCATGGATAGGCTTCGTCTTATCTCGATCAACGTCAACTCTATTGTTTCTCTACATCGAAGTGATTATCTCTTTGAATTCATTGTTAAGCAAAAGCCTGACATAATGGTTCTCACTGAAACCCACCTCAATTCATGGCACTCCATGACATTCAAGGAAAGAAACGATACGATAAATGGTGATGGGGAAGGTGGAACCTTTATATTGGTTAGAAGACCCTATTCTTTCCAAAATATCGATAAAGTCAAATTCAAAAGCTTTGAATCTCTTGAAGTGTCCGTTATCAAAATCTCACTACCAGGTGGGGATAACCTCTTCGTTATCTCTGCCAATGCAATCATCGATTGAAGTTCAAAACAAGTTGAGTAAGCAGGAGAGTGCTCCTACCAGAAGGTCTTTGTAAACATCCTAGGGTTAGAAACAAGTTTTCTAATGGCGTGAATCGATAACTTGAGTTATTCATCCAATACTTAGATATGAAATCGTTCAAATTTATACAAAAGATGCACAGTTTCTTTCATAAGCACAGTGCAGCCGCCATTTCGATCTAGCTTAAATGATTTTTCTGAATGCTCGGCCGATTGAACATGTTCAAGTTAAACACTATTCCTTAAATTTTCATGAAAATTGAAAGAAAATAAAAGTGCCTAAGTCAATTTTAAATATATATAGGGTTTTCCAATAAGAGGTGTTATTTTGAATAGATCTTCTGATTTAACACCTTGCGACTTCTTCCTTTGGAGCCACGTGATAGAGAAGGCCTATGCCGATAGCCCAGCGTCAATTCAAGATCTCAAAGATGAAATTCGTGAGGCTATCGAGGACATAGGGCAACCACTTTGCGATTTGGTTATGGAAAATGGTCCTGTAAGCGTGCCGTAGTGGTTATTTGCTCAATGTTAATTATTGCTATTAACGGCATATCTTCTTCTTTATAATGAAATAAACATTCGATCATTTATTTTAAAAAATGGCATTTTTCTTTTAATATCAAAATAACACCTCTTATTGGAAAACCCTATATCAACCATAAACACGTGTTATTGTTGGTGTAATTCCATATAATTGAAATGGCTATAACTCACTTGATTATGATTCGATCTCAATTACATATATATCTTATGTTAGTCTATATAATTGCGAAATTTCAAGAAGTTTAAAGGTACCGTTTTGATTTTATGGGCAAAAATGTAAAATCTACAAATCATACTATTATTAACAAAGTTGAGTGAATTTCGATTTCTAAGGTATTTGTTGCCCTTGTACTCATAAAGGTCCACGTTCGTGATAATTTTCAGATTTTTCGGCTGAAAGGTGTCCAATCGCGAGGGGGGGGGGGGGACACAAATTTTGGGTACATTTTGCCTTCCCCTGGACCCCCTAATTCATAAAATGATTTTTTTATTTCAGATTCTAAAAGTTCCTGTCAAGACCTTTGATTTGGTACCCCACTTGACTACCTTTAATGAAAAAAATTTTTTAAGGGCCAATTCGTTATTAGGGGGGACCCCCCTTAAACATTTTTTAAATTCTTGTTGAGGCCTCAACTTTTGAGAGATTATCACTTTTGACCTTTTCACAGAGTTTGAGCATTCTAGCTTCTATAGTTTCTGAGGAAATCAGCTGTGACGCACGGACAGACGGACAGACGGACGGACGGACAGACAGACGGACAGACAGGTCGCGAAACTAGTAGGTCTTTGTAAAAAAAATTTTTACAAAGACCTAAAAAAATGGATTGGGGAAAGTTTCAAAAGAAGTTTAATCGAGATTACTAAAAGCAATGTTCTCCTCCTGATGATGGCAACGCTTCCTCAATGGTTCCTAATGACAGGAATCTTACTAACGATGAAATAGATCCCTATTTGTCGAAGTTAGAGAAGCTGACATTGGAAACGATTGAGAAAGTAGTTCCCAAGATTAAACATCGAAACAATATGGAAGGACATGAAACACCAACGATCGCAAGGTTGAAAAGATTGAAAAGGCTTTTTCTCACACGCGTCAACAATATTTATCGGGGATTTTTGGGCTACAATCATCCCTCGTTTGCTTTGTTGAAATTACACCTGAAGAATATCCGCAACTTAATCCGTTCATACTTCAGGAGTGATGTCAGCAATCAATGGGTGGAAAAACTGAGTGGTATAGCCCACAGGACCCAGATGGCGTTTTCGCAAAAGTAAATAGTCAAGGAATCGAATCTTGGAGTCGCTAGTGATGAAATAAATCTTCTCGACAGGGCTGCCATCGAAATTGATAGTACGACTCCAGATAGAAATGGAAACAGGATTATATGTGATGGATTGCAGAAACTTGCACTGATTGGAATTCATTTTGAATTGTTTCATCTACCAAGCAAAAGTTTCCGATTTCAAATCAAGCCTGAACAGCAAATCAATTCTTCATTTCAATAAAATATTAACATTTGACATCATACCGAGCTTCAATCTTACTGATTATTGTGTTTCATATTTGGCAGGATAAAAAACAAGAAATCATATGGTGCTGACGGTATTCTAAATATAGTTCTCAGACACTTGCCTGTGGTTGCTATTAGGAATTCTTGCATATCGTTCAACAACATGTTGACCAATTCATATTTCCCAAATGAGGCCAAGATATTTCCGATCTTGAAGAAAGGAAAAGAATCTTCGTGCCGTATAAGCTATCGCCCAGTCAGTTTGCTGCCTAACATCAGCAAGGTGTTAGAAGTGATCTTAAAAAAAGCATTGAATGCCCACATTGAGAAATATGAGTTGATGCCGAATTGCCAATTTGGTTTTCGTGCCAGGCATTTGACCATACATGCGATAACGAAAGTAATCTTAGACATCTGTTGGAAACTAAACAACAGAGAATGTGTTGGAGCGTATATCATTGATATGGAGAAAGCCTTCGATATGGTATGGTTAGATGGAGTAATTTTTAAATTCCTTCAGGACAGGTCCCCAGATACTTGTCGCCATGATGTGCAATATGCCAGTTGGGGGTTAGGGGTCAGACCCCCCCCCCCCCGAAATTTTAATAAAAATTACTTATAAGGTTATTCAGTGTCGTGTTATTTATTTTATGTAAAAATAAACGGTCCATAAAATCTAGATTTTCCTTTTCTAGAACTGAGTACAAAAGACAAAACATAAAAATATAAAAAATCCATCGATAACGAAAACGTAACGTAAACAATAATAATAAAACTCGGATGGTGGTTACAATCAGACTAAATTCATTTATTATGCAATTTTGATGAACCAGCAATACAACCAACTTCACTTAGACTAGGTTTCTTGTGTATTGCTAAGAGATGGCAATAACATTATTGTTTTGTTACACATTTTAACACCTTCCAATAACAAAATAACAAAAACAAAGACTTGACTCCAATCGTTGTGAATCAGGCGAAATACCTGATTTTTTGATAAAGTAATAGTATTTGATTGAGCCTAAGCTCTTAGTAAAAACATCTGCAGGCATTTCAGCTGTTTCAAGATAAGAAATATTTATGATATTATTATTTACAGCTTCTCTTCCAAAATGGTACCTTATATCTATGTGCTTAGATCTACGATGAAAGACACCAGTTTTTCAGCACTTTGGCTATCATTAAACAACGTAATAGGTCGTGAATTACCTACAATTTTAACCAATATATTTTCTAAGTGGATAGCTTCTTTACTAGCGTCAGACATTGAAATGTACTCTGCTTCGGTACTTGATTATGCTACATTTCTTTGCTTTCTGAATTCAACTGTAATGACTTAGTTTGACAATGTGAAACAAAACCCTGGATATGATTTCCTATCTGTTAAATCTGAACCCGAGTCTGCATCTACAAAATCCTCAACAGAACTATTATCTTTTCTAAAAATAAGATGTAGTAATCTAGGAGCTATGGCTCTAAAAGCAGCGCTGACACAGGCACACAGCACCAACTCAATTTAACAAGGAGTAACCATTCAGTCACCTTCCTCATCGTAACACTCGGTTTTTTTCGCATGAAAAATAAGTAAAAAAAAAAATAAAAAAATTTCTTTTGTACTTAACACCCGGGAAACAAAATTCTAAAACTGTTTTAATGTGTAGTGATTTTATTTCAATATCTTTTGAATATAATTTAGCTAATTGCGGTGTAACGCGGTATGCAAATGCTTAGAACGAAACGGTTAACCCCTTAAATTATAGGAACGATAAAATCATTGTATCATTTAATCCCCACAAAATTTGTCAAATTTTACCCATTCCAACCATAATATTAATTAAAAATTGTTTTGTTTGTCGGTAATTAACGCGTGCCTGTCCTATTCTTTCGATTTATTTCCCCCTTAATTACGCCTAATAATTATAAACATAAATTGCTTTCAATTGAAAACTTAATCGAATCTACACAAAAAAATAAACAATTTAGAATTTTAAAAATAACCGAAATGAGTGTGCATTATCACCACCGCATGTTCACACATAGATGGCACTTCTATTTCCACATGGTACGAGCGAGGTTATTGCGTGTGCCTCGAACATGTTTTCAGTGAACAGTTTCCCATAAACCGCTCCGTGCACAAGGCGGATACGAGTAAGTGCCAGTGAAGTGTCAGGTGAAGTGATTTGAATGGTTGGCGAGGGAGTCTTATTAAGAAAACCGTGAGTAAACTAATATTAGTTTTTCTAAGGATTTTTTTTTTCGAATTAGTGTAAAAAGTTTAAGCCATGATAAGACAGTTGCTGGAACAACTTAAACGATGACATGGGCTGGAAATCAAAATTGCGGATTCCTCCGAAGGATAATAGACCTAAGACTAGTGATGTAACAGACCCCAGAGAAAATGAATTCGAAGAATTCTGTTTGAAACGAAAAATATTAATGGGAACCTTCGAGAAGGGCTGGGAGGAACCGTCGCCTATTCAAAAGGCGGCTATACCAATTGCTTTAAGTGGTAAGGATATATTAGCACGAGCGAAAAACGGTACTGGGAAAAACCGGTGCTTATTGCATTCCCGTAATCGAGCAAATCGACCCATCTCGTGATGTTATCCAAGCTCGTGTCATCGTACCATCGAGAGTGTGACTTCTGCTTGCGGGACTCAGCAGGCGGAAATCGGACACGTTAGAACGTGGAGTGTAGTTTAGGACGAACGGGGGCAGTGTAAGTGGCAGTCAGCTAAACTGTGTTTTGTCTCATTTTCTTCGACGCTCTTTGTATCACCTGTCCTGCTTTCGTTGACTGCAAGAAAATTCCTTTTCGAACTAAAAAGAAAAGGGACTGTTTGGTGGATTGTTATTGATATGAAGTTCTGTGGAAAAATCTTTTGTTCATGAAAGCTTCAAGCCAGAGACAAAAACGCAATTTAGCAAAGACTCGAGGCAAAAGTTGGATAATTGGAGTTGTGCGAGTGTATAGGACAGTTAATGGTTGTTTTGTGCGTGTCCAGAGATTGCTAAAGTATCCGAGTTCGGGTCAGTTAATGAATCTACGCGTGCGAATCCGCCAGTGACACAAATTATGTTTTGTAAGCGATTCGAAGGGACGACGAAGGCAGGAAAGTGTGCAACATAGAGCAAATGGAAGCAGTGAAGACTTTGTGCATTTAGTATGGGTTTTACTACGTTGAAAGGGGAGTATCGCTATTCGTTAGTGGTTATTGGATTTATAGCCCAGTCATATTAGGGCTTTCACCTCGGAATGAAAGATAATAAGCTGCAAATTGGTATGAACCTTTGTTTTGTCATTCTAAATGTTGTCTCAAAAGTCACAATCGTTATCGTGTTCGCGTCTCAAGATATTCAAGGTCAAAGGTCACAAAAATCGGTTTTTCGCGAATATCTGGCTTCCTATCGGTTAAATGAGATTTGCATTTATTATAAAAGTTGTAGGCTATAAAATTCCCTACAACTTTTGTTTAAACTTTTTTTTCATACGACCAACCGTTTTGAAGGTAGAGCGCGAAGAGTGCACATCGTACAGTCATATACGGCCTAATGCAAGGTCAAGCGTGAGTTATGGTTATCAGTACGTTATAAAGTCAATTATTTACTTGGAAATTATAATTTATATATATATATTTACAAACACATTATGGCTCAGCAATTGTTGTTGTATTTGACGGATATTCGGACTATAGTAAAAATATTAAAGCACTGGAACAACAAAGAAGAACTGCTGCACTTTCAAAATCATATGAAGTTTGTTTTGACGAAACAATGGTTGTGCCAATCAGTCAAGAAAAATTTTTATCAAATCGGTCTAATAAAAAAAAATTTATCGACATGCTTGTTGAAAAATTTAAAACTGTTAATATCACAACAAAACAAGCCAGAGATGATGCTGATGTTCTCATCATTGACACAGCTATTGCCTTATCAGAACATCAAAAGACTGCTGTCATCATAGGAGAAGATATCGATTTGCTCGTTATTTTAATTGGACGTACTCAGTCACATCATCAGGAAATTTTTTTGAAAAAAGTTGGCAAAGGCAATGTCAAAACACAAATATATTCTACTAAAAGTTTTGACCAATATCCTCGTACTAAAAAGCACATTTTATTTTTACACGCATTCAGTGGCTGTGACACGACTTCTGCGCTATTTAAAAAAGGAAAAAAAACTGTTACTAGAGCATTGGAAAAAATTCCTGATTTAGATAAACTGGTGGAAGTATTTCAACAAGAAAACTGCCCAAAACAAACATTATTAGAAAATGGAGTGCGCATCTTGTTGGCATTATATAATGCTCCAAAATCTGAGGACAACATTGATCATTTCCGCTACACGCAATTCATCAAATTTACAAAACTAAATAAACCTGTACAACTGTCAACACTTCCACCAACAAGTGTAGCAGCTCATCAACACATAAAACGTGTCTACTACCAGATTCAAACGTGGTTAGGGAAGGACTTAGAACCTAAAGAATGGGGCTGGATGCTTGAAAATGAAATCCTGGAGCCCATACGAACGTTATTACCTCCAGCACCAGCCGAACTACTAAACGTAATATTTTGCAATTGCAAAAATGGTTGTGGTTCCCGCTGTGGATGCAGAAAATCAGGGCTACAATGTTCTTTAGCTTGCGGCCAGTGCAACGGACAAGCTTGCCTCAACGCTTCACTGTATCCAAGTAATCCCGATGAAGAAAATACATATGATCCCGATATTCTGGAAGGTTTGGAGATGAACATGACAGATAATGAGGATGATGACAATGAATCGAACATTTTTGAGCGACAAGAAGAAGAAGACGACGAACAAGAAGAAGATAATTAGCTTCCATTTCCAATTTCATTACAATTAAAATCAACAAAGATACTTTTGATATTTGAACTCACATTTTGATAAATGTATATTATGCCGTATTTAATAATAAATAAAAATATGTGTAAAATATATACTCTTACTATCATTTTAACTTAAAATAAAACTAAAATATATAATCCAGAATTAATAATATTTTATACTTAAATAGTTAAATATGAATAATTATATATAAATAATCAAGTTACTTACTTTAATTAAATATAAATAATTAATAGTTAGTACATAAATAATAGGCATTGTTTAATAATTATAATTTCCAAGTAAATAATTGACTTTATAACGTACTGATAACCATAACTCACGCTTGACCTTGCATTAGGCCGTATATGACTGTACGATGTGCACTCTTCGCGCTCTACCTTCAAAACGGTTGGTCGTATGAAAAAAAAGTTTAAACAAAAGTTGTAGGGAATTTTATAGCCTACAACTTTTATAATAAATGCAAATCTCATTTAACCGATAGGAAGCCAGATATTCGCGAAAAACCGATTTTTGTGACCTTTGACCTTGAATATCTTGAGACGCGAACACGATAACGATTGTGACTTTTGAGACAACATTTAGAATGACAAAACAAAGGTTCATACCAATTTGCAGCTTATTATCTTTCATTCCGAGGTTGACCCCTTTTTTTACCTAATATGACTGGGCTATTATTAGAAACGCCAAGGTGATGCTCGTCGTAAGCCGCGACAATAAAGCGTGTATTACTGTTGTTTATTCCGATCTGCTACGCCGATCTCGAACTGAATTAATGAAAACATTGAATCGAACTTCCTGAACGTGCTTAAAATAAATTTGAGCTTAACCGACAGTTTATCGGCTTTCTTTATATTGTTTCTTCGTGAAATGTTAGTAATAGTATTTCCTGTGAAACTTTAGCCAGACTTAATTTGGGGAAAATAGACATTTATCAATCCACAATGGTTATTTCCGCTGAATCTTTTCGCAACTATGAACTTGTTCTGAAAAATCTTCTGGCTGGGGGAATTGCTGGGATGTGTTCTAAAACTGCTGTAGCGCCATTAGATAGGATAAAAATCTTACTTCAAGCACATTCCTCTCATTACGAACATTTAGGGGTGTTTAGTGGTCTCAGGCACATAATATTGAAGGAATCATTTTGGCATTGTATAAAGGCAATGGAGCACAGATGATTAGGATATTTCCGTACGCAGCCACGCAGTTCACATCCTTTGAAATGTACAAGAAGTACTTATCGCAGTTTGAACTACATTTAAAAGTTTGTAGTACACGCGGATAAATTTATAGCAGGAGCTTGTGCAGGACTGACGGCTGTTACATTGGCATATCCACTAGATACAATTCGTGCTCGTTTAGCATTTCAAGTAATGGGAGAACACAAATACACTGTAATTTTGCAGTGTGTTTCTGAAATGTTCCGCAATGAAGGCGGAATACGTGCACTTTACAGAGGGTTTTTTTTCCTACTTTAACAGGCATGGTCCCGTATGCCGGGCTGTCATTTTACTGTTTTGAGATGTTTAAATTTTTTTGCATGAAGTATTTGCCAAAGTACGCATGAAATAAATGCGAAAGGAATACTGGTGGCCTTGTTTTACATATACCTGCAAAACTGGTATGTGGTGGCTTAGCTGGAGCTGTTGCGCAATCAATTTCATATCCCTTGGATGTTACTAGAAGAAGAATGCAACTCGCAATGATGAGCCCAGATACAACAAAATTTGGGATGGGAATGATGCAAACATTAACGTTAATTTACCGTGAAAACGGTATCGTTCGAGGATTATAGCGAGGAATGTCAATTAACTATTTAAGAGCAATACCCATGGTAGCTGTTTCATTTTCCACATACGAAATACTTAAACAAGCTCTAAAATTGGATACAGGGATGAAAATTTAATTTTATATTGGCCTAAAACATTTCAATCATCAAAAGTTCATACATTTGAAGCAAAAAGTGCATTGTCTTAATGCGTTATTCTCTAAGTTGCAAATAAGCCAATCGATATTATTTTGCAATTCAACGCGACGTGTGGAATTGCTGGCTAAGAAGATCACGGAATTTGGTTATTGTTGTTACTATATCCATGCCAACATGGCGCAGGCGCATAGAAATCGTGTTTTCCATGAATTTTCGACAGGGGCTATGCAGAAATATAGTCTGCTCTGATCTTTTTACACGTGGTATTGATGTATAGGCTGTGAATGTTGCTATTAATTGCGATTTTTCACGTATGGCTGAGACTTACTCGCGTCGTATTGGCCGTTCAGGGCGTTTCGTACCTTTGGGTATTGCCATCAATCTAATCGCATATGAGGATCGTTTCGATTTGCATCGCATTGAAAAGGAATTAGCCCCTGAGATTAAACCAATTCCAAAGGTGGTCGATCCTTCGCTTACGTTGCCAACTCGTTACCAAGTTTGCAAAGCGGTAACGGAAACGACATGAGCAATTCATCAATCAATGAAGAAGGGAACGTGAGCAAGTGGAAAAACGTGGGAAGAACGATGTCTCTGAAATAGTTAAATGCTACAAGTGTGTTAGTCCGTGCGGGAATGCGCGAGTGCCTGATTTATGTGTGAATGTATTCGCGTTTTGGATTTATAGTACTTTATGAATGAACAAATTGTGAATGAAACGGCGTGAATGAAAATTTTGATTTTAATACTTATGCGATTCGAATGATAAATTATGAAAGGGATTGTAGCGGATTGATTACCAAAGTGTTTTTAAGAGTATTGGGAGGAGAAAAGAAAAATTAACATCATGAAAAGAGCTAAAGTTGGTCGCGTTAGCTTTAATGAGGACTAGGGGAAGGAGTTAGATGAATCTGTAAATAGTGCAGAACAGTTTGGCCCAATATATGGGGCCTAGAATGATTTGGCAAAACGAACTCAGGCTCTGATTTCTAGAGTCCAAACAATAATAAAATTGAATTTAATAGGGATAAAGAAAGAGCGCACTTTGATAAAAGGGTGTGAATAATGGACGAGTGGGAGCAGACGCGACCAAAATGTATGAAATAGGCAAATGCAAATGCACAGAATTTTTTTTAAATGAACGTTTGCATGCAATCCCGTATTGATGAAAATAAGCTCATTTCGCGTCCATTACTTTATAGGTCTTTGTTCGATACGTCAAGTTCAATATGCGTTATTTCAGGTTTGTGACAGAGACAACTTCTACCATGCACAGCGAAAGAAAAGAAGAAAAAAAAAAAAGGAAAAACTTCGCATATTGCTACTTTTTCTACGACAGTGCCTGTAAAAAAATGATAGCAGCTGCCAATATCGCCATGAGCCATCAGCATTAGGTCCCGAAGTGTTGTGCAACAGGTGGTTGGAAGGCCGAGGTGAAGATCTTCATTGTACGGAGCGGCACATGTTGATTGGGAAACGGCGGGACCGTACTCCCTGTTTCTGGGAAAACACACCGTTTGGATGCAAAAGGCGCATAGTGTATTCAAACATAGTTCAACAAAGAGTGATATATCAACTGAAAAGTTAGATCCAGGAGAATTAGTCAAATCAATCAATCCATATATTGACCAACGGATTGCATATAAAGAAATATTAAACATTAAAAGCCGTAGAATAAGTAGCAGCAAGCATTACCACGTTCAAAGACCATACGTTTGTGATATTCAAAAAAAAAGCTTACATGTATTTACACTTGAATAGCTGAATTTTTATATGATTGTATACACACTTAGGATATATTTTATGCCTTCCTACTCGTGTACTAATAGTTGTTATACGAATGCGAATCTACACTACCAAAAGAAAGAAGTCGTGACTCATAAGTTACAACCGGTACAATAATACGCTTCAAAATGAATTACAGGACTTGCTTACCTACAATTCGTCAACGAGCGCTCGTCGTCGAGGGAAGGGTATTGTAAGTACCATTTTTTTAATTTAAATTTTTTATTATATATTTAATTATTTACCTATTTATTGCAATGTTCTATACGAAACAATATCATTTGAAAAATCTAAATGTAAAACAATAATCTGGGTACAAAAGCATACAACGTCATAATGATTGAAAAAAAAATATCAAACTATACAATCGGGAAAAGATGTATGGAAGCAAACACAGAACAGGATAAATTAGGGAAAAATATATCCTAATATGTAAAATAGTGCATAGACTGTCACAATCTGTATAATGTGATGTTTTCAAGTTATGTTTTTTTTTTCTAACCAAAATAGCAGGCGTATGCTAGTTCTTATAATATTGGCACACAATATTTAATTATCTCAAATATCCGCATGTACGATATGTATCAATATCCTATTCAAAGAACCGAAACTACGCGAATATATTCTACACAAAATATATGAAATTGAAATCAGGTTTCTTAAATACTAGCGTAAGAATATAAATATATTCAAACCAAAAGAAATTTAAAAAGCAATATTTTATTATTTCCATAATAATAGTGTAACTTATGTTGCTATGTACAATTTTTCTCCTATTTCTTATGGTCGTGATGTGTATGCTATAGTAACGTGAACTATAATTCTTTGTAACTTCAAGTAACAAATTTTGTACACGACGTATCAATTTTTTGGTTAGGTCACTGTGTGGTTTAAATCTACGATTCCTAATATAATATAATTTATTTTCAAAAAATTATATAAAAATAAAAAAAGAATGCTGAATTAAACAAAAAAATTGGTCTTTTCCCTTCCGGTTTTCTGACCGAGTATAGGACCCGGTACGGTGGCAGGCTTCCACCCCAAGATATGAGCCAGCCACCGGGTACAATTTAATCCTTTTTGTTTCAGGTGACTTTATGGGTTGAGTGGCCCAAGCCAAGTGCCTTTTTATGGCATAGAGTTATGCAATTCAATTGTATAACTCTATGATAAAATTGGTCACCGGGGTACTCCCCTTCTGATGGGAAAGTTCATATAATTCAAGTTGTATGAGTTTTCCACTCAGAAGAGGAATACCTGGCCACTTCAACAATTTAACATTGGATTTATTCCGGTTGGGTGGGCATGAAGGGGCTCCACCACCACCCGGTTGCCCCTCTTTCATTTGTGGGCCCTGAATGTATTTGGGTAAAGACGAGGTCACCCCCAAAATAGTCTTTCTTGTCAGGTTGCACTTGTTCTCGCAACAAGTCGTAATTCCTTCGTGGAGGTTATCTACAGATTTGCGACTTCGGTCGTCCTCTTGATCTCTGCAAGCAATTCGTGAATGCGAAATGTTTTGTAGTGAGTCCTCGTGCCGGG
This sequence comes from Odontomyia ornata, assembly GCA_963969285.1. Classification (NCBI taxonomy): domain Eukaryota; kingdom Metazoa; phylum Arthropoda; class Insecta; order Diptera; family Stratiomyidae; genus Odontomyia; species Odontomyia ornata. The sequence goes on from OZ017739.1 coordinate 154,898,395, forward strand.
GAAACGAACCCGCCCCACGACACCGCAATGCTAGCCTGCCAGCGCATTCACGCGTCTCCGGACGAGGGCATTCTCGGCAGGAATCAACACCTTCCTCTGCCGAGGCAGCAGAACATCGCTGCGGTCCTTCACGGACTTATTGAAAACTTCATATTCACTACAAAGACCATAATTTTTAGTGCAGCACTTCAAATGTTTTAACACCCTCTTAGCATGTTTTCAGTGGGTTTCATTATAAGAATTATTTAATCGATTAAGAAAACTTACACTATATGAAATGTCAGGTCTAGTTAAGACTGATAAGTACTTTAAGCTACCTAGAAGTTGCTGATAGGGATACTCATAGGAAACTTTCCCAGCTTCTGCCAATTTGAGATTCCATAGGAGTACGGATAGGTTTACATTGGGGCATATAGAACTTTTCTAGTAAATATATTCGTCTTGATCAACAGATATTACATTTTTACCCATTTTAACTTTCAGTCCCAAACATTGTTTCAACTGCCCTAGATCTTCTGCTCAACTCATCTACTAACAAATCCAAGGCTGATTTACTTTTATAAAAAACAAAAATATTATCTACGAACAAGGCAATTATCATTTTAATGTTTCCTTCAAATTTAGTGTACAAACATGGTTCATATTTTGATTTTTTATAGCCTAAACTTTGCAAATAACTATCAAATCTATGGTTCCATGCTCTGGAAGACTGTTTTAGTCCATAAATAGCACGCTTTAATTTAAATATTTTGTTATCAGCCTTGTTACAATCATCAATAATATGTTTGTTCATGTACACTGTTTCTTTCAGTAAACCATTTAAAAAGGCAGTTATTACGTCAAGGTGACATACATCCAAATACAATTTTACTGCTAATGCAAACAAAAGTCTCAAAGTGGAGTATCGAAGTACGGGGGGAAAAGTTTCATGATAATCTTCATCGGCTTTTTGAGAAAAACTTTTCGCCACTAAACTTGCACGATATCCCACATTGTTGTCGCTGTTATATTTTTTTTTAATATCAACTTGCATTGAACCACTGTTTTGTGTTTGGGACGGTCCACTTCCTCCCAGGCCTCATTTTCTTCAAAAGAATTCAACTCTGCCTTCCAGAACTGACTTTCAGGACCATGCAAAGCTTCTTCAAGTGTGATGTGTCCTCCATCACTTCCTTTTTGATATTCTGCAAGACTCAAATTGTTCATACCATATCTCTCTGGTTTTCTTCTAATTCTCTTTCCGGTTTCTTGAATTTCTGGGTTCACAGGTGTTATCTCGAAGTCTGAGGTAATAATTATAATCAGTAATCACCAAAGAATCTTCTAGATCTGGTACAGAAGTTCTGTCACTGTCATCTTCTTCTTCAGAATTGGATGTTTCTAATCTGGTCATGTGGTCATCTGACATATCTGGCCTGTTCTCCGATGCAACTGGTAAAGGTTTACACTGCACTGCAGTATCAATTGTATTCTGGTCTGGATGCTCCATAATGACTATGTCTCTACTCATGGTCACAGAACTAGTATTACGATCATATAGGTACTTTGTATCCCTTCACATTCTCATCATAGCCTACAAGAATAAATTGCTTCGCCTTCTTGTCCCACTTCTTCCGTCTTTCTTTTGGGACATCCGCCATGTCAGTACTTCCAAATACATGTAAATAACTTAAGTTCGACTTCTTGCCTGTCCAGACCTCATAAGGAGTTTTATCATTCAGTCCGGAAACTACAGATCTGTTCTTTAAGTATACCGAAGTATTCACAGCCTCAGCCCAAAACTTTTTATCTAAGCCGGCATCAAACAGCAAGCATCTAATCTTCTCTACTACATACCTGTTCATACGTTCGCATACGCCATTTTGCTGTGGTGTGCAAGCATTAGTCTTTTGGGGGACTATTCCTTGCTCCGCTAAATACTTCTCAAACTCAAGGCTGCAGAACTCACCTCTTTTGTCCGTTCTAATAGTTTTGATTTTCCTGCCTTTTTGTTTCTCACCTATGGACTGAAAATACTTGAATTTAGTGAACACTTCATCTTTTGCTTTTAAAAAATAATCGAACGCCATCTTACTTTAGTCGTCTACAAACAAAACATAATACTTAGACTTCACAATTGACAGGCATTTCCTCGGGCCTCCCACATTCGCATGAATTAAGTCCAGCGCTCCTTCGGATTTCGAACAGCTTTGTTGATATGGTAACTTCGTCTGCTTGCCTTCACAACAAACAACATAATCCGATATTTAAATTTTTGCCACTTCAGGGGAAAAAATATCGTCTACCGCCTGTTTCATTTTATTTAAGCTGGCAGTATTTATGTGTCCTAAGCGTCTATGCCACATCCTGCTCTTTGTCACTGTTGGTATCGCTGCTAATGTCTCATCCGCTTCCAAAGTATGCAATCTGTACACGTCGTTAATCAACTCAGCTTCACCTGCAAAAACTTACTGATTATAGATGTAGCAAGCATTTTTCTTGAAAATCACCCTACTTCCATTTTCTATCAGTTGACTCACAGAAAGCAAATTTGTTGTCAATGCTGGTACACACTTTAGATTGGAAACTGTGATTTCACACTTGCTATCGTTCACGACTGTTACCATGTTTACATCACCAGAACATAACATTGGCACGATGGTCTGATTTGCAATTATGATTTCCTTTGTATCGAAGTTCTGTGATAGATTCGCGATCAAGTCTCGTCTCGCAGTCATATGTTTACTGGCACCGCTGTCAACATACCAATTCTTCTGGTTAAATTTTCCGGTCGGAAATATGGCACTAAAAGCGTTTGATTGTCTTTTTTTGCTTTTATCCAAGTTTGGGCACTGATTTTTGTAGTGACCGGTTTGTTTACGATTGAAACACTTTATATTTTTAACATTTTTCACGTCTGACGATTGTTTCATACCAAATTGGCTGCCGTGTTTGGTGCTGCCATATCTGTGACGCTGCGAATCCTGAGATTTTTTGCGAAAAAATGCGTTTTCGTAGCTGGAGATAGCACCTACATCAGAAGACATCCATTAACTTTCTTTTATAATATCTGCGGTTATGTCAATCCCCGAGTGTTCGATGGCCATTATAATTGGAGCATACTTATCCAGTAATCCAGGCAGCACCAATGGACCAATCCACTCATCCGTTATCCTGAAACCTGTTCCTTGCACTCGTTGTCCCGTTTCTATTATTTAAGTGATATAGTCCGTCATAAATTAACAATTTTCTAGGCGAATATTGATGAGGTTTCGAAGTAAACTAATCTTCCTCGTGTAGCCTGAATCTTCTTCTTTGTCCATAGATCATAGGTTGTTTCTGCCTGCTTTGAATGAACATAAAACACTGGATCGATTGTGAGGATTAATTTTGCTCTCGCTTTCGAATCTTCGGTTTTCTGGGCTGCAGTCGCACATGCCGGTAACTTCGCTACAATGGCGTACATTTGACGCCGCGAAACACCAGTCGTCATAATTCTCACGACCTCTAAGCTTTGGAACGTTTGCAATATAGTTCTGCGACATTTTAAAAACTAACAGGTGTCAAAAAAAACTTTTTTACGAAAATGAGTCTGGGCCCATAACCTAATAATAAAACTCGAATGGTGGTTGCAATCAGACTGAATTCATTCATTATGCAACTTTGATGAACCAGCAATACAACCAACTTCACTTAGACTAGGTTTCTAGTGTAATACTAAGAGATGGCGATAAGATTATTATTTTGTTACACATTTTAACAAACAATTCTTCTCGTTCCGTTTTTACCCGTTCACACCTAGCTGGATTGAAAAGTTGTCTGTCCTATGTCTGTATTTTCCGACCAAAGGATGGCGGAGTCCGGAAGGAAAATGGAGGACAGGCTGCAAGCGAAAAATAGCAATAGTGTATCATTTATGTTTTCACTTTTGGTAATTTAAATAATTAACTTTATTTTCGAGATAACTCGCATAGTGCATATAGATGCTAAGTTGTCCTAGAAAAATCCATTGTTTTTCGGTTACTTCACATTGAAGTTTTCAATTTTGGCGTTTGACGAATAAGAATTAACCTTCAACAAGCTATTACTCCATTTGTGATAAGTCTACAGACAAAAGAAGAACCGCCCAGAGTTTTGGTTCAAAACCTGTTACTTTCACCCGCGATTAAGTCGAAAAGTATTGACTTTCAAAAAAACTTTGCAGACATAATTTGCACAGAATTAATCAATCTATCCATTCCTGGACCTATATTCAATGAAAAAAAATTTCACCCTTGAGAAGGGGTGCTTTTTAACCCCCCAGGCAAAAGCAACCCCCGCCACGGCGTCTACGTTGAAGTAGAGGATAAGTAGAACCTCAATCCAAATGTTTGTGCGAATCGATGCTGTTCGGCAGAATAGTACGGGATTGTTGGTCAATGACTGGACTGAAAATTTAATGCTTGATTTTAATTTCGCTAGTTTCTTGACACTGAGTTTGGTTCTTTAAGAAGACCATTCAATTTTTTCAAATGCAAACAACGATTTGACCGACATCCAAAATAACAAGAGCTTATGGGTTTTATACGTACATTTTTTGCTTTTTAGAGTTGCGTACATTGAAATGGAAAAAAATGAAATCCTTATAGGATCACTCGTGTGTCTGTCCGTCCGTCTGTCATAGCGAATTTACTCCGGAGGCACTGCATGGATTAAGCTCAAATGTGATATACATATGAACTCTTGCGAACCAAACCTATTCGTGTAAATTAAAAATATTTACTTTGGAGATAGGCGTAACTTTTTGGGTAGGAGGGGGGATGAAAAAAGTATTCCTAAGTGAATCGTGTTATATATCAAATGAAAGGTATTGTTTTGAAAATCTCAAACATGATTTTTTGATAATTTTTAAGTTAATAATTTTTGAGTTATTAAAGAAAATAAATGATCTTCGAAACTACGAGCCTTAAAATTTTGACAAAAAGACAAGAAATAGTTCTTCACCCCTAGATTACTGGAAAACTATGCAGAAATCTATAGTCTCAACAAAGCATTGTTAATTTTTCAGTATTGATGGTAAAAACATGAAATTTAAGCTATTTTCTGCCCCATTTATAACCATATATGCATAAATAATCCATGCTCTTCAAATAAAAAATTACATTCGAATTCATTTGGAGCGCATGCAGTGTAATAAAAAATTATAAAAAATACTGCCTACCCTATTAACAGTAACACATCAAAAAGTGAAAAATCAGAGCGCCCACTAGATATCGTCTTCGTTCACATATTTGCTAATATACTCGTATGACAACATGGAATTCAAATTTCCCTCTTCAATTTGTATCTGACAATTTTTTCACAAGCGCAAAACAAAATGAAGCTATATATTAACAAATCTACTGGATTAAAACTTGGTTATAAGGAACTCTTTCTATGCGAGTTCCACTCGCACTTGCTCTGTACGAGTATTACTCGTTATATTCACGCATAACTTTTGAACACAGATGGGTAGAGCTGCTGTTTTTTTTCACTAATTTATTGAATCCGTCAAGAAGAAAAGAGTTCTGCATGAAACAATTATCAGTTTTCTAAAAAGTAAAATGATAAAATTTGCTAGATATCTCTAAATTTAGTAGTAAATTTAAATATTTTTTCCCGGTTGAAAAAACACAAATTGCAATTTTCATCATTTTTGGCTACATTTTCTTTATGGAGATGTCGATATGTAGCAGTAGTTGATTATTGAATTCAGTTATTGTATGAATGACAATTTGGTTCCAGAATTTTAAAGGCTTCGCCACACAGAACACGGTCTGCCATTGAGGCAACCATCCATTATAGACCGCAGCAGGCAGCGTTCTGATATTTAAAAAAAACTGACCGGCAATTAATTTGACAGAAACAAAGCAAAGTATCGTGATCTATGTGGCGTCGATTCTACCCGCGGTGGCCAACAGCGTTCTGTCAAAGCGCTTTATTAAATACTTATCGATAAACATTTTCAAAGAATATAAAGCAAATTCTAAACAATTAAAAAAATACAACTAAATGACCGAAATGGCTCCCTGAATTTATACAGTATTAATTAAAAAATCATTAATCAAAAAAAAACAATTTAAAAATTATTACAAATTTTATGATTTAATTGGAAAAGGCAGAAAAAACCAACCAACACTAATCAAAAATTAATTATAATATTAACACAACAGAGTAGTCCGTGTGGTGTAGTGGTTAGAGCACTTATCCAATCAAAAACATATTGATTTATCTCCAAATACACGAGTGCTTCTAGAGGGACGTCGCCAGTAGCGAGACAATTCGCAATATAGAGGGGAACGGCTGTGAAATCCAGGGGTTTTCGCTCACAGTTACAGAAATTGCGATATGATTCCGAAGAAGTTTCAATATGAATATATCGACTCTCGTCTTCTTCTTCTATTTTATGTATAGTGTTTCCAATCCGTCTCAGGCTTTCTATACAAACAAGTACATGTACGGACATTTCCTTTGGAAAAATCTCAATCTTTCTATAGTACGCACTTTGGTTGTACCAGATCTGACATCCATATGGCAAAACTGGTCTAACCTGGGTCTTGTAACAGATTACTTTGACCTTTTGATCAATGCATCTGAAATTACTGCTTTTTGTGCTTTATTGAGCATGATTTTGATATGCTCAGCATAGTACAGATAATTATCGAGATGAACACCGAGGTATCGAGCACAGGATACACCAACAGCATTTTGTGTGGAATAAGAATTGAGTTTAGAACATCGGTATGGAACGCCAGTATCACGGTTGAATTTTTTTAAATCGATTGGATATCTAATGTAACTGTTATCAGTATCCAAATAAGTTTTTTTTCTAAAATGTTATCTAACTGCCAAAAAATTCGAATAAATACGAATGCTGAAATAGTCGTTACACTATTTTTAGTCGCTAGAATATTAAAAATTGTCGCTAATTGGGCCAACCTTTCATTAGATCTAGTGACAAAGTCGGAAAGATATTGAAATTGAATAACTCTCAAGGACATATCGTCGATTTTCTGTCACTTACGTTCGTTGGACTCACCAGTGTGGAATGGTGTTCAATTAATTTTCAGTGGATTTATGGTCATTTGAATGTTTAAATTATTGCAACAAAAACAATAATTACTATTTAAATGCATATTTTTTCATCTTTGTTTTCACTAGAAATAAAATTATGGCAAATATCTGAACATGAATGGGGCAAATACCGATAATATTGGGTATACAATTTAATAACCGATCAAGTTCGTTCGATGAGACGGGGCATTATTATGCAATAAACGCCAGCTCCCCTTTTCACGGTACGGCTGAGCAAACGCTTCATAACACCAAGATAAAACACAGCAGTAATCGTTTGATCAGGTGGAACGAATTCACGATGAATAATAACCTCCGAATCGTAGAAATAAATCAACATTGTCTTCACTTTTGACTTTTTCGGATTGGGCTCGGTTGGGTGCTTCCATTCAGCACCTTGACGCTTGGTTTCGGGATCATATTGAAAAGACCATGTCTCGTCACCAGTCACAATCGAAAATTTCAAGTTTGGGTCTTTTTTTGACTCTTTAATCAAATCGGTACAATGTTGATCTTAATATTTGCTCTTTGTTCGAAGTTCATTTTTCGACCGATGCCACAAACACACTGTCACCAATATAAATCGATGTTTTGAAAAAGTTTCCATGGGACACATTGTGTAGCTCGATTTTTAACGTATCAGAATACATGCATTTGTGTAGCATTTCTGGGATTTTACAATATAAGGTCCGTAAAGGACCGCCGTTGTTGAGGAAAATGTTGGTGACGTTGCTGCTCAGCCAGCGATGGTCACGAACGTGTGTTCCTGGACAGGAGCAATTACCGTGGAGAGGATTTCGCGATCTCTGAGCTTGTAACAAATCCACAGGTATGCAGTTCCCATGATGATTACGATAATGGTGATTTGGGTGATTGTATTGTATTATGAATTTATCAATCGAAATCCAAACAGAAAAAAAGGGATTTGTTTTTGTAATTTGGCTTAAAAAACCACTGGCCCAGTGTGCCTGCTGAGCTTCCTATGTTTTTACTTTATTTTATCGTGGAATTGCAAACTGTTAACTAATATGTTTAAATTAAGTGACAAGAAAGCACTTAAAAAAGATTTTTTAAAAATTTCTTTTTCAATCGGGTTTAAATAGTTTTCATTTCTGGATTTTCAAAGTCCACTCAGTAGCACGATTAAACTTCATGAATGAAGTTTGAACGAAAGGCAAAAGAGTTTGTTTGGAGAATATATCCGAAATAACACACAACTAAAACAACATTGAAAAGGTTTGAAAAAAAAATTTATAACGAAAAAACGCTTATTTAACATAAGATATCAAATTAAGAACCCTATAGAATGGGCTTCGACTACAAATTTAAAATTTTTGTTCACACATCGACAAGCTGACTCCTCCGAAATTTTTCCGGATAACGGCTTTGGCAACAAGGTGTCTGGAGAACCTGTCCTGAAGGAGTTTAAAAATTAGTCCATCTAACGACACCTAATTGAAGGCTTCCTCCATATCAATCAGACACGCTCCAACACATTCTCTGTTGTTTAGCTTCCAAGAAATGTCTGAGGTTACTTTCGTTATCGCGTGTATGGTCGCATGTCTGGCACGAAAACTAAATTGGCAATTCGGCATCAACTCATATTTCTCAATGTGTGCGTTTAATGCTTTGTTTAGCATCACTTTAAATACCTTGCTGATGTTAGGCAGCAAGCTGATCGGGCGATAGCTTTTAGGGCACGAAGATTTTTTTCTTCTCTTCAAGATCGGAAATATCTTGGCCTTTTTCCAATCATTGTTAATAGCAACCTCAGGCAAATGACTGAGAACTATACTCGTATTTGGAGTATCGTTAATACCACATGGTTTCTTGTTGTTTATCTTGCCAAATATGAAACACAAGTTTTCATAGCTGACCAAATAATCAATAAGATTCAAGCTCGGTGTGAGGTCGTTCAGGCTTAATTTGAAGTCGGAAACGACCTCTGAAAGCATTTGATTCTCTCTCTCTAGTAGGAACCGTCATGTTCCTTAAAATAGCTATTAACCGCAGACTCTACCTCTTCATTGTTGGCAAATCTTTGTCCGCCGAGCCATTTTTAAAATTCGGAAAAAGAAAATAATCCCAAGGAGCCAGATCTTTGGCGAATAGGGTGCGTGAGGAAGCAATTCGAACTTCAGCTCATTGATTTTAGCCATCGCAATGACGCACGTGTAGACTGATGCGTTGTCGTGATGAAACAACACTTTCTTTTTCGTCAGATAGGGCCGTTTTTTCTTGATTTCATCTCTCAAACGCTGCAATCTTTTTCGAGATAATCAATAAATATTATTCCACGAACATCCCAGAAAACGGATGCCATGACCTTGCCAGCTGACTGAACTGTCTTTGCTTTCTTTGGAGCCGGTTTTCCCTTTTCAGTCCACTGCTTTGACTGCTCCTTGGTCTCAGGTGTAAAATGATGGACCCATGTTTCGTCCATAGTTGTGAATCGACGCAAAAACCCGGCTTTATTGCTGCGTCTCACGTTGCTGATTGTGCTCAATTGTGAGCAAACGCGGCACCCATCTTGCGCACAGCTTTTTCATATCCAAATTTTCGGTCAAAATGCGATGCACAGCACTTTTTGAAATGCCTGCCATGTCTGCTATCTCGCGCACTTAGTCCACGGTCATCCAACACCATTTTGTGGTATTTTCTACACATTTTCTGACGTAGTGTCCTCACTTGGTCGACCACTGCGGTGTTCATCTTGGCAGCTCGTCCGACCTAGCTTTAACTCAGCTACCCAATATTTGACTGCTGTAAACGAAGGAGCAAACTTCCCCAGAGTAGAATTCAAATCGGCTTTGATATCGTTTGGATTAGACCTTTCAAATGAAAGTATTGTATCACATAATGCCCGATTCACTGAGAGCGTTCAGTTTTGATGTCTGTAAAAAAATAATAATAAACGATCCGTTATGAATTTCTCACATTAAGTTATTGAAAGGTGGTATTTACAATCGCAGTAATTGTTTTTTTTAAAACTACCTGTATTCATAAGTCAGGTCGGGTACTTTTGGGACTACCCTTGTATATTATTGACAGTATTTCCTGCTGGTCCTCCATCCGCGCAGTGCAAATGATACCCCGTGCTTGACGAAGTTGGAAGGTACACACTGCGGTGTACGTGCATTTTTTTTGTATAAATTTAACTTTTGCTTCTTGATATCGATACACCACAGTTTAAGCAGCACAGTTTTCCTTTAGGCTCCGTTTGAGCCAATTTCCATTCACCGAGGGCACGAATTTCTTAACATTTTACAAACCGATAGTGGATGGCGCAGTTGGCAGCCGAAGGACCAAATCGTTGATATCGGTAACACTGGTTGATTTATCTTTTCTGGAAGCATTCCCACCTCATCATTCCGAAATCCAAGTACCTTATCAGTCGAAGGGCACTTACTCTGCTTTTATTAGAAATTTGTACTAGATAGAGCGATAAATTCTTCTTTTCGATGGTCGATCTACTTGTTGCAAAAGCTTTGACAGAAATGAATTCAATTTCTGGCGTAGCTTTCTTGAACACCTGAAGAAAATCTACCTTATCCTCTCCGCAGTGCAGATCCTTCGAAAAAAAGTCTGATTTTTTTGCCTTGCTGCTGGCTTTTTCTGAGGAACCAGCAGAACTGCGAGTTGGTTTCTTCTCCTTAATTTTATTATTTTTAAATATTGAATAAAATTTATATTATCTTTATCGGAATTACAGTCGACCCTTTCTTGAATTTTCATTTCTTCTGCCAATCCTTCCAGCGCTGCAAAATAGTTTTGACGCCGCCAGCACTTAGAATGTCTTCCGGGATCGTTTGTTTCATACTTTTCTTCACCTTTGTTTCCTGTTGGACTTGCTTTTGCTGCTGCGGCTTTTGAGTCATCATCCCTTTCTTTAATAGATCTTCGAGGGATTATACCCGTAGTTTTAGTTCATAATTTTCTTTACATTGTCTGACCGTTTCTTCATTTTCTTCAATTATTTACAGTTTACATCTGCCATCTGCGGACTTTTCTTGATTATGTTGTCTTTTGCTGATTGTCACCAGTTTCGTATTTGACGTTTCCTCAGCTTCCCCCAACAGTGGGAAGTCTTCGAGCTCCTCCATACCAGCATTCCCGAAGTTGTCTTTGGATTCTTCGCTTTTCTTTATGTATAGTATCTAATTAAAATAATGATATACGATATAAATTCCTAAAATCGATTGTTTCGACGATATAAGCTTTTTCCAATACAAATTAACATCGGACTGGCATTTTAAAAATTAATGTGATTTCTTAAAACTTTTGACAGGAGCGATTAAAAAACACATCTATATGCAACGAATGCTAGACATAGATATGGTCCGCGCGTAACAAGCTTTTTCAGGAACCATAGAAGATAGATACTATACATAAAATTTTGTAAAAAGTTCAAAAATGTGGTTTGACGGATTTTGGGTTTATAGTCGAAAAAACATGAGATTTCAAGGAGGGTGCATCTTCCCACATGAAAGTATAGGTACGAATATGATTTGGGAGGTGAAGTGTAATTTTGTGACATTTAATAAAGTTTGGTTAAGAGATCGTGTTTCTTGTGGATATTTGTACAGAATGTCTTTATTTTATGAGAAAATGAAGAGAAAAAGAACCTAATTTTGATGAAGGAATTTTCATTTAAAATATAGTTCCCGAAGTCACCGCATGATTTGAGAGCGGTGGCAGCGAGGACATTTTGACAGGTTTCGTATGTTCATTGATTCGAGAGAAAACCAAACCCTCATGTCAGAATGTTTTTGTACTGAACCCAATCATATGCGAACACCAACAATGAATGAAGTCAATAAAAACTTTAACGACGTGTACAGCAAATCTATACTCGCTTTAAAAGGAAAGCCTTTGTTACTTATTTTGAACCCGTCACCATTTTGTTGCAATATCACTAACATTGACTGAATGAAATCTCAACGATGTTTTATTCTTCATTTCATCGGAAAGTCAGAAGAAGATCCAATTAAAAATGTAATGCCTCGTTCGATGCAAAACCAGAATGGTAGAAAAATTGTGCATTTTTTTCATTGTATTCTGAGAACACTCAAATGGCTAATTCTTTCGTAAATACGATTTAACTTTATTGAAACTCCCAGATTATAAGGACCTTTCCTAAGACTACTTCAATTTAAATTTAAGTTTAACCGTATGAATCTAATGGGAAAAAAGCCGTATTTACATATTCTTCTTCGTAGCAAATAGCGCCTCCAACTGTCTCGATCCATTGACCGCGTCCTCCAATTTTGAAATCCGAGCAGCGATGAACTATCTTCGTCGACCGAGTCAGACCACCGTTTCCTCGGTTTACCCACAGGACTCCTCCCTTCATTCCCCCAACGAATACTTTTTGGGTATCCGTTGTTCGTCCATACGATTCATGTGGCCAGCCCATTGCAGCTTCCCCAGTCTTACAATTGTTGTGACGTCCGGCTCGTCAAAAATGTTATGCAGCTCATGGTTGTATCGAATTCACCATTGGTCCCCGTCTAGCTTCGCTCCGATTATTCGCCTCAGGACCCGTCGCTCAAAGGCGTTCAATATACATATCTGCGAATGCTTGGGTTCGGGACCATGTTTCACACCCATAGCATAACACAGGTCTTACCACAGATTTGTACATATACTTGGAGCTTTGTTTTCCTGTGTATGCAGCTGGTTTTCAAAATCGTCAAAACTGAATAAAATATTTTTTTGGGAACCGTATTTTTCGGCGTATTTCGTCTCTTTCATTACAGGTTCTCGTTATTTTGGCGGCCGAATACACAAATTCGCTCACATTTTCGATACTGTATTCGCCAAGCGTGATATTTTGTGTAAGTAAGGTATTTTTCCTCGACTGCATCATGAGTTTTGTTTTGTTCTCATTGATCTGTAGCCCTACTAGTTTTGCTTCTCTGTCGAGTTTCAGGAAGAGTTCTTTGGCGGTTGTTAACGGCCGTGACAAAATGTTGATGTCGCCTGCCGAGGCAACTACTTGGCTCGACTTGTATAGTAACGTACTTCTTGTATCGACAGGTAGCTTCTTATGATGTATTCCAGAGCGAAATTGAATAGCAATGGGGCCAGCCCATCTCCTTGCTTTAGTCCGATATTTATGTCAAAGGTATCGGTGAGTTGGTTATTGATGCAGACATGGGAGCTCATGGGTATGCATCGACTGATATGACCACGCACGCAAGGTAGGGGAATGTGGTTTTAATTTTTATTTTATGTAAACTCAAATAAAACTCTATATAAGCTTCAATGAATGAAAGTTTCTTGGTGGTAAGCTTTTCCCTATATACGAGTATATACGTTGTACTATATGTCGAGTCTGCGACTCAAGGGAGTCGAAACGCACCTGCTCACATAACAAAGTCAGGCCTAGCGGCTTTTCAACAAAAAAGAGAATCGGCTTGGGGACATCAAATAAACAAAAAAATTGACTATACATGTAAGCTTTTGTAATTAGAAATAAAAACGTAAATTAGATATTCATTTCATAAGTCAACAAGTAATGTTTAAATATTTAGTATTTTATTTATAAAAATAAAATAGAGGGATTATTTTTTTCGCTTAGGGATGATAGTTAAAGTATCTCATTATCTTGATCAAATGTATCAGCACTCGAGAAGGTGATCAGTACTGCGCTTTGGTTGTACGTCCGTCCACCCAGCTGCGATACGTTCTGATGGAAGCATTTATAATTTGTAAATATTAAGGAAGCACATATAATATGTAACATATCGTCAGGGATAATGCAAGTCCGCGTATCTAGTATTGGAAACAATTTGCTTATCTAGAATAAATTTTATACTGGTAGTGTGACAGGAAAAAATTAAAACGTTATAACTTTCCTTTTAATTTTCTCATTTAACACCAAAGTTCAGTATAGATACGCAGTATTTTCCAATGCTAGATATGCGGATTTGCACTATCCCTGACGAATTAATATGTAATTAACTAATTAAAACCAGATTAGTCCTAAAGAAAATGTGATTAATTCGAAATCTATATTTCAAAATTCAATTGTTTTACTCTACGAAGAAATTTCAATCATTAATTATTTTTGTATACTCCATTGTACTCTATATGTTCGTACAGTAGCACTATGTTTATTGTTTTCCATCTGCGAGCAGTTATGTTAAATAAAGAATTGAAACCTGAAAACAAAAACTTTCTACAAGTTATGACATATGTGCAAGTGGAACGTGAAAATAAAAACTTTCTACGAGCTATGACATATGTGCAGGTTATGGAAGTCACATCTGGCGAAGCAACTGTTGAAGTTCATATGGTATAATGGAATGAAAAAAAAACTAAATTATAATTGCAATTGTGAATATAGTTTTTTATTTGTTTCGAAAGATCTTTATACCACCACACTGTCTGATATCTGTATTATAGAATAGATAGACAAGTACCAATAAGGAAGCGTTCGAACAAATTCATTCAAATGGCCTGGAGACCTTAAAACACGGGATGCAGCCTGGTCTCATACAACAAATTGTTTTGAACGAGAAATAACGAGCAATTGAAAGTAGCCGCAGCATTATGGTGAATTTGGGAGAAATGCAAACCTTCTATGTGTATGTATCCTATGATCTGTAAACTTTTGACTTCGACTTTCAATTTTTGTCTTATATTTTCAAATTCAGCTGTAGTCTATTTTAGCGTTAAATAATATGTTCGGGACGTTTGAACACCTATTTTAAGAGATTTGACACAAAATCTCACCAGAGATTTTTCTTCTTCTTCAAAAATTAATTGTATTGGTATTATTGATTGCAAACATATTTCAATATTTATTTAAAAATTATTTATAATCAAACAAAATATACTTTTATTGCATAAATTTATACAATGGCCTTTGAAAGAAGTCGGCTTAAATTTTTGTTTTTGTTTTAGCGCTACAGCGTCTTTCGGGCCTTCGCTTGGAGATAGTTAGAGTATCTCCATTATCTTGATATAATGTGTCGGCACTCGAGAAGGTGGTATGGTCAGTACCACGCTTTGGCCGTGTGCTCGTCTACTCAGCTGCGATACGTTCTGATTATAAACCAGTATGTATTATAAATGAATGAATGAAATCTCGTTGTGACCAACGGAAATGAACCAGGGACTTTCGGATTACGGGGTGAGTGCCCTAACTACTGCGCCACACGGTCTAGATTAGCCCAAATAATATAGCCATCGAGACTTATTGTATGATACATGGTTTTTATGTAAGAAGGTCTGTCTTCTTTTTGCGCTCCAGTAAGAATCTCAAAAGGTTCGTCTGTCTGTAGCCTTTATCCGGTGTTATCACACTCCAACGCGCTATGGTTAGTCCATCAAGAATAATTTGGAATACTGTTTCCTCCTCTTCGTTGCATGGGTTAAATATTGGCTCCTCACTGAAGACTTCCATTGTATACAGGTGCTTGTGTAATTGGCAGTGGTCAGTCATGAGAGCGGTTATAATTCTGAGGCTACGATTATATTAGCTGAGGCTCATTATATCTGTGAGCTTAATAGAGCCATGGTATTGTAGCATGCGTTTTCTATGAGTACAGTTTATAGATGTTTTGAATCGAAATCAATTTTTATCCATTGCCTACTATCTCTTTTATTGTAGATTTACTGATATTTATCACAGGTTTTGGACCTATAAATATTTTTCAGATACTATTTTGGCAGGGCTACTAGTATTCGCTTTCTTGTTTCCGAACATCTCCGTTTGCATTGAAACCCATTTAACAGTTACAGTGCTAAGTTTCGTCGGGGTAGTGGGACTATGCTTTCATTCATCTGCATTCCAGTTTTGCCAGGCTTTTTATTGCCGCTTGAAAGAATCAGGATCTCCCTGTATCAATGTTTTAATTCGGGAAGCCATGGCGTGTTTTTCAAGTGGTTGAAGCATGACACAGTGGGAGTTAGCAGTGCAATGTGTTGTGATCTTGTTCCTTTCCGCATTAGAGTTTAGATTGTTTTTTGTCGCAACGAGCACCACTACCCGTCTCACGATCGAGGTTTTAAATTTGTTGTCAAAGCTGTATTTTATCTATGTTCATTCTCGCAACATATCCATTATGCGGTGTGTCATATATTTAGTTATATTGCAGGGTCCTTCCATACTTGCTTTTGCCTTGCAGCCTGTTCACCGCCAACCTTACGTTTCCAGCTATAACGGTGTCTAGAAATTACTAGTTACCCAATGTTAAAGGTGTATGTTTCACCTAGAACCACTAGACAGAGCACAATAGGTCATTGGGGATTTTACCGCCACGTGGTAAAGCCAGCACTCAACCAGTGGTTTTAGTGCCCATTACTTCCCTACGTCCCGCCTTATAGCAAAGAGGCTTATTTTACTCTTGCTTATAACGTTTTCCAATTCACTTTTTCCACATATTTTTGTTATCTAGAACTATATGCCTAAATATTTATGCTCAGTGGATAGTTGGAGCGGTTGCTTGAATAATACATAGGGTGTAAAATTCAGTGTTTTTGAATTCAACTAATAAGCCGTCATTTACCAGGATTAACAAGATTAACATATATGATAATATGCCCACTGGTGGACATCCTCTATTCGTGGTTGCATGAATTTCTTCTTCGAAAAACATTATTTTGGCTAGCCTTACATGGATTGCGAATGTTTTCTATCTATTTAGAGTGTCTTGTAGCATATGTCATTTATCAGGGCGGCATTTACAAGGAGTTTTGCAAAATATATGAGACTGAGCTGAAATAGAAACGACAGGAGCTTTGTTCTGATATATTCGAGTTTATTTGTTAAAAAAGTCTCCTCCGGCCTCGATACACTGTTTTGCGCGATCCAAAAGATTTTCGAAAGAGTGTTTTAGGCCGTTGACCGGAATATCCGTCAGGATGTCGGTACATGCCTTTTGGAAGCCCTATACAGACGCAAAGCGTTTTCCTTTCATGGCCAAATGCAATTTTACGAATAGGTAGAAGTCACAGGGACACATATCAGGCGAATACGGTGAGTGATTGATGGTTAAAATGCGGCGTATGACAACTCGAGATATAACAGAGAAGTTCGACATATCGAATTCAACCGTTTACTTGCACTTACAACAGCTTGGTTACGTAAACAAACTGGATGTTTACGTTCCCCACGAAATAAAGGAAATCCTCACCAAACGCTAACATGTGCGACTCTGCTGAATCGTAACTAAAACGACCCATTTCTAAAATCAACATCCAAATCCAATATTTCACCAAAAGAAGAGTATGCTTTCTGTGCGTTGGGATTACAAGGGTAGAGTCTACTTTAAACTGCTTCTAAGAAACCTAACTATTGATTCGTATGTCTGCTGTCGTCAACTATCGAGACTGTAAGAAGAAATCAGAAAAAACGTACTGAACTGGCCAATCGCAGAGGCGTTTCATCAATTACTGGATATGTCCTATGTCTTTTGATATACATGTATATATATATATATATATATATATATATATATATATATATATATATATATATATATATATATATATATGTATATATATAAATATAAATATACACACATATGTATACATATATATATATATATATATATATATATATATATATATATATATATATATATATATATATATATATATATATATATATATAATAAATTGAACCTCGATAAGTCGAAAACCTCCATAATTCGAAGAAAATTGTCATTCCCTTCCTATCAAAGCCCAAAACCTCCGTTTTTTGAAATCTAAAACCTCTATAAGTCGAAACAATAAATACTTACGAACACGACAATGAGTCCAACCTCTACAATATATCTCGAAGAAAACAATGTTTGATGTTATTACTTCTGAATATCGAATTATCGCGGATATACCGCCTCTGTAACTCGAAGAAAAAATTAATCTGTTACAGAGTTTTAAAATGTTGCCTTTATTTTTCTATGCAGGAACATTCTTCCATGGATGAGATTTTCTATTCCAGAAAACATATGATCCTGACAAGTGTCCTCAAATTGTGCATAGGTGTTGTGCGCTTATTAGTGGTGTAGCTTTTAAGCTGTGAATTCCTATTAAACGAAAAGTTGAAACGTGAGTAGTGAGTGTAATTAAAAGATGAGTGCCGTGAAAAAAAAATTAAAAAACGTGTAAAAGAAAGAAAGATGTCGCTGATCAATACGGCATACCAACAATAATTAAAAAAGAAAGTGAAGTAATGTGCAGCATAGAAAATGGCCAAAATTTATCTAGTAAAAGAAACAGAGCAGCTGAATTTCCTAATGTGGAAGAGTGCTTACTCAAGTGGTTTAAACAAAGTCGGTGCAAAAATATTAGCGTAAGTGGGCCACTGCTCCAAGAAAAAACTGAGGCACTCGCTAAGTCTCTTGGGATGCAACATTTCAGGCCAAGTAATGGCTTGTTAGAAAAATGATCTTATTTTCAAAAAAAATTTGTGGGGAAAGCGCTTGTGCTAACAACGAAGTATGCAGCGAATGGAAAGGTGATTTGAAAAATTTAATATGTCGCTACGCATCGGACAATATTTTTAACGCAGACGAAACTGCTCTTTTCTTTAAATGTCTCCCCGATAAGGCCTTTACGTTCAAAAATGATACATGTCATGGAGGAAAGCATAATAAAGAACGTTTGACTATATTACTCGCTGCAAATATGTCAGGTACAGAGAAGCTAACACCATTAATTATTGATAAAGCCAAAAAAACACGATGTTTTCGGAATGTAAATCTTACCGTTAAATTATGAAGCTTATACATACAAAAGCTTGTATGACTTCTGTCATCAAAAGTTGGTGTTTAACCCTAATCACCCTAGGTCATTTCACTTACATTATTGCCTGCGATGAGTCTCTTGGACTCATATAGAGAGTTTATACAGAAAGTGCTTTATTATGTTAGACTAGTTATTCTATTAGTCATTATGAAAGATAGAAATAGTACAAATAATTAGAGTTCGAAAAATATGTAATACAAAATTAAATTTATTATTTATTAATACAGTTCTTACAAACTAGGATTTTCTCTGCATGCTCACTGCAAACGTTTTTCTTGCAGCCACTGCATATTTGTTTGTTCATGCGACCAAGTGCTGCTGGACACATATAACACCTTCGCTTTGTTGTCTTTAGATTTGGCGGATTCAGGAGCTGCGCTTCGGTATTATTGCCTGTAACCCTGTTCATAGCATCAACTGTCGATTTTGAGAGATATGCAGAACTGCGCCTCTCGATGTTTGGTTTTACTAATTCCAACACCAATTCTTCAAGAAAAATCTTACGACGCGTATTTGGTTTCGCAGCATTCCAGTCTGGATGCATATTTAGCCACAGGATCTTAGCTGCTACTCCGGCCACGTCAATTATGTTGTAAAACTGTGCCATTGGCCATCGTTTTGTTTTCCGTCTTGCGGAAAAAGCATGACATTGCTGATCCAATGTATCTACTCCACCTTTTGTAGCATTATAAAATAAATTGATAGCAGATTTGTTTTTATTCTCGGCATCAATACTGTTGTCGCGATGCATCGTCGATAACAATATCACGGCTCGGGTTTTCTTTGGTACATAGCTTACCAATGGTATATTTTTTCGAAAACCAAAAACATTTGACTCTATAGGTCTATGGCGATGGGGGAGAAAATTTGGTGGAATGCACCTTTTGTTTTTGCGCAGAGCCCCAACGCTAGTCAGTCCGACGCTCAATAATTTTTGCGCTAGCTCAAAACTAGTGAAAAAGTTATCAAACGTAATGTTTCTGCATGTTCTGTGAAATGGGATGCACAGTTCTTCTACCACTTTGGTTCCAAGATTGAAAGACCTATCCGGACCCTCTTTTCCTAAATATGGAATTCCATGAAGTGGATAGCTATTCGTGCTGTCACAAATCCACCAGATTTTCATTCCGTATTTATCTGGCTTAGAAGGAATATATTGCCGAAAAGATACTCTACCTCGAAAAGGCACTAGTTGCTCATCAATTGTCAGGTTTTCTCCAGGAATGTAACGTTTTAATAAATTGAAATTTATTAAATCCCAAACCTTACGAATGGGCGCAAATTTGTCGTGGCTCCTTCTTACTGAGCGCGTGGTTTTGTCATCAAACCGGAGGCACTGACTAAGGACTTCAAAGCGATCGCGGGACATACTTGCTTTGAATAAAATATTACCAAACAAAGGATGCCAAAATTCTCGCATTTCTGAACATCCTTGTTTATTGGTCCCAGCATGAATCAGCAGTCCGATATAACAACGAATCTCAGTTTCATCTGTGTTCTTCCCCTTTTCTTTGTGTAATTACAAACCATGCAAATTGGTACATTTGACAATTATATCGATAACGTTATCACTTATGATAAGAGAAAAAGCATCAATTGGCGAATCAACTTGTTTTCCCGGGACTAGTCTGACTTTGTGAACCCCACCTTTTATGATATTATGTGCGGGAGTCCTACCGAGTGGATAGGGGATTGATTGCCACTGGGTGCCATCCTTACCAGTAATACACATTGCTTCCGCAGCTGGCTCCGCTACCTCATTATCCGATTCTGACATTAGTTGCTCATCAGCGATATTGGATCCATTTTCCAATATGTCCAGATCACTATCGGAAAAATCATTTTCAATATCCTGTTGCGAGTTGTTTTCAGAATCTTCATCACTTTCCTGCATTGCCATTCGAATTTCATCATCCGTCAATGGTCGTTTTCGGGCAGCCATTCTACACATAATAAGAATATGAATAAACGAATTCAATTTCTGTTTACCTTTCTTTACAAAATTCACCTTGCACAAAAAACTCAGCACTATTTTTATGATTATATCAGTTATATTCGTTCAGTTCACTTATTGATAACAATCACAACCGATTAGAATGTAATAATTCAAAATTAGCCGTTGTCCATAGAAATAGAGAAGAAAAAATGACCCGTTTCTGTTCTTTTTTACTTCTATTCCGTGCATTTTGTCTACAAATAGAATAGCGAGTGAGTGAGTGAGTGAGACTGTGAGACTCATCGCAGGCGTTAACGTTACTTTTTTGAGAATGACCCTATCGGGATTGTGTTAGTTGAAATAAAACATTTTTTTTTATACATATAGGTTCGTAAATAATAATTATTAGAATACATATACCGCCGTAGACAATAAAAAATGATTCTGTCACAGTTTTGTAAGAACCAATTTCAAACGAGTCTCCGAGACTCATCCCAGGGTGATTAGGGTTAAAATAAAAACTGGCTAAGGAAAAAAGGAAATATTGATCATCGACAATTGTACTTCACATAATGATATTCCACCCATGAAAGCTATTCGCATACAATATCTTCCTGCCAATACAACATCAAAATTACAGCCAATGGATCAGGGTTTCATTAAAAACTTCAAATAATTTTACCGAAAGGAAGTAGTCAAGAAAATGTTAGATGTTATGGAAGAAAACACTAGTTCGTTTATTGACGTATTGCAATGTAACTACGACCGCAATAAAAAATTGTTTCATACGGTGTGGATTTCCATTACCATCAATAGCTGATCCTGAAGTTGAAGAAATGTATACTACAGAGCCTCCTGTTGGATGGAATACACTTCTGTCTGACATGGAAATTTCTTTTGAGGACTTCGTCACCTTGGATGACGAAGTGTTAACTGCTGGATTATTATCTGATGATGAAATAACTGATTCAGTCGGCCAAACACGGAGAAATATTACGAAGAAAACGAAGAAGACTCAAGTAATATACCACAGGCTCCCGATTCAGTCTGTCAAAATACGGAGATTTATTACGAAGAAAACGAAGAAGACTCTAGTAACATACAACAGGCTCCTCAGGTTTCTATCAAGCAAGCAAGAATTTCACTGAATACTTTAAGGCGATTTATGGAGCAAAAAAGCAATACAGAAGACACTGTATTTTCCGCTCTTTACACTATAAAAAATGCAATAGATTCAGCATGTTCAAATAATTTAAAACAAAAAACTATTACAGACTATTATTAATTTTTTAAGATATTGTTAACATACTTAGTGGACCTAACTTGGAATTGAGTACAGTAAGCTCAAAGAATACTCAAATAAATTAAGTTGGAATAATATTTTAAGTGAATTGAAGTTCACATAATACTATGCTCACCAGAAATAAATTTCATATTCACGTCTATAATAGGTATTTTCATCTGTAGCTCTGCATAATATTGCGTTGAAAGTAAGCCTCTATAAGTCAAATCTGTGCCTAAAAAAGTCTCTCTAACTCGAAAACCTTTGTAAGTCGAAACCTCTATAACTCGAATTTTTTTGCGTTTGCCTTGAATTTCGACTTATAGAGGTTCCACTGTATATACATATATATATATATATATATATATATATATATATATATATATATATATATATATATATATATAGGGTAAGTAACCGGACTGAGCCTGCCCCGCGCCGTCAAAGCGTCTGCTAACCGGTATCTGGTGCTGTAGTGGTGGTGGGGGTCTAGGTAAAGGGAACCGGGCTTCAGCAGTTGCCTCCAAGCCCTTGGAGAGATAGCATCGAGCGAGGCGAGAGCGGAGTGCGTGTTCAGTAACGTCGTCGGAGTGAAAATGGAGCGTACGATCGAGCAACCGAACCAGAGTTTTTTAACCACGTTATTACAGGAGACGAGACGGGGGTTTTCAAATACGATCCTGAGACGAAGCGGCAGAGTTCGGAGTGGCACACACCGGCGTCACCACGACCGAAAAAAGCGCGCATGAGCAAATCGAAGGTGAAGTCGATGCTCATTGCTTTCTTTGACGTGAAAGGCATTGTTCACAAAGAGTTTGTGCCCCCGCCCAAACTGTAAACGGCCAGTACTACAGTGAGGTGCTCCGTCGACTTACCGCCCGGGTTCGCCGAGTCCGTCCGGAGATTGCCGATGCGTGGATCCTCCATCATGACAATGCTCCGTATATATATATATATATATATATATATACATATATATATATATATATATATATATATATTTTATATATATATATATATTTTATATATATATATATATATATATATATATATATATTTTATATATATATATATATATATATATATATATATATATATATATTTTATATATATATATTATATATATATATATATATATATATATATATATATATATATATATATATATATTATATATATATATATTTTATATATATATATATATATTTTATATATATATATATATATATATATATATATATATATATATTTTATATTTTATTTATATATATATATATATATATATATATATATATATATATAGTGATTCGAAGTTTCGACCTTGATCTGAATGTAGTTCACAAGGTACGCCGTACCTACTGACCCAATTTAACACTAGCTGTTCGGCCACAGGAGTTGCTTCCTGGTTGGGAATGGGGTAGACCTCGGGCTTGCTGAAATAATCGGCTACAACCAGCGTGTATCGGTTTCCCCATTCGGATTCAGGAAAGGGTCCTGCGACGTCAACAGCAATTCTTTCAAACGGTACCCCCACGTTATAGGTTTGCATTTGTCCTCTCAGTTGTCACTTTGGGCCTTTGACGGAAGCGCAAATTGTGCATCTGCGACACCAGTCCTCTACGTCTTCTCGAGCGTGGAGCCAGTAGAATCTTTCCCGCAATTTCGCTAAGGTCTTGTTAACACCAAGGTGGCCTCCCGAGGATCCTTCATGCATTTCCTTAATCACATCGTGGATTCGGCTTTTGGGTAGTATAGTTTGCATCCTATAGGAGCTGCCATCCGCCGTTTCCCATTTCCGCTTCAGTACGCCACTCTCCACCTGAAGGGAGTTCCATTGTGCCCAATAGCTTTTCAGGGTTGCGCCATGCATCGAAACGTCCTTCCACTCCGGTCGCCCAGTTGTCTCCTTCCATACGAGCAATGGTCCGATGTCTTCATCGGCTAACTGGGCATTTCGAATCTCCTCCGCTGACCAACCTTCATCGAATCCGGCCGTTATCACTCGCAGATCAACGGCCGGCTCCTTTTCCTCAATCCGCCGGCAATGCTTGCAGTTAGCTGGACATGGATGACGAGATAGGGCGTCAGCATTTCCATGAACTCTGCCCTTGTGAAGTAATTGGGGCCTCACTAGGTCTGGTCGGGTAGTCGATCGGGTTGCACCAGTGTCGTTTGTTATGGTGCAATGTTCTTCATCAACTTGACCAGGAAGGCATCTGTCTGCTTCTCCACGATGTTGCCTTGGCACGGTGATGGGGGTACTGGGGATGTCGATCCTCCTAGTCGACGTCCGTCGCACGAAGTTGGCCCTTGCAGTTTGATGGGCCTCCATTCTAGGCTCCTGACACGGTCTGGATTTCCACCATCCTGGACAATACCTCCGTCTTCTTCGCTTCTTGCAGTCTCTTTGCAGGTGCCCCTTCTCACCGCAATCCCAGCATCTAGGCGCTCCATTTGCCTGCGGCTCTCGCTCATTTTCCACGCGCTCACACCTGCATTCGTCTGCCACTACCTCACGGACCCGGGCAGTGGTACGAGTCACATTTTGTGTTGCCTCGAAGTTAAGACTATAAATCAATGCGTCCTTAACCGTTTGCTTTTGAGCTAATCACACGGCTTGTTGCAATTCCTTGTCCTTTAAGGCGCTGATGAATGCTTCTGTTGCTACGTCATCTCGATGTTCCGCGTCGTACGCTGGGTAATCCAAAAGTGCCAGTCGCTCAATGTCTTGTGCTAGCTGCTGCAAGGTTTCGCCGGACTTCTGCATCCGATGGCGTAGCTGTGCCCGGTAAATCTGCTTCAGATGATCGTCTCCATAACGCATGTCCAGCGCATTCATTATAGCATTCGGGTTTGAGTGCGATTCATCGGGGGTCGTCTGCAAAAGCTCGGCAGCTGGGCCTCTTAGAGCAAGAATCAGTGCAGTTGCTCGTTCCTGCTCATTCCAGTGATTTGCCCTTGCGGTAGCTTCAAACTGGGTCTTGTAAATACTCCAGACCGTTTGCCCATCGAATATTGGTGTTTGCACATTTCTGGATGTGCTTTGCGCTGCGGTTATAAGCGGGGCTGGTGGAGTGGTTACTACTGCCTTCGCTGCTTCCAATTCTTTTTTCACTTTTTCCATCTCATGGTTCATTCTCTCTTCGACCTGGCTGACCTTTTCCTCGACCTGGTATACCTTTTCCTCGACCTGGTCAACCTTTTCCTCGACGCCTTTAATTTGTTTGTTAAGACTACCGAGCTCCGCTTTTATTTCGGTGGACTGTTTTTGAAAATCTGCCTTGATTTCGATCGCTTGTTGATCCAGCTTCGCTGATTGTTCATTAAGCTTCGCTGATTCTTCATTAAGCTTCGCTGATTGTTCATCTAGCTTCGCAGTCAGACTGGATGACATCACCATTAACATTTGCATTAGCGCATTTTCTGGCTCCTTTGATTTTGGTGTTTCTACTTCTCCACCTTCTGCGCCTTTTTCCGCATCTGACTCGATCGCGTCACGCATGCGTGCAATCAGTATGGCCTTTGTACCTTGTGTGGCCAGATTCCGCTGTTCCAACTCCTCCTTGAGCTCCGATATGGTCAATTGATCAATTTTTAGATGAAAGTTTCCTGGCATTTTTATTGTTTCGGCTATTTTTCCACCAGTTTCCACGTTAATTTACACTATTCTGCACTTTAAAAATGTTTAAAAGTTTTCACTTCCAAAATTTTCTTTCTCACTTCTTGACACCATTGTCGCGTGTTATTGGTTCGCGGCCAATAATTTTAATGTTCCGGGAAAGTGAAAACGCAATCTCTTTTAATTTAAGTTAAAAGAGTTTATTTAATTACAAAAATTTTACAATAATCAATTTAACACTTTCACTAATTTTAATTTTCACTATTAAAAATCTAACACTTGTCCATAAATTTCTTATCGCAATTGTCTTCTAAATCACTTCACTATTACGAAAATCACTTTTCTATTACTCGAACAATATCGCTTCCCACACACTATCGCAGTTCTTATCGCGGTCGAATGAATGATTCCCCCATGCATTTAGCTCGCCTTTATATAGGGTCTCTAATCATTCAACTCAGTTCTCGTACATTGGTGAATTAGCGGGAACATTCCAGCAGCGTAATGAATGGGCAGTGACTCACTTTCAGATGTTGATAATGCTTGGTGGGTTCTCGTGGTTTCGAGTAAATTCATTTGTTGATGTTCTTAATGGTTGTGAAAACAATTGCGACAGTAGCTCGCAGAATTATTTGTACATGTAACAATATATATATATATATATATATATATATATATATATATATATATATATATGCATATATATATACATATATATATATATGTATATATATATATATATATATATATATATATATATATATATATATATATATATATATATATAGTCGAAAACCTTTATAACTCGAAGAAAATTGTCATTCCCTTCCATTCAAAGTATAAAACCTCCGTTACTGGAAATCTAAAACCTCTATAAACCGAAACAATAAATACTTACGAACAAGGTGTCTCAGTATAAAATTTCCTTCTATAACTCGAAAAAATGAGTTCAACCTCTGTATCTCTAAGAAAACAATATTTGATGTTTTTACCTCTGTATATCGAATTTTTGCGAATATATCGCCCCTGTAACTCGAAGAAAAAATTAATCCGTTACAGAGTTTTAAAATGTTGCTATTATTGTTCTATGCAAGAACATTCTTCCATGGATGAGATTTTCCATTCCAGAAAACAAATGAGCTTGACACGTGTCCCCAAATTGTGCATAGGTTTTGTGTGTTTATTAGTGGTGTAGCTTTTGAGCTGTGAATTACTATTAAACGAAAAGTTGAAATGTGTGTAGTGAGTGTAATTATAAGATGAGTCCAGAGAAAAGAAAATTAAAAACTTTAAGCCTGTCTGAAAAATTAAAAGTGATAGAAGCTGTGAAAACGAAAGGAACAAAGATGTCGCTGATCAATATGGCATACCGATGAGTACTCTCTCAACAATAATTAAAAAAGAAAGTGGAATTATGTGCAAAATAGAAAGTAGCTTAAAATGTATCTAGTAAAAGAAACAGAGCAGCTGAACTTCCTAATGTGGAAGAGTGCTTACTCAAGTGGTTTAAACAGTCTCGGATCAAAAATATTAGCGTAAGTGGACCACTGCTCCAAGAAAAAGCGGAGGCATACGTTAAGTCACTTGGGATGCAAGATTTCAGGGCAAAATGGCTGGTTAGGAAAATTTAAAAGAAGTCATGATCTTATTTTCAAAAAAATGTGTGGGGCAAGAGCCAGTGTTAACAATGAAGTATGCAGCGAGTGGAAAGGTGATTTGAAAACTTTATTGTGTGACTACGCAATTGACAATATTTTTAATGCAGACGAAACTGCTTTTTTTCTTTAATTGTCACCCTGACAAGATCTTAACGCTCAAAAATGATAAATGCCATGGAGGAAAGCATAGTAAAGAACGTTTAACTATATTACTCGCTGCAAATTGGTCGGGTGTAGGGAAGCTAACACCATTAATTATTTGTAAGGCCAAAAAGCCACGATTTTTTCGGGATGTAAATCCTTGCCGTTAAATTACGAAGCTAATAGAAAAGCTTGGATGACTTCTGTCATATTCAAAAATTTGCTTATAAGAATTGATATAGAAATGGCTAAGGAAAAAAGGAAAATTATATTGATCATCGACAATTGTACTTACATAATGATATTCCACCCATGAAAGCTATTCGTATACAATATCTTCCCGCCAATACAATATCAAAATTACAGCCAATGGATCAGGGTATCATTAAAAGCTTCAAATCATTTTACCGAAAGGAAGTATTCAAGAAAATGTTAGATGTTATGGAAGAAAACACTAGTTCGTCTATTGATGTATTGCAAGCGATGAGAATTGTGGACAAATTATGGCAAAATGTAGCTACGACCACAATAAAAAATTGGTTCATACGGTGAGGCTTCCCGTTACCATCAACGGCTGATCCTGAAGTTGAAGACATGTATGCAACAGCGCTTTCTTTAGAATGGAATACGCTTCTGTCTGACACTATGACGAAGTGGTAACTGCTGGATTATTGTCTGATGATGAAATAACTGATTCAGTCAGCCAAACACGGAGATATATTACGAAAAAAACGAAGAAGACTCAAGTAACATACCACAGGCTTCCCAAGTTTCTATCAAACAAGCAAGAATTTCACTGAATACTTTAAGGCAATTTATGATGCAAAAAAGCAATACAGAAAATACCGTATTTTCCGCTCTTGACTTTATTGAAAATGCAATAGATTCAGTAAGTTCATATAGTTTAAAACAAAAACTATTACAGACTTTTATTAATTTTTTAAGATGTTTTTAATATACTTAGTGGACATAACTTGAAATTGAGTACAGTGAGTTCAAATAATACTGAAACAAATTAAGTTGGAATAATATTTTAAGTGAATTGAATCGAAGTTCAAATAATACTATGCTCATGTCAGAAATAAATTTCATATTCACGTCTATAACAGGTATTTTGATTAAGTATTCCTCTGTAGCTCTGCATAATATTACATTAAAAGTTAACCTCGATAAGTCGAAGCCTACAAAAGTCTCTTTAACTTGAAAACCTTCATAAGTCGAACCTCTGTAACTCGAATGTTTTTGTGTGTCCCTTGAATTTCGACCTAAAGGGGTTCCACCGTACTTTGCTCGATGTACAACCTATTTTGGACAATCTTAGAAAATAAATTCAGATCATATGCCAATAGTATTATTGGGGAGAGCAGTCAGATCGACGATAGACCAATTTTATACAATCAAGCATGTACTTGAGAAATGCTGGGACTTCAACATAGACGTAAATCAAATATTCGTTGATTTTAAGCAAGCATACGACAGTATTGGTCGTAACGTGCTGTACCAAATATTGCTTTGTTTAGGCATCCCAGCCAAATTAGTCCGTCTTACTAAAATGAATATTACGTCGATAACCTTCCCAGTCCGCATAAATAATCAAACTCATCAATGCCTTGGCACAACTATCGGACTAAGGCAGGAAGATGGGCTAGCCCCATTGCTATCCAATTTGGCTGTTGAATATGCCAAAAGAAAGCTACCTGTCGATACAAGAGGTACATTATTAGCACATGTCAAACGAAGTAACATATTAGCCTATGCGGGGGACGTCAATATTTTGTCACGGTCGTTAACTGCCAAAGAACTTTTCCTGACACTTGATAGCGAAGCAAAACTAGAAGGGCTACAAATCAATGAGAATAAAACAAAGTTCATGACGTGATCGAGGAAGAGTACGTCAAATACAAAATATCACACTTGGCGAATACAATATTGAAAATGTGGTCGAATTTGGGTATTAGGCGCCAAAATGTGGAGAGCCAGTAATTAAAGTGACGAAATACACCGAAGAATACAACTCGTAAATAAAATATTTTACTCAGTTTTGACGATCTAGAAGACCCGAGGCATACACAGAAAAGCAAAGTTCCAAGTATACAAATCTGTGGTAAGACCTGTACTATGTTATGGGTGTGAAATATGGATCCTTATCCAAGCATACGCAGACATATTGATCGCCTTTGAGCGACGGGTCCTGAGGAGGACTATGTATATTGGATAGTCTAAAAAGTATTGAGCCTTTTTGTCACTACATGGTTTTCGTTGTCATATATCGGGCAATACTAATCAGATTGAGTCAAACAATTTTCATATAAACAGTTTTGTATTTTGTCATTCGTGTCAAAAGTTGTATGCATTTAAAAATGAGTGAAAGGTCTGAAAAATTCGTTACATTTTACAATATTACTGCGATCAAGGTGAGAATGCATCGCAGGCTCGTGAAAAAATTTGTGGTGTCTACGGTCAAGATACTTTATCAAAAACCACAGCCAAGAGATTGGTCGTTCGCTTTCGTTCTGGAAATTTTTATGTTAAAGATGCTCAGGTCGACCAACCACTGAAAAAGTCGATGAAATCTTACAAAAAATTGAAGAAGACCGACACATAAGCAGTCATGAAATTGCTAAGGAACTGAATATCCATCACTAAACAGTTTTGAAGCTCGACGTTTGGGTGCCGCATGGATTAACAAAACAAAATTTGTTCGACCGAATTTCCATTTGCGAAATGCTAATAAAACGCAACGAAATCGAGCCATTTTCGAAGCAAATCATTATGGGCGGTAAAAAATGGGTAAGATACGAGAATGTCGTTCGAAAAAGATCATAAGATCATGGTCAAAAAAGGTGATGCATCACAAAGGACTTCAAAGCCAGGATTGACACCAAATAAGGTTATGCTGTGTGTATGGTGGGATTGGAAGGGAATTGTTTATCATAAGGTGCGACAACCTGGCGAAACACTCAATTCGGCTCTAAACTGTCAGCAATTAAACAGATTGCAACAAGCAATTCAATAAACCGGCTAGAATTGATGAATAGAAAGGGCATTGTCTTCCATCATGACAATGCCAGACCACACACAACTTTGATGACCCGGCAAAAATTGACAGAGCTTGGCTGATAAGTTTCGATGCATCCACTGTATAGCCCAGACCTTGCACCATCAGACTACCATTTGTTTCGGTCTCTGCAAAACTTCCTTAATGAAAAGAAATTCACTTCAAAAAGGGACGGAAAATCACTTGGCTGAGTTTTTCGCCAATAAACTGAAGTTCTACACAGATGGAATAATGGCTCTACCCAAAAAATGGCAAAAGGTCATAGATAATAATGGACAATATGTACTTAAATAAAATCCATTTTAAATAAAAAAATATTCAATTGAAAAATGAAAAAAAGCTCAATACTTTTTAGAATATCCAATATATTGCAGCTACTCATAATTTTAAGGTTCGCAATTGTGCTTTAAAACTTAAGTAAACTCAAAGCTGGTACAATAATTTTCCACTAGAAGTCATCTAAATGGGCAATGCTTTGTCGCTAGATGTTTGGCTAGACAGGAAAAAACTATTTCATTAATATTTTACGAAATGGCTGCCATTATTGCTTACAAACTTACATCGTTGAAGTACGCCGTTCAATTTAATCGGGCTGCATATGCATGCATGTATGAATTATAAATATTTGAATAATGCATTCAAGAGCAATATGTTATTGCGATCTTGGCCAGCGTTCTTCTGTTGTTATTTTGTTATCTAAAATCTTCGGAATGATAAACCCTCTACGAAGACGACGTCTGGCTTATTGAGTAAAAGTGGTTGAATGTGTTTACTACTGTACTGATGTGTTGACTTAACAGAATGTTTGGCTTGCTTGGAATTTCGCTGAGACAATTAGATTGGGCTTACTTTTTATTTTCTCTGTTTTTGAAACACATCATCACTGGGATAATGTGTATCTGACTCATAAAATTATTCCCAAAACCACTTCAGCACGAAAAGTGTAGAAATAACGTAAGTGCTGCGGTTCCGACGATTAGTGTTATTAAAACGTATTGCTTTGCGGCATTCATTTGTCTCCAAGTTGTTATACAATTGAATTACTGCGCTCTTGAACGCAATACTATTCAATTAAATGTCGGACGGAGAATCTTTTCTGAATGTCGCTTTCTTTGTTCGGTTAGTTTGTATTTTAATCTAATTGTAAACTTTCAAAGCAATTTGAAAGACGTTTATTACTTAAGTCAATCAAAATCTCTATTATTTTATGAATGGTTCACATAGAGGCACAAGCAATTTAGATGCATTACATAAACTTCCTAGCTTCATATATATATATATATATATATATATATATATATATATATATATATATATATACATACGAGGTGTGTTCAAAAAGTATCACGAATTTTGAATTTTCGCGGGTTACGTATATTCGAATTTCGATTTTTTTGTGGCGTTATGTTGGTACTCATGTCTGTCACTTATGCCGACAAGCTCGGCCATTTTGAATGTTCACTTAATTGGTGATAGCTGCTTTACTTGCACGTGTTTTTAATCGTCTTCGATTTTTACTTATTCAAAAAAATGGATCAAAGAACGTGTATCAAATTTTGTGTGAAAAACGAAATTAAGTGCGCGGATGCATTCCAAATGTTGACTGTGACATACGGAGAAGCTACCTTGGACCGAAGCAACGTTTATCGGTGGTACAAAATGTTTTTAGAAGGCCGAGAAGATGTGAACGACGAAGAGCGTGCCGGACGCCCGAGCACTTCAACAACAGACGAAAAAATTAATGAAGTGGAGAAAATGGTATTGGCCAATCGTCGAATCACCGTTAGAGAAGTTGCTGAGGACCTAAACATATCGATTGGCTCGTGCCATTCGATTTTTATCAACGATTTGGGCATGAGACGGGTCGCCGCGAAATTCGTACCAAAATTGCTCAATTGCGACCAAAAACAGCAACGCATGAACATTGCTAATGAGATGTTAAGCTCTGTCCGCGACGAACCAAATTTGCTCCAGAGGGTCATAACTGGTGACGAATCGTGGGTTTATGGTTATGACGTGGAAACCAAAGCTCAATCATCTCAATGGAAGCTGCCGCATGAACCAAGACCGAAAAAAGCGCGCCAAGTTCGGTCGAATGTGAAAGTTTTGCTGACAGTTTTCTTCGATTGCAGGGGCGTGGTGCATCATGAGTTCTTGCCACAGGGAAGAACGGTCAATAAGGAATATTACCTGCAAGTTATGCGCAATTTGCGCGAAGCAATCCGCCAGAAACGCCCGGATTTGTGGGAGAACAAAAATTGGCTTTTGCACCACGATAACGCCCCTGCTCACACATCGTTGCTTGTGCGCGACTTTTTGGCCAAAAACAACACACTAATGATGCCGCAGCCACCGTATTCCCCAGATCTGGCCCCCTGTGACTTTTTCTTGTTTCCTAAACTGAAGAGGCCCATGAAAGGACGACGTTACGCTACGCTTGACGAGATAAAGACGGCATCGAAGGAGGAGCTGAACAAGATTAAAAAAAATGATTTTTTGAAGTGCTTCGAAGATTGGAAAAACCGTTGGCACAAGTGTATAATATCTCAGGGATTACTTTGAAGGGGACAAAATAGATATTCATGAATAAATAAATAATTTTTGAAAAAAAACAAAATTCGCGATATTTTTTGAACACACCTCGTATATATATATATATATATATATATATATATATATATATATATATATATATATATATATATATATATATATATATATATATTCCCATTATTTAGTCCTCTCGCTGGCGTAGGTTATATGATTTAGACTTTTGATAATCCTGTATCCACCTAATATGCATTAGCCGACGTGCTATGAAAAAATCTCACTGGCAAGTCTAACCTGAATGATAAATTTCCCTCGATCCCGATGTTTCGATTAACAAAACGAGTTGCATGCTAGTGTACATACTCGTACTAGAGTTCTAATTGAAAGCTGTCTATCTAGAAACACAAAAATTCTTCAATATCGACTGCAGCCAAGACTTATAAAGGGTACTACGCTGCGGCATTCACCGTAATCGCAGATATTGAAGATGGCAGAGTGTCGATCCTCCGTAGTTGGCTGGTATTCTGGGCCGAATGGCCAGAAGGCGTTAGGGGAGGACAACTACCCATGCCGGTTAACCTTACACAAAATTGACTATCACAACGGGCGGAAAAGAAAACGGAGGAGCATTGTAAAAAATCAAAAACATTGTGTTTAGCTTACTTAATTTTAATTATAAAAAAACGAAAACTTGCAAAATACAAAAGAATTCCAGTTTTGCATGTAACTACAAGTCTATATGCAAGAAAAAATCAATAATTTAAATAAAAAATTAAGTACAAAAGTTAGAAAGAATGCAAAAAAATTAAACTTACGCCATCATCTCCTCGAGCACTCGAAGATGGTGGCAAGTAGTCAATATTTTTTTTGCAAAAGTAAATGTTTTTATAAGCACAAATTTAAAATCTACGTAAATCAAGCGGTTTTGAATTTTAACACGCAGTACAAAATCAAACATTTAGGTCAGTTTTCCGGTTCAACACTTCAATGAAAATTCGCCACAACCAAAAATGTGAGCTCTATTACAATACCGACTAAATTTGACAAAAATATGTTAGCATCCAATCAAGATAACGAGGTACTCTATCTCTAAACGAATACACGAAAGATCGTGAAAATTTAAGTTTCAAGCACATACGTCAGCAAATATTAAATGTTAAAAGATATTCATGCTTCCATGCATGATCCTTACAAATTTTTCGCAAAAATATAAATTTTTGATGGTATAATATACCTGTAATAAGTATAATACAATCGTACTTTGAAAACGTACTAGGTGAGCTTATAATTTTTTTTCAAAGAAACATCAGATTGAAAGTGAATTGAATAACTTCTTCTAATAATGCAAATAGGAATAATTACTTTAAGATGATTATACATGCAATATGAAACAGTTAGCATTTTAAGGATTATTTATTGGTAGGTATATGAAAGGAATAATGCAACGCTAAGACGTCGGTGTCTCAATGGAATTCTTGAAAGTATTCAAGAATATCACAAAACATAAGGTCACATGGAAATCTTTTAGTGCTATAATTTAAATTATTTAAAAGTAATAAATATATTAAAATCTAGGAAACATATTCCAGTAGGATTACCAAAACTTGTAACGAGTTTACCAAGGTTCAACAGTTCCTCTCCTTCCATTTCTAATATAAATATTATTCACTTTCGGTCCTTTATTAAAACATGTAAATGTGAAGTTTTTATTTTGAATATCAATATATATTTTCGATTTAATGTAGATAAAGTTCATAACCAACACCCATTTTTGATATTTAATTCGAATGTATTTATTTGAGTATATTATTAATTAACATTTGTAGTGAAGTAGGTATGGAAACTTGTCCGTTCAGGATTACAGATATGGTCTGCTGCGGAAGAGGGTGTTGAGATCCGCCGAGATTGTCCTTGTCTGAGGATGCGTGAATGCGCTGGCAGGCTCGCGTTGCGGTGTCGTGGGGCGGGTTCTTTTCCCCAGCACAAGGACCCACTACAAAAAAAATTTCCCATTCACGAATTAAAAGGGTCGAATGTCGATCGGCTTGGGTCGAGGCCGAGGTAACCTACTAAGGGTGGAAATTGCCTTGTTCAAAGAACAAATTGGGCCTAGCAAAAATGGACGGATCCTTGCGGCCCACAAATAAGAGTGGGGCATCCAGATGGAAGCGGTGCTCCCTCGCACCCTCCCAACCGGATCAAGATCCAAACGTAGACGTGGCCATGCATTTCCCATTTGAGTGAAAAACTCATACAAAAGTACTTTGTATGAGTCTTTCCCTCAAATGAGAAATACAAACGTAACCGATTCATGCTATAGCGTTATGTAATGAAATCACACAACCCTATATTATAAAAGAGTACGCGAGCAGAAGACCCTCTATCCGGCAAGAGCCCCTGTTAACGAAAGAAACGGAGGAGCGCGCCCGATGGCTAGCCCATGCTAGTGGAGGAGCCTGCCATCGATGCGGATCCTATACACGGTCAGGTCGAGATATGGAAAGACCGACTGTATAAAGTTTAACAATTCATTTTATTCATTCTTTCCAGGATAAAATATTTATTTTATAATAATCTATACGTACAAAGAATTATCACATAAATGGTACAAAATAATAACTCTTCAATCGAAGAAAAAGAAATGTATATTACCCCGCGGTGAAATATAAATTTTTGCTTTATATTTTATGAAATGAACTCAGTTTTCGTTTCCTTTTGCAGCAAATCGAATTAGAGATAGAATATTACGTTTGACTATTAAATAAATAATTTGGAAACAGTGAGATGGTGGGGTATTGAAATCATCTTGAAACTTTATTTTTAAATTCAATAAAGATGGGCCTTTGCTTTGCGAATATTATTTGGTAGATAACAAAATCACAAATTAACACCCTATATTCTCAAATATGATGTGCTAAAGATTTAGTGTAAAAAAATATTAATTTATTAGGTTAGAAAATGCTAAGTATGCCAAAAGGAAAAATGTTCCTAAACTTATTATCATTAAATTCCAGGAACGATTGTTAATAATCAAATATTCTAGCTTAATGGAAATTTTAACCGGCTTTCGAGCTAGATTCAAACCCCGAATTTATGTTTGTGATCTTGTTTTATGAGTACAACAATAAAAAAAACATTAGCACCATTCGAAGATTTTTTCAGGGACAAAAAAATATCTACGAAGTTATTTTTAAGAAAGACGTTAAGACAATTAATTTGGCAATAATACCTCTTGCAGTGGACAAACCATTGAAAAACCTGTCACTTCGCATCTCTCACCCATGAAGCTTTTCTTGCAGTCGCATGATGGATGCGAATAATTAGCTGTGGTGCAATCAAAACAACGTCCAATATGCCGACAATACAACTCGTCAATTAGCCGGAGTAAAGTGATCGGTATCCCGATGCTTAAAAAATCTAATCGAACAACAATTTATATAATGCCATGTTCATATCGAACTTTCATCATTTGATCGCAGTCGACGTGAAATACGTACAATTGACGATTTATTTGATCGAGGCCCTTTATCCCTGGAAATATGCTGCAGCAGTCATTGATAGATGGCTATTCCGTGTATGTACATCAATTATTCACAAGTGTGCTTGCTATATAACGAGTAACGGTAGCATATTATCGGATATTTATCGGTTATGTTTACGCTACAATTTAGCCAAAAAAATATTTTTTGTATCGAATGTCTTCTGAGCAACGATTCTAAACACTTTTATCATTTAGTTATCAATACTGAACATTATATCTTATACTTATTGGCTATCTATTTAACATTTTATTCAACTTGTAATGGAACTTTCTTTCTATGTTATTCTATGTGATCACTTCTGTCACACACTAAAAGGTCTTACATGATTACATGTGCTTACTTTGGACTTTCCTAATGGAATCGGATAACTAGCACTGATGACATGTCATTTTCACTCGTTACAACCCAACCCCACAATCCATTGCGAATCCAATTGTCCCCCTGTTTCAAATGTTTCAAAGCAAAACGTATACATAGCATGCTCACTTCGACAGTGTTCTCCAAATACATCCCCTTTGGAAATTATTTTTGGCATATTTCGCAAAGATATCCTATCTCTTCATTATCAAATAGGTCATGATCATCTTAATCTTCAGTTATCATATCATCCTCTACTTCTTCCTGGGTGTCCGATTCATCAACATTTTCCAAGTTGTCATACGCTTCTTCACATTCTCTGCTATCTGGAAAATCAACTATAATTTCAATTGTTTTTAGAGGTTCATTAATTTTGCTGAAATTATCCGATGGTATCAATGCATCATTTACAATAGTTTCATCTTCTAAACATTTCGCCTATACAGATTTGCTATTTTCTTCGAATGTTTCTAATTTGATTTGTAATACAGGTTCGATTTCTTTTTGGTAGAAACAGTATGAAAATAATCCGCTTCCTCGGGGAATTTGTTTTATAACAATATCACTTTCACTCGTCATAATGAATTATCATAAAGAACTGGGAGAAAACCACAAAGTCAACTTCGAATTGATTTCAATAGCGAAGTGTCGAGATCCTATGTGCGGAATGGAAGGCAAATGGGGCCGCAAATTTTCACTTTCGAAAGGTGCTCCTGAACACTTCAAGAAGTAAGCAAATCAATCTTTACAACTCCCATGTACGCTTTTTGGAATCTAGTTTGATCTCATTTCACTAATATTCCCGACTTCAAAACGCGATCAAGAAAATATCGCCATCGTTCTTCGCGTCCGCGCCATGTAGCGGTCGTAAGTCAACTCCACGATCCGTTCCAAAACTTGTCTTTCTTCTTTCTCCTCCCGTGTACCGGTACATCGCATCAGCTGCTAGCTCAGCCGGGTTCGCTTGCCTTCGGTAATGCAATACACCGTTGGGGTACACTAAATCAGTGTTCACATACCCGACATTTTAATTGGCAGATATAAAAATTTGAAGAAAAATTAATGGAAGTAAAGAAAAATGAAAAAGGATTTTAAATAGCAATAAAAGTTAAATCTCATGAAGAATATAAGTAAGGGGAAACATTGAAATTTAATATAGAGGAAAATTGATATGAAATTATAGTTAATAATAATAATAAGAAAGAAAACTATTTTATAAATTGCAATTATGAATGGAAGTAATTACATATTTTTCTAATTCTGCCATTAAAATTTTGGATAGGAGTTAGGAAAGCTTTTGAGCAGTTTGCTCGTGTGACCGCTCGACTACTACACATTCAGTTTGAGATTACTCCGATAACCTGTCATTACATGTGCAATATAACATTTTTTGGTATTCTAAGTCTGTTTTGCTGTCGCTATTAAAGCAAATTTTGCGCCTCACTATCTTATTTCATTTCAGATTTTCTTAAGAGATTCATTATTGCAAACCAAATATCACTACAGAACGTCCAAACTTCAAGTCACTCTATAATTTTTTAAAGTACTATTAACAGCTCCTCAGTTCGAGTTACTAATCAAACCATTTTGTTTTTTTAAGATAAATCTTTATCTCCTGTAAGAAGTACGAGTACCAAAAGCTAACCTGATATCAGTTTGCCCGACCTTCAACCTTTTCGTCCAATACACAAAAATTAATCCCAACTAAGAAAACTTGCTCATTGTGACCATTATAATTTGTCATATTTCATTCATCTTTTTTTTGACTTTACTATCATAATGATTTGATGCTGGCACAAAGCTAAAAGTAATTCCTTCTCTTCACGACGTAATACAATAAGAAGACTAGCAATTTTATCCTTCTCTAAACATCTTTCTGTGCTAGTAGAAACTTATTTCGGAGCGAAGTTATGTGCGAGGGCGAATCAAATATAAACAGTAATTTTTTTCATACATTTCTTGAATAATATTACATACAAATCATATCGTCAATATTTCTTGCTGTAGTCTCCTGATTTGTGTACACAATTTTCTTGCCGTTTTGGAAGCTTGAATATTGCTTGTTTATAAAAAATTTTTGAACGAGTTGTCAGCCAAGTGCGCACGTGCTCCTCGACTTCTTCATTGCTTTCGAGTCTTCCAGTTTATCTCTTGTGAAAGCCGCAGTGCGTGGTCTAGCATTGTCATGGAGAAGGATGACCTCTCTAATGGGCATACCCGTCTTTTGTTTCGGTAGGAGGATTTCACTGTTTTTAACAACTGTTTTCTGAAACAGCGAACCGTCCCTCTTGAACTGCATAGAGGTTGTCATATGTAAGACTTGTCTTTGGACTTTGATCATGATTTTCATTTTCACCACGTTCTCGTCCATCTTTAAATTCCCTGGCCCACGTATACGCTCGATTCTGAGACGATGTAGCGCCGCCAAATTGTGCCTTTAAACGAGTAAAAATTTCCGAAGCTTTAGCGCCTTCATTGGTTAAAAACTTTATAATGACGTGTTGCGCCACAAACGGATGTACCTCTTGTTCAGTCATGGCTATACTGAGGACAGAACCGAGCGTGTCCACGAACTAAGGTGGTTCCCCCACTCTTTTTAAACGAACCACCAACCGCCATACTATATCGTACAGTTCGAAGAAACAGAATAGCTAAATTACCGTTTATACTTGATTCACCCTCGTTGCTTCACATTTTTCACCAGACTGGGAGGAGGTTGCTTATTTTTCATAAATCATCGAAACATCGTTGGTCAGATCTTCTCATGAAAAATCACATCCATATACCTGCTTCGTTAGACTCTATTCCTGCTTGACACCTGTTACCCCATACACAGTTGGGGCGATTCGACAGGGCTCCTTGCTTCGCTCGACGCAGACTTGCGTGAACGCCGGCTCGCTTAGACCTGGACCCATGACTTTACTTACACCCACGATTCGCTTAGACCTGGGCCCACCTACCCAAGTACTCTCCGAAACGTTTTTCACTACGTGAATAGCGAAACCTTGTTGCGCTAGCCGACACTTTCCCAACATACTTCTTGCACCTGCACCTATTTAGCCCGCTCGGAAGCAACGCTATAACAACCCTAGAATGTTATACAGCCCACTAATTATAGTATTTAAAGACACACCACCTTCTCCGCACTTCTTAGGCATCTCAATCGCCTACCAATCAAAGTCTATCAGTGCAGACTAGACTTTTTCACTCTCAAAAGAAAACTGTTCAAAACACTTTCACTTGTTCACAGTAAAAGCCCCTGAAGTACTTGCGGGAAATGTTCTCCAAGCCAAAATTTACAGAACCTAGAACAAGAAATGTAATATGGTGCAAACCAAAAGATAAAGTAAACAAAAAGAATGTTCAATATTTCAAAAGAAATGCTTTCAAAGTTAGCAA
Source organism: Odontomyia ornata (assembly GCA_963969285.1). Classification (NCBI taxonomy): domain Eukaryota; kingdom Metazoa; phylum Arthropoda; class Insecta; order Diptera; family Stratiomyidae; genus Odontomyia; species Odontomyia ornata. The sequence continues at coordinate 154,938,768 of OZ017739.1, forward strand.
ACAATTTTAACTAACCGTTCCGTATTACCTAAGTATAACTATGATGGAAGCCTCGTATAAAATTTTTTTGTTATGACGCCAAAGACAAATGATGAGGTCCTGCACCTCCTCTGCACTCTCCCGTGCAGCTTCCTTATTAAGTTTTAAATTTCCCTGCATAGGTGTACTTACTGGGTTACAATCCTTCATATTGAATTTGTTTAACAAGTGATCTACAAATTGTTCTTGGTCAACAAAGATTTCACTATTTTCTATTCCCCCCCAAGTCTTTCAATTTTGACTTTAACTGGATTTTAAGGCTTTCAGTTGCCTCTTTAAAATCAGAAAAGATAAACAAACCGTCTACGAATAAAGCTATCATTATTCTCATTTTTCTTAAAAAATAATCAAGGATCATATACCGATTTTTTGTAGCCCAACCCTTTTAAGCAATCGTCCACCCGCTCATACCATGCTCTAGCGAACTGTTTTAGGCCATAAATGGCTCTTTTCAACTTCAAGTCTTCATTTTCTCTGTCAGAACATATCAAACTTTCAGGTAAAGTCATATATACAGTTTCATCTAGATACCCATTCAAAAAAGCTGTAGTGACATCAAGGTGAGCTATATTCTGGACACTAAATGCTAGCAAAAGTCTTAAGGTTGAATAACATAGCACCGATGAAAAAGTTTCTTTATAGTATATACCAGCTTTCTGTGTAAAACCTTTTGCGACTAAACGAGCACGATATCTCACTTTTCCATTACTATCTAGTTTTTTCTTATATCTTTAACACTGTAGCTTGATCTGGTTTGTCACGCACTTCGCAAGCATCATTTTCCTGAAAATATTTCATCTCTTCTTTCATTGCTTTCTCCCATTCTTGTGATTCTGATCCATTTAGAGCCTCTCCCAGTATTATCTTGTCTTCATAAATGTTCAAATCTGCTTCAATACATACATTTCCAAAACCATATCTGTCAGGATTCTTACTGTTTCTTTCTTTTCTCTTCAGTTCAATATTATGAATATTCTTCACGTCTTTTTCACGTTCATATGAAGTGCTGCTAGAATTTGTATCCTCTTCTACATGGGTATTGTCAACTTGACTCTTCACGGTACTTGTAGGTTTTTCGAAGTCATGGTTAAATGATTCTCCGAGCTGCTCTTTAGGGATCGCTGATAATTCTTTATGTTCATTGGTTATTGCTAGCATCATTTCTGAATTATTATTTGGCTCCATGATGGTAACATCTCTGCTTGTTATAACTTTGTTTGTTACAGGGTTATATAGACGATAGCCCTTCGCAATATTAGCATATTCAACTAGATAATGTTTCACCGCCTTCTTGTCCCATTTAAAGCGTTGTTCCTTGGGAATATGGGTCATTACTACGCTACCAAAGATCCGTATATGATTAAAATCTGGTTTTCGGTGGTTTAAAAGTTCATATGAAGTTTTCTGCTTCAATCCTGAAGCTGTAGATCGTAGGTAAATGACATTCTGCTCTAATCGTCCACAAATAGCAAGAAATATCTTGATTAACCAATTAATTTGGATCCCATTGGACCAAACACATCGGCATGTACAACTTCGAGGACCATCTTACTTCTATGACTGTTTTGTGGAAAAGGCGACCTTGTCTGCTTGCCTTCATTGCATACTGTACAGTTGTATTTAATGCTTTCGGCTATGTTGTTGTATGTTAAACCTTTTACAGCACCATTCCTCATGATATCCAAAGCTCTGCTGTTAATGCGGTCAAGTCCTCTATGCCAAATTCTATCTGACGTCATTGTAGCTGTAGCTGCTAACAAACTGGCTGACCTTGTGTTGAGTCTATACACCCCGTTCACCAACTCTGCTATACTAATCAAGTCTTTCTGCTGATTCACAATGCAACAATGTTCTTTATGAAAACTTGCTTGGTTGCCATTCTCTATCATCCGGCTGACTGACTACAAGTTAGTAGTGAGATTTGGAACACATAACATATTTTCAACAACAATGTTATAACTTGAGGCGTCAACAATAGTCGTAATCTCTGTATCTCCCGTGCACAAAACTGGCATAGTTGTTTTATTTGCACCTATAATCTTCTTGGTTGTTAGGTTATGCGACGTGTTTTTCATGTTTTCTTGGCAGACCGTCATGTAGGTACTGGCTCCTGAATCGATATGCCGCTCATGTTTACCGAAACTGCCATTTCGAAAAACTGCACTAAACGCGTTAACTGGTTTTTCCTTTAGTTGTGGACATTGATTTTTGTAATGTCCAATTTGCTTACACTTGTAGCATTTTATAACACTGCTTCCTTAAATTTCTGTCGGTGCCGGTTTTTGGATGCCAAAAAGCTGTCTCTGCGTCAATGCTGCCAACATTTTCTCTCATGTTCATTAGTATTGTTTTTATGCCATCAGCGGAAAAAGCTATACCTGAATGCTCGATCGCCATTATCATCGGTGAAAACTTTTCAAGGAGACCCGCTAACAATAATGATCCGACCCATTCTTCGTTGATATCAAAGCCGTCATTGTCCCACTGCTTTCCAGGCAGATAGAAATCAACCTTCGCAACAAACTAATTCTGCGTGTGCCTCCGGAATTATCGAATAGCGATTTTAGCTTCTTCCATACACCTTGAACTGTAACCTTATATTTAATATGCACATACAAAGATTAATCGATGGTCATCGGCTTCGCCGTCATCGTCTTCTTTCTTGTTGATATCGACACATTCTAAAATCAAGAAATTTTGAACCGCAATCGCCCATTCGTCGTAATTTTCACGGCCTTGAAGCCATTTCACTGATTAAATCTATTTCCACTGATTAAAATTAATTACTTTTTCTATTTAAATACAGGACTGGGCCCATAACCTGCTAAAACATGCGATTGCTGACAATAGACTAACTTATTTGAATAATGATAATGACACAAAAACTGAATCCATTAATAACTAGATGTCACTAGCATGCAAAAATAATGATAAACATTAGTTATTTCGTTATTATAAACATATATATATATTGTTACATGTACAAATAATTCTGCGAGCTACTGTCGCAATTGTTTTCACAACAATGAAGAACACGAATTCACTCGAAACCCCGAGAACCCAACAAGCATGATCAACATCTGCAAGTGACGTCACTCCATTCATGAACTTGCTCGAACCTACCAGGTAGAACATTCGCCCATGTACGAGAAATGGGTGAATAGGTAGAGACCCTATATAAAGGCGAGCTGAATGAATGGGGGGAATCATTCATTCGACCGCGATAAGAACTGCGAAAGTGTGTGGGAAGTGTGTTTCGTAATAGTGAAGTGATTTAGAAGACAATTGCGATAAGAAATTTATGGACAAGTGTTAGATTTTATTTTAATAGTGAAAATTAAAATTAGTGAAAGTGTTAAACTGATTATTGTGCATTTTCTTGATTTAAATAAACTCTTTTAACTTAAATTAAAAGACATTGCGTTTTCACTTTCCCGGAACGTTAAAATTATTGGCCGCGAACCAATAACACGCGACAGTGGTGTCAAGAAGTGCATAAGAAAAATTTTGAAAGTGAAAATTTGAACATTTTTATAGTGCACAATAGTAAAATTTAAAGAAACATTAAAAATGCCACGAAGCTTAAACTTAAAAATAAATGAATTGACCATATCGGAGCTCAAGGAGGAGTTGGAACAGCGGAATCTGGCCACACAAGGTACAAAGGCCATACTGATTGCACGCTTGCGTGACGCGATCGAGTCGGAAGGCGTGAATCTGGATTCGGGTGAGCTCTCAGATGCGGAAAAAGGCGCAGAAGGTGGAGAAGTGGACACACCAAAATCAAAGGAGTCAGAAAATGCGCTGATGCAAATGTTGATGCTAATGTCATCCAGTCTGACTGCGAAGCTTGATGAACAATCAGCGAAGTTAAATGAACAATCATCGAAGTTAAATGAACAATCAGTGAAGCTGGACCAACAAGCGATCGAAATCAAGGCAGACATCACACAGAAGCTGGAGAAACAGTCAACCGAAATAAAAGCGGAGCTCGGCCATCTGAACAAACAAATAAAAGGCGTCGAGGAAAAGGTTGACCAGGTCGAGGAAAAGGTTTACCAGGTCGAGGAAAAGGTCAGCCAGGTCGAGGGAAAGGTCAGCCAGGTCGAAGAGAGAATAAACCATGAGATGGAAAAAGTGAAAAAAGAATTAGAAGCAGCGAAGGCAGTAGTAACCGCCTCACCAGCCCCAATTATAACCGCAGCGCAAAGCTCATCCAGAAATGTGCAAGCACCAATATTCGATGGGCAAACGGTCTGGACTATTTACAAAACCCAGTTCGAAGCAGCCGCTCGCATAAATCACTGGAATGAGCAGGAACGAGCAACTGCATTGATTCTTGCTCTAAGAGGCCCAGCTGCCGAGCTGTTGCAGACAATCCCCGTTGAATTGCACTCAAACCCGAATGCTATAATGAATGCGCTCGACATGCGTTATGGAGACGATCATCTAAAGCAGATTTATCGGTCACAGCTAAGGCATCGAATGCAGAAGTCTGGTGAAACCCTACAGCAGCTAGCCCAAGACATTGAGCGACTGGCACTTTTGGCTTACCCAGCCTACGACCCAGAACATCGAGATGATGCAGCGACAGAAGCATTCATCAGCGCACTAAAGGACCCGGAATTGCAACAAGCCGTGCGTTTAGCTCAAAAGCAAACGGTTAAGGACGCATTGGCTTACAGTCTGAACTTTGAGGCAGCGAAAAATGTGACTCGTACCACTGCCCGGGTTCGTGAGATAGTGACAGACGAGTGCAGGTGCGAGCGCGTGCAAATTGAGCGAGATCCGCAGGTAAATGGTGCGCCTAGATGCTGGAATTGTGGAGAGAAGGGGCACCTGCAAAGAGACTGCAAGAAGCGAAGAAAACCGAGCTATTGTCCAGGGTGTGCAGCTAGGAGGAGATCCAGACCGAGTCAGGAGCCCAGAATGGAAGCCCTTCAAACAGAGGGGTCGGGAAACATGTAAGAGCCAACTTCGTGGGGCAGAGGTTGGCTAGGAGGATCGACGTCCCCAGCACCACCATCACCGTGTCAAGACTACATCGTGGAGAAGCGGACTTATGCCTTCCGGGTCAAATTGACGGAGAACACTGCACCATAACAATCGACACTGGTGCAACCCGATCGATTATCCGACCAGACCTAGTTAGACAGCAACAACTTCACAAGGGCAGAATTTTCTCACTACGGACAGCTACGGGAGAAACTGCACCTGTTCATGGAGAGGTCAACCTCCAGATACAGTTGGGAGACCTTGTGTTCCGACATAATTTTCTGGTCGCGAACATTATGGATGACTGCATTCTCGGAATGGATTTTCTGCGACCACATGGAATAACGTTGGACTTGGGCCAACGTGTATTGAAATGGCAGAATGTCGAAGTACTGATGGAGGATCCCAGCGTCCAAGTCCCCAAGATGAATGTAGTGGTATGTACTGACACTGATGTACCGAATTCTTCCGAAAGCATTGTATGGGCCAAGCTTGATGGTGATTCTGGAGACCACCGATCTTATCTGATAGAGCCAACGAAGACATCTGCATTGCGCAGTTTGATTGTAGGACGAAGCCTTGTAAGATCTTTAAGGAACGGATATGTGCCGGTTAGAGTCCTTAACACCGCAGACTCAACCACGAGCATCAAAGCGGGAGAAGTCATCGGCAGCTGCCAGCCTGTTTCCACCATCACCTCTTTGGAAGCTACTCACGGCCATCATTGGAAAAGGAGGCAAGACACAGACAAAGCCCGGGAATCCACGTCTGCAATATTGAAGCAAGCCAAATTGCCGGTGCAGCTATTCAAGCGAGCCTCTGATCTGGTCACCAAGTACAGTGACATCTTCTCAACAAGCCCGGATGACCAAGGCCGAACGAGTTTGGTAACTCACGTCATAGATACACAGGGAGCCAAGCCGATTCGACAAGCACCAAGACGTCTCCCTATAGCCAAACAGGGAGAAGTGAGCGCGCTGATCTCGGACATGGAAAAACAAGGCATTATTGAACCTTCTGTAAGTCCATGGGCCGCGCCTGTAGTTCTAGTAAAGAAAAAGGATGGTAGCACTCGCTTTTGTGTCGACTATAGGCAGCTTAACGACGTCACTAAGAAAGATAGTTACCCGCTCCCACGCATCGATGACATCATGGACACTTTAGCCGACGCAAAATGGTTTTCTACACTCGATCTCAAGAGTGGCTACTGGCAGGTAGAAATTGACAAGAAGGACCGAGAGAAGACCGCATTTTCAGTTGGGACCGGATTGTGGCAATTCGTGGTGATGCCGTTTGGGCTTTGCAATGCTCCAGCCACTTTCGAACGCTTGATGGAATACGTGCTACGTGGTCTAACCTGGAAAACCTGCTTGGTGTACCTAGATGACATCATCGTCATCGGGAGAACGTTCGAAGAGCATGTGCGGAACTTAGAAGAGGTTTTCTCCCGACTGCGACTGGCAAATTTGAAACTTAGTCCCGACAAGTGTACCCTTTTCGCAGCTGAAGTAAAATACCTGGGACATGTCGTATCAGCAGAAGGGGTCAAAACAGACCCTGAGAAAATTGAAGCCGTGAAAAGCTGGCCAACACCAAACAATAAGCGCCAACTACGAAGTTTCCTCGGTCTGGCAACCTACTATCGAAGATTCGTCAAAGACTTTGCCAAAATAGCTAAGTGTCTCCATCAGCTAACCGAGAAAAATCGTCCGTATGTCTGGAACGAACAATGCCAGACAGCCTTTGAGACCCTGAAGGAAAAGCTGTGTGAATCACCCGTGCTGGCGTATCCGAAACCCGGGAAAATGTTTGTAGTTGACGCTGATGCAAGCAACGGCGGTATTGGAGCTGTACTCTCCCAGCAGATCAATGGCGAAGAAAGAGTCCTCTCGTATTACAGTCGAGTTCTTTCAAAAAGTGAGAGGAACTACTGTGTGACCAGGAAGGAGCTATTGGCTATAATAGAGGCCACCAAGCAGTTCCACAAGTACCTATATGGCCAGAAATTTGTTCTTCGAACGGACCATGCATCGCTGAGATGGCTACTTAACTTCAAAAACCCCGAGGGACAAGTTGCGAGATGGATCGAAAGATTGCAGTCGTACGACTACGAAATTGTTCATCGAAAGGGCGGAGTTCATGGAAATGCTGACGCCCTATCTCGTCGCCCATGTCCAGCTAACTGCAAGCATTGCCGACGGATTGAGGAAAAGGAACCGCCCGTTGATCTGCGACTGATAACGGCCGAATTCGATGAAGGTTGGTCATCGGAGGAGATTCGAAATGCCCAGCTAGCCGATGAAGACATCGGACCATTGCTCGTATGGAAGGAGACGACTGGGCGACCTGAGTGGAAGGACGTTTCAACGCATGGCGCAACCCTGAAAAGCTATTGGGCACAATGGAACTCCCTTCAGGTGGAGGGTGGTGTACTCAAGCGGAAATGGGAAACGGCAGATGGCAGCTCCTATAGGATGCAAACTATACTACCCAAAAGCCGAATCCACGATGTGGTAAAGGAAATGCATGAAGGATCCTCGGGAGGCCATCTTGGTGTTAACAAAACCTTAGCGAAATTGCGGGAAAGATTCTACTGGCTCCACGCTCGAGAAGACGTAGAGGACTGGTGTCGCAGATGCACCATTTGCGCTTCCGTAAAAGGCCCAAAACGACGACTGAGAGGACAAATGCAAACCTATAACGTAGGCGTGCCATTCGAAAGGATTGCTGTTGACATCGCTGGACCCTTTCCTGAATCCGATTGGGGAAATCGATATATGCTGGTTGTAGCCGATTATTTCAGCAAGTGGCCCGAGGTCTACCCCATTCCCAACCAGGAAGCAACTACCGTAGCTGAACAGCTAGTGTTAAATTGGGTCAGTAGGTACGGCGTACCCTGCGAATTACATTCGGATCAAGGCCGAAACTTTGAGTCACTAGTTTTTGGCGAAATGTGCGAGCTGCTCGGAATACGGAAAACGAGGACAACACCGCTGCATCCCCAATCCGATGGAATGGTCGAACGTTTCAACGGCACGCTCAATAAACACCTTGCCAAGATGGTTGACGAGAACCAAAGGGACTGGGACCGACATATCCCACTATTTTTGATGGCGTACAGAGCTGCCGAACATGCATCAACGGGCCAAGCCCCAGCCAAAGTCATTTTTGGAAAGACTATTCGTCTGCCAGCTGATATAAAGTTTGGAACACCCCCCGGGAAACCCCAAACGATCTCGGAGTACGCAAGTGATCTAAGACAACGGTTGAACCAGATACATCGGACAGTGCGTAAATACCTCGAATCGGCTACTGACCGCATGAAGACCAGGTATGATCTAAAGGCTAATTCTACTGGCTTCCAGCAGGATGACTTGGTGTGGCTATATAACCCGCAACGGCGAAAAGGTAGGTCTCCAAAGTTGCAACATAACTGGGAGGGACCATACCGAGTCACAAAGCGAATCAACGACGTCGTATATCGCATACAGGAACACCGTAAACCGAGAGCCAAAATGAAAACCGTGCATCTAGACCGTCTTGCCCCATATTACATCCAGGGAGAATTGACTACAACTGGCGACACATCTTTTCGGGGCGAAAAGAACTGAGGTGGGGGCAGTGTTACATGTACAAATAATTCTGCGAGCTACTGTCGCAATTGTTTTCACAACAATGAAGAACACGAATTCACTCGAAACCCCGAGAACCCAACAAGCATGATCAACATCTGCAAGTGACGTCACTCCATTCATGAACTTGCTCGAACCTACCAGGTAGAACATTCGCCCATGTACGAGAAATGGGTGAATAGGTAGAGACCCTATATAAAGGCGAGCTGAATGAATGGGGGGAATCATTCATTCGACCGCGATAAGAACTGCGAAAGTGTGTGGGAAGTGTGTTTCGTAATAGTGAAGTGATTTAGAAGACAATTGCGATAAGAAATTTATGGACAAGTGTTAGATTTTATTTTAATAGTGAAAATTAAAATTAGTGAAAGTGTTAAACTGATTATTGTGCATTTTCTTGATTTAAATAAACTCTTTTAACTTAAATTAAAAGACATTGCGTTTTCACTTTCCCGGAACGTTAAAATTATTGGCCGCGAACCAATAACACGCGACAATATATATATATATATATATATATATATATATATATATATATATATATATATATATATATATATATGTATATATATATATAAATATATATATATATATATATATATATATATATATATATATATATATATATATGTATATATATATATAAATAAATATATATATATATATATATATATATATATATATATATATATATGTATATATATATATATATATATATATATATATATATATATATATATATATATATGTATATATATATATATATATGTATATATATATATATATAAATATATATATATATATATATATATATATATATATATATATATATATATATATATATATATATATATATGTCATCCAAAGCGTGTTTTTTTAGTTAAACGTTTGCCATTTAGAAATATGAATCGTTTAAGAGTCGAAGAACGCGTTAAAATTATTAAATTTTATTACAAAAATGGTGATTCTGCTTTATCAACATTTAGGGCTTTACAAGCCGATTACGGTCGACATAATCGACCTACACAGCAAACAATTTCGAACACAGTGAGAAAATTTGAAGAGACTGGATCGGTTATTGATATTGCAAGCCTTTGCATCATCGCAACATTCATTCTGCTGAAAATATCGCTGTCGTTACTCAAAGTGTGGAGGAAGACCCGAATTTGTCGATACCTCGACGTGCTCAACATTTGGGCTTGTCTTACGGCTCATTGTGGCGGATTTTGCATTTGGATTTGCATCTTCATCCGTACAAAATCCAACTCACTCAAGAACTTAAGCCTCAAGACCATACACAACGCAGAATGTATGCGAATTGGGTAATTGAACAACAACACCATTGATAACGGTTTTTCGAACAAAATTTTCTTTAGTGATGAGGCTCATTTTTCGCTCAGTGGTTACGTAAATAAACAGAATTGCCGCATATGGCAAAATCCTCAGATGATCGCAAAAAGGCCTTTGCATCCGGAAAAAGTGACCGTTTGGTGTGCATTATGGTCTGGTGGTGTTATTGGCCCGTATTATTTTGAAAACGATCAAAGAAGAGCCATTACAGTCAATTCTGACCGCTATGGATGGATGTTAACCGATTATTTTTGGAGAGATATTGATGATTATGATCTGGAGATGTGGTTATGTGGTTCCAACAGGACGGAGCCACAAGCCACACAACACAGGCTGATCGAGCACTTTTGCAAGAGAAATTTCCAGGACGCGTTGTTTCGAGATTGAGTGATGTCAATTGGCCCGCCAGATCCTGTGACCTAACACCTTTGGATTTCTTTTTATGGGGCTATGCGTAAGATCGTGTTTACGCGAACAATCCTGAAAATCTTGAGCAATTGAAAACCAATATTCGTGAAGTTATGGCCGATATATTGTCGGAAATGTCCCGAAAAGTCATTGAAAATTACCTCAAAAGGATTGAGGCCTGGAAGAGGTCCCGTAGAGGACATTTGAATGATGTTTGTTTCACGTATAATGGCAAGGTTCAATCTTTACATTGAATCGTTTATATCTGAATATTTTATGTGTTTTCTTTAGCTTTACTTTCCCAAGCGTAAAATGAATAACCCTTTATATTGTATATATACATATATATATATATATATATATATATATATATATATATATATATATATATATATATAATATATGGATATATATATATATATATATAAATAGATATATATATATATATATATATATATATATATATATATAAATAGATATATATATATATATATATATATATATATATATATAAATAGATATATATATATATATATATATATATATATATATATAAATAGATATTTATATATATATATATATAATATATATATATATATGTATATATATATATACATATTTATATATATATTTATATATATATATATATATATATATATATATATATATATATATGTATATATATATATATATATATATATATATATATATATATATATATATAAATAAATATATATATATATATATATATATATATATATATATATATATATATATATATATATATATATATATATATAACAAGTGTACACAATTTGGTCGAAAAAAAATATAGTTTTTGTGAATATTGAGATGTAATGTTTATTTATTATGAAAATTTGGTCCCTTACAATTAAAAATGAAAATTACTTCGAGCATATGTGCACCTCGTGCTGCTTTACAAACTATCTAACGATGATTGTAATTTTCGATGACATTTTCGCACATTTCCGGCGTTATTAGGCGTATGTTGGCTCGAATATTGTTTTTAATGCTTCAGTACTCTGGGGAGCATCAGCGTTAACACCATCCTTCACAAATCCCCAAAGCAAGCAGTCACAAGGAGTCAAATCACACGATCTTGCCGGCCAATTTATGGGTCCATTTCGGGAAAGTATTCGATTTCACGTAGAGCGCGAAATGATAAATAAGAGACACCCCATACGCCAAGCAATGTTCAATGACAGGTCGGAAATGGCTGAAACGGTGTTGCTAACTTACACGTCGTGTGGAACGAAATTGGATATTACATGAAAGCTTATACGAGTTTTTTCGGTTCTTCGTACACATCTTGAAACGGCACGTCAGCAAAAATTAATGGAGACCCAAATTAATGCTTAGCAAATCCGTTGCAAGAGAGTATATTAACATTTATCTCCTTTTGTCCCTTGGCAAAGATTTGAGCACATGAAAATGAGGAGCTCCTGCCCATATTTTACATATCAACCGATGGAGAGAGTTAGTTAGGTCGATTTCTGCTCCCTGGAGCAGTTTCGCTGGTAGTTCTTCTGTATCAGGAACCATGTTTTTTCTGGGGTCACGCACGGTTGCACCTTGTCTGTTGAGATTGGGCTTTGATTTTGGTCATAACAAAAAACTCTTTATGACACATCTTTTTCGAGATATGTTGCCAAAACTGAAATTATGAACTCCGAACATTTAAATTTTTGCAAAACTTTGAAGGCTATATCAAGTGTTGTTCAGGGGCCTCCTCTTTCAAGTTCCAGAAGTTTTTAAGCTATGACTACATGACTTACTTCAGACTAGTTTGTCAGAAAACTCTTCAAAATTGATTATGACATTGTGAAGATATCCCCAAGTTACCTATTATCTATGACTAAATGAAGACTTCAATTCTGGCATGTTTTCGTTCACTTGGGTCATTTAAAACACTTCCATAGGCCCTTTTAGCTTTTGTTGAAAAATGATAATTTAGTTAAGATTGCTTCTCCTTCTTCTTAGTACTACAGCCTCTCTCGGGTCTTCGCTTCCTGCAAATCGCGCCTGAAACTGTCTCGGTCCATTGACCGCGTCCTCCAATTTCGAAATCCGAGCAGCGATGAACTGTCTTCATCGACCGAGTCAGACTAGCGTTTCCTCGATTTCCCCACTAGTCTCTGGCCTTCAGTTCTCCCAACGAATACCTTTCATGTGCCCAGCCCAGTTTCTGCAGTCTTACAATCGTTGAGACCTCCGGTTCGTCAAAAATTCCATATAGTTCATGGTTGTCTCGAATTCGCTAGCTTCGCTTCGATTGTTCGCCTCAGGACCCGTCGCTCAAAGGCGTTCAATATATTTGCGGATGCTTGGGTTAGGGACCATCTTTCACACCCATAGCATAACACAGGTCTTATCACCGATTTGTATACTTGGAACTTTGTTTTCCTGTATATGTAGCTGGCCTTCAAGATCGTGAATAAAATATTTTATTTGTGAGCTGTATTCTTCCCGTTTTCGGGAAGAATACAGCTCCTAAATACATAAATTCACTAACGCCTAAATACATGAATTCACTAACATTTTCGATACTGTATTCGCCAAGTGTGATATTTTGCGTATTTGGGGTATTTTTCCTCGACTGCGTCATGAGGTTTGTGTTATTTTCATTGATTTGTAGCCCTACTAATTTTGCTTCTCTGTCGAGTTTCAGGAAGTTCTTTGGCAGTTTTTAATGATCGTGACAAAATGTTGATGTCGTCCGCATAGGCTACTACTTGGCTCGACTTGTATAGTAATTTACCTCGCGTATCGACAGGTAACTTCCTTATGACCTACTCCAGAGCCAAGTTGAATAGCAGTGGCGCCAGCCCATCTCCCTGCTTTAGTCCGATATTTGTGTCAAATGCGTCGTCGAGTTGGTTATTAATGTGGACTTGTGAGGTCGTTGGCGCTATTGTCATTTTGGTAAGATAGATTAATTTGGCTGGGATGCCAAGGCAAAGCATTATTTGGTATAGAACTTTACGATCAATGCTGTCGAATTGCTTAAAGTCAACGAAAATTTGGTGTACGTTTATTTTGAATTCCCAACATGTTCCAAGTATCTGCTTGACAGTGAACAATTGGTCTATTGTCGATCTATCTGCTCTAAAACCACCTTGATACACGCCAATAATATTGCTGGCGTATGATCCGATTTTATTTTCCAAGAATTTTGAAAATATTTAGTACCGTGTACAAAGTAGTGATATGCCTCTATAATTTTCGCACTGTAGCTAATCACCTTTTTTGTGGATAGGGAATCTAACTGATTGGCTCCACTCACTCGGCATATGTTCTTGTTGCCAAATGTGCTAGATGACTTGTGAATAGCTATATGAACATTACTGCCACCATATTTGATAAGGTCCACTGGAATCTCATCGATGCCCGGCGCTTTATTATTCTTTTGGGCTTTGATGATGGAACAAACTTCATCCAGAGTTGGTGTGGCCAATGGAAGCTCTCCGCGGATATCTATAGGCTCCGATGTTCTGGAGTAAATAGGTTCTTGAAATTGATGCCCATCTTTCCTTAATCTTGGTTTTATCAGCGATTATATTGCCGATGTTATCACGACAGAGCGTAGTTTTGGGCTGACAACCACGTTTCAGGCTTTTCAATGCTTTGTATGCTTGTCTTGTGTTGTTGCTCGCTAGGCTTGAATCTATTTTTCTCAACGGTTCGTCATAGTATTTTCTTTTCTTAATCTTAATAATCTTATTCGCTACTCTTCTGAGATTTTCATAGTGTTCTCTCTCCGACCTGGTTTTTCTACCTACGTAATCTTTGTGCACCTGATTCTTTTTATCCAACGCATTCTGGCACTCATCATCGAACTATTCATTTCTCTTGCGCGGGGCTTGATGTCCGATCATCTGTTCTGCCACTGTCCTAATAGCCGCTTTCACTTCCATCCAGAGCTCGTTGCTCGTCTTTAACGATGTGTCTGATAAGATGGGAGCCAGCTGGTTGTCGAGGGTCTTCATGAAATTTTTGGCCACAGACGCCGTTTGGAGCCTTTCGATGTCAAATTTTTGTAGCGGGCTGGTCTTCACGAGATATGCCTTTGACATCGATTAGGTTAATATAATCAAGTAATGATCTTAGTTACAATTGGCTCCTCGGTATGTACGGACGTCAAGTTAGCTCGAGGCCCAACGTTGTTGGATCAGAACATGATCGATTTGGTTTTGTGTGTTGCCATCCTGTGATACCCAGGTCATTTTATGAATGCGTCAATGTGGGAAGCAAGTCGAATGTACGACTAGATTTCTGCTACATGCAAAGTCAATCAAGCACTGGCCGTTGTCATTTGTTTCATCGTGGAGGCTATATCTTCCAGTCGTTCCCCGATGAGATAGCTCATTGCCAACCTTAGCGTTGAAATCACCCAGAATTATTTTTGTGCCGTTTGTAGGCAATGAGTCGAATAGTCTTTCCAGGTGATTGTAGAACGTTTCCTTCGTTTCTTCGGTCGGGGCGTGAACGTTTATCAGCCAGATTTTGAAAAATTTCGCTTTTATACGGCTCGCACACAACCATTCGTTAATTGCGTTAAAATCAATAACGTGCGATTTGAGCTCCCTATCCACAATGAAGGCCACTCCGAATTCTCATTTTCCAGCAGGCTTCCCACTTTTTAATATTGTGTGCGAACTCATGTCTTGAATGTCTTTTCCAGTCTAGTTCGTTTCCTGGATTGCCAGTATTTTTAATTCCTCCTCGACTGGGGAGTCGTGGCGTTCACATGCCCAAAATCATATTCAAATAAAAATGGCAAAGAATTATCTTTCCACTAAAACCAATTTTCTGGCAATCAGAACAAGTTATCTGTATTTTATTTCATTTCAAAGTTTTAAGCCTAAAAAAACACCCTGTATAAGTACATATATAAGTACCTATTTAAAAATAATTTAATTCAAATCAATTTTCGAGACCATAAGGAATATCCTATTTATGCTATCAAATTTGCACTAGTTGATTCTAACGGAGATTCGACTAACAAATAATTTCAGATAAAAATAAAACTTTCTGACTATGACCCCAAGAGTGCATGAATGCTTCTGCACTAAAATTTTATCTTAATTGGAACATACATTTTAATCAACGATCATAAAAATAGACCTGATATATTATCTTGCCGCAAATGGCAAAGTAATAAACACAAAACGAAACATTTTTGCCTAATCAAAAAATCATAACTCAAGAGGAATTATAAGAAATCACATATGTGTTGGATTGGTTTCGGCTTCTAAATTGTTATCATTATTTCTATTTCTTACATTTTATTTTATGTTACAAATGTTTATCGAAATTCGTTTCATTTTCTAGTAATCTTTATACAAGTATATTAGTTTTGTGTTGGTGTTCATAGGGGTATGACGCGTTATCTTGAAGAAGTTATTTTCGTACGAAAACTACCAAAATAACGCTAGTTGTGCATCCTTAACTTTGTAAGCATTCATTACAGACTGAAATTGGCAGATATTTATTTGAGCAACACTCCTTTTAGGTGTTAGTAATTTGTTTCTAAAATTTGCAATTAGCTTTGTGTGCCCGCCCGCATGTCACAGTAAATAAGAAGAGAATACATCTTAAAGGAATTTTTTTTAAATACTTTGTAATGTTTTTGGGATCTATAGTGTTTGGAAATGAACTTCTGAATGATTTTTTGTCCTGCAAGGTAGTAGAATCTGACAAAAAATTCATGTGTGGTTGGTACTACCAGCTGGAATGGTGAATTTCTCGTAGACACCATTGTTTCGATCAGCAAATAGGCTTGTACGCTACAAGAATTCTAATTGCAATTTGCCTAGGATTAAATAATATTAATGCACGAGTCGAAGCGGCAGAAGAGTGCTCCTACCAGTAAACCAATTAGTAGATCAAACAACAAGTTCGAAAAATCGAGATGCAATAATAATGTATTTCAATTCGCCGCGGGTTACATGACAGTTTTTGATATCCTGTATCTTATATCGATCATTTGGGACCACTTTCCGCACAGTATACGGTGCTCTCAATGGTACTTTCAATGTCAGCGAGCTTGTGTCTTCTTCGACGATCTAGTTCCATCGTTTTTGACGAAATTGATTTTTCCATCTCTTGGGTCTCTTGACGTAACGCCAAAATACTCCGCTGTTTTTCCAAGTGGTCTAACACACGATTTAGTTCTGCGTCTTCGGTTCGGTCGGTTTGATCATTTCTAACACACTGCCAACCGCACCTCGCTGCTCTTCGGAGTCTCTACGAAGGTGATTGTCATCTTCTAACGCCGACTTGTCATGATTTTTAGACAGCTCTCGTAACTCTACCACCGTAGCCGACGACGGAAATTTGATGTAATTGGCGTGGAGCAAATCACTTAATTGCTTTTTCGACATCTTTAAATAGTCACGATTCATCGTGAATTACGGGATGGAAACAACATCTTAATACTTTCACAAATTATGCACACGCGTGTAACCCCACCCCTGAGTTGTAATGTATTCATATAGCTTTATTATTCAAAAAAAAAACAGATACTACAATCCAATAGGTTATTGTGTCCGAATTCGATCGAGGCTTCGAAAAGAATGAATTTTTTTGTCGTTTCTAGCGTTGCCAGCACTGTCAAAAATCTTTTGGGCTGCCTAAATTTCTGTATTTTTATAGGACCCTACAAACGTATCCATTTTTTAATTATTCTATTTTCATAGTTTTACTCACATAATCTATAATTACAAATTCCATCAAAATCCGTTTAGAACCTTGGCCGCTAGAGGGCCAAGGAAATCTAAAAATCCGCCACCATTTGCAAATCTGCGTTCGGATGATCAGCAACGTAACAACGTTATTGGTTTCTCATTGACAGCTATCTCAACATAAAGGTTTGTATAGTTCACATCGAATGAAAATTGTGACTTCTATAGACCTTTAAATTTTATGACTTTGACCTACCGTCATTTGAAAATTTGGACCTGACTTTCACTTTTTTTTATTATTCTCTAAGTACCTTCAATTTTTTCTATATAACCATGTATGGTTTGGTCACATATGCAATAAAAAATGTTTGCACGTTTTTTTAACCTGCTCGTACGATTTTGATTTTTTCATTGTGACGTTTATTATATGATTTATACATATCTATTCAAGAATTAATATTTTCATTATCCTTAGCGCAAATACTGAAAAATGAATACTTTTGTAAAACTATTGGAAAAAAATGTGAAAAAACCAATGCAAAAATTAAATAGAAACAGAAAAAACAACGTTTGTATCATCAACAGCGACGATGTTGCCTCAACGTCACCGCGGTATTGAATACGGCGAAACTCGCCAAGAAATGGATTCTACATCAATACAGGTTTGAGCGATATAGCTGAGACAACGCCATAATTGGCTGGAGTAACTGAGGTTATATTTCTATATAAATTATCTAAAGTCTGATCAATCACCCAAAAGCGCCTGCTTTTAAAATACACAATGATTCTAAGACTCCTTATTTTGTTCGATTGACTATTTGAATATACCAATGCTATTTATTTGCTATTTCCATACAAGTTAAATTTGCATTGTCTTAATGACCATTAGTTTTCCGTTGATAACAATTTATATTCAGCATGAAAAAAGATTGCGGTAGAATGGCATCTTTAAGTATCAACCCAGCAAACCATATCTACATCTAGCATTCGTGTAGAGGTCCCTTTGCAGCCTGACCCATTTAATGCACGCAAAAAATGTGTGACAGGCATTGTCCTCCTCTCCTGCGCAAAACCGACAATCGGGGGACCGTGACTTACCAATCTTGTGCAGGTAAGACTGAAAACACCCATGCCCGCTCAAAAGCTGGGTCAGATAGAAGTCAGTCTCACCATGCCTTCAATTTAGCCACGGTCTCACATCCGGGATGAGACGCGCAGTCTACCTTCCCTTCGTGCAACTGACCCAAGACTGCTGCCAATAGTTGAGCGAGCGCTGTCTCTCTTCGCGGACAACCATCTCCCTCGCATCCTGCTCCAGATAAATAGCGCGGCGCTCTCTAGCAAGGAGGGTGACAGGTATCACGCCTGCAATAACTCTCACCGCCGAATCAGAGACCGTTGGATACGAAGATGCCATCCTCAGTGCTCCTCTTCTCTGTATCTGTGCCAAACGTTTCTGCTCCTTGCAGTTGCACTGAGCCTGCAGCACTTATCAAGAGGCGTCTTCTTGATGAGCTGGGTCCCCCTACGTTGGCCATAAGTCGAGTCCCGAAGCAGCCTTCTCAGCCGATCAGTAGCCCCAGGTACTTCACCCATGGCTTTGATCCGATTCGCATATCTCCAATACTGATCATCCTTACTCTAGGGATTCTCTTTTTTGTCAAGATGACCACTTCGGTTTTCTCCAGTGCTAAATTGAACTCGCGAGTAGTCATCCAGTCCCTCACTCGGCGTATTAGTATACCAAGCCTAAGTTGTGCCTGTTCAGCGGCCCGAGCCGCAAGATCATCCGCATAGCCGACCAAGTGGGACTCATCTGACATCTCAAGTCTCAGTAGCCCGTCATAAGACACGTTCCACAGGTCCGGACCAAGGATAGATCTCTGGGCAACACCCTATGTAATTTGCATCCTTCATTGGCCCTGTGTCTTATCGTAATGCAGGCTTCGGTCCTTTAAGTAGTCCCTCAAAAGCCATATTAGATATTCTGGATTTGAAAAGGGTTTTCCAGCGTATCCAGAATATCCACCCATCTTGCGGAGTTGAAGGCGTTCCTGACGTCGAGTGTCACCAACAAGACGATCCGTCGCTTGGTGCGACTATGTGCCTCTGCTTTTTGGATCGCGCTCACCACCTCTGCAATCGCATCGATAGTAGAACGTCCTGCTCTAAAGCCGTACTGCCGAGGAGATAGGTTCCCAGCAGCACGAATCGCGTCAGTGAGTCTTCCCTTGATGAGTTTCTCTAGCACTTTATAATAATATTAATAATTCTAGCAATAACTTTATCGAATATTTAAAATCTAAAAATAAGGAGAAGAAGAAGCCAACCGATGTGTCTGCTGGTTCTTCTGTTAAAAATACTAAAACGATTGAATAAATTGCTATTGGCAGCCGAACATACGGTAGATAATTTGGAAGTAAAGAGAGTGTCCGCTGATAAGCTGACAATTAAAACAAAAACACTGGCTGATTTCAAGCTAGCTAAAGATGCTCTAAATAGTGTGAAAGCTCCCCACCACATACACGCTAAAGGCAGAGAAAAATCAGACCTTCCTGTTGAAGGGCCTGGACTGTGAGGAGAATACAGTCGATCTCCTTGAAATGTTACAGGAAGCAGCACCAGCTGTCAAATACTTTCGTGTGAAAGATTTTGCCACAAGAAGATCAGCTATTGAAGACAAAATGTTACCATTTTATTTGGTACAAATTTCAAACAATAGCAGTCCAAGTGCTCTACAATAGGTAAGGTACTTGAACTTTACAGTTGTGAGATGGGAGCGTCTCAAAAAAACTGAGGTCAAGCAGTGTTACAGGTGCCAAAGATTTGGTCACTCGGCTGCCAATTGTGTCATGCACTATCTGTGCGTTCAATGTAACGATATTCATGTCTCCGGCGAATGGAAATTGGCTCAGATGGAGCCAAATGAAAAATTTGGACCTCTGCATGATGGGATAAATCTTTTCGATAGGGCTGGTATTGAATTTGATTGTACGACTCCGGATAGAAATGGAAACAAGATTATATGTGATAGTTTACAGAAACTTGCCCTGATTGGAACAAATTTTGAATTGGTCCATCAACCAAATCCTGAGACAGGGAATCAAATACTTTCAGAGGTAGTTGAAGCAAAAGTTTCCCACTTCAAATCAAGCCTTAACGGCGAATCAATTTTTGATTTCAATGAAACATTGACATCTGACCTCATACTGAGCTTGAATCTTCTTGATTATTTTGCCAGCTTGGAAGGCTTATGTTTCATATTTCGCAGAATAAACAACACGAAATCATGTGGTATTGACGGTATTCCAAAAATAGTTCTCCGAAATTTGCCTGAGGTTGCTGTTAGGAAATATTGCATATTGTTCAACAATATGTTGAGGAATTTATATTTCCCAAATGAGTGGAAAAAGGCCAAGGTATTTCCGGTTTCGCAAAGGAAAAGAATCTTCGTACCCTAAAATCTGTCGCCACATCAGCTTGCTGCCTAAAATCAGCAAGGTGTTAGAAGTGATCTTAAACAAAGCATTAAACGCCCCTATTGAGAAATATGAGTTGATGCCGAATTGCCAATATGGTTGTGCGAGGCATTGGATAATACATGCGATAACGAAAGTAAATTCAGACATCTGTTGGAAACTGAATTATAGAGAATGTGTTGGAGCGTGTCTCATTTACATGGAGAAAGCCTTTGATACGGTGTGGTGAGATGGACTAATTTTTAAACTCCTTCAGGACATGTTCCCCAGACACCTTGTCGCCATGATGTGTAAGTTGTCATGCGAGAAATCATTTATTATAACTGATGGAAATCTGACGACAATGCGCGAATTCAAGGTCTTGAATGGTCTACAGTAGGAAACAGTTACTGCATCTCTGCTTTTCTCAATATTCATTCGCAAGCTTTTGAACGGCTTTGATTTTAACGTCTCGCCAACGCGATCATTGGTATCGTTTCCTGATGATCTGACCATCGATACGGCAGACCGAAAAGCTAAAATAGTTCAGAGCGATCTTCAAAAAATGTTTAATGATGTGCAGCTGTACACTGACAATTGGCGAATCAAATTCAATGCGCAGAAGTGCGAAACAATTATTTTCGGACAACGCTGCAGGCGGGCAGTCGAGACCTGAACTTCAATTGGAGTGATTTCCACATGATGGCTGGTGATGGTAGTTCAGAACGGGTTCCACATAAATCCTGTGTTCGATACCTCGGTGTTCATCTCGATCAGTATCTGTACTATACTGAACATATCAAAATCATGTATAGTAAGGCACAAAAAGTAGTCATGACCCTTCGGCGGCTCTTTCATTCCAGATACATTAATCAAATGGTCACAGTTATCTGTTGCAAGGCCCTGGTTAGACCAGTTTTGACATATGGATGTCAGATCTGGTACAATCAGAGTGCTAGTAATATGGAAAGATTAAGAGTTTTCGAAAGGAAATGTCTTGGTGCATGTACTGGTTTGTACAGAAGGCCTAAGACGGATTGACACTATACAAGGTGCGATCCAAAATAAACGAGACTAAGCTAAAATAGAAACGACAGGAGCTTTGTTCTGATAAATTCGAGTTTATTTATTCAAAATAGTCTCCTCCGACCTCGATACACTGTTGTAATGTGACGCCTACGCCCGGGAATCGAAGTGATTCCGATCCCGAACCCTGGCAACCGCCCAGATAGGTATGACTTCGAAGTGCAAGCGGACTTCATCTTTCGCGCGGATATCATTGCGCAGAAAATATTTTTTTTTTCAAATATTTATATCTGTGGATATAAATATTTGAAAAATAATATTAATTAAACACCGATACATTTCGAATCATATCTATCTGGCAATGCCTCCCACAGTTGCCATCAAAACGTCGAAAAGACAGAAACGTGCAAACTGGTCGAATAGTGTCGTCGGCGTAGAGTACATCATCCGATCCGGAGGAGAAATGTCGCGGATACGGTTAGCTTAAGAAAGTGAGAGCGAATATTTATATCAAACCGTTCAACACCCAATAAAATATTGCAAGCCGATTGAACTGCGCGCATGCTACCTTTTCGGACGAATGAACTTCGATCGAATGCGGATGTGAATTGTATTTCGACAGAAAGTGCGCCATCAACAAACCACACGAGGCATTTTAGTTCCAGTGTCATCTTTTTGCTTTATATCCGTGTTCTAAGTGGCTGTTCGTTGCCACCGTCCATTTGTAGTAAAGACAGAGACGGCATTGACACGGAAGAAGTTGCAAAAGTTCCGGTCCTGTTGCAAGACATATTCTGGATATAGTGAGTGTGTTACATATAATTGGCGAAGGCATGGTAGAGCTTCGTTGCTAGGTACACTGACATCAGAATTGATGCAGCTATTTTGCATCGACTAATGAAATTACTCGTAGGTTGAAGCAATGGTTTCTCAACTTTTTACTGCTGGACCAATTGGGCTGAAATTTTTGTTCCGGAGGAATTTGTGATTACAAAACCCCTTGGATACAGCACAACCAAACGACGGAACGGTTTTTAGCGATGTTGATGAAAATACAACGATACAAAAAGCTGTATGGATGCCATGTTACCAATGGACGACTGTGAAGCTTCAAACAATGGAACTCCTTTCGCATCTGCTATGAGTGTAGCTGAATCGACACCAAGGGAAAATTGAATGACCAGTGTCGCCTCAACGTTGAGTGGTGTTAGAAGAGCAAGTGAGTTTGTCTTGGGCAAATAGTTTAAATCAATTTAACTGACACAAGAAAAAAAAAAGAAACTTTTAGAAAATCCGCTGAATTCCACTAAGCGATTCCAATTGGACGGTTGAAATAGACTTCAAGCTTATTATTTGATAATTGGCCATTAATCTTCTTCCAGTACTAAGAAGATATAAGATATAAATAGAATGTACTTAATTACTCATTTAAAATTTGGCGGATAATTCTCGTCAGGAGAATGTACCTTTTACTGGTATTTTCGATGAGATACGGATACGCTTTTAAGTAGAAATCTGTATCGGTGGAAGCGGTAAGCTCGATCGCATACGGTAAAAATATCATAAACTTAAAACTGTCTCCATTAAATTTGCGCTTCAGTTCGTCGGTACACTAATGACGTAAATTTCAATGCCACCCAAATTGTCCATATCTGTCTCGTTCTTCACAACCCAAATTCTAAACTTCAATTCGCAGAAAGACTGCCAGCCCATTGACAATTTTATCAGTTTGTTGTAACTTTATTTTATTAGCATGCACATAGAGAAGTTTAAGTTATTTGTTCTTTCCAATGTTAATTCCGTCTACGGGGCCTTACATAGAATGTTTTAGTTAATTTTTCTTGTATATAAAAGTGAGGTTTGATTTTGAATCATTTTAATTAAACTGATAATTGAGAATCGCTGTCATAGGGGAGATGAACGCAAAAGTAAAGATAAAACTGATCCCGGATAACCGAGGTCACAGTCGTAATTATAAAAAAATCTTTTCAGAAGAAAAGGGTAACAGTTAAACGTTTAGAGTGTAGGAAGTTTTTACAGTGGACAGTAGAATATCGCGTTCAAAATAACATTTAAATGAGACAAAAACAAAATTTAATTTGACGAGTGGACTGTTTTGAACTGATTTCTTTTTGGAAAACTTGATGTTTATTTTAATAACATTGTAAACAGCGATCAGGCAGTAACTTTAAAAAAAAAAATTACAATCTAGAAAAATAAAAACAAAACAAATTGGAGCCGAATGAAATTCTTGATATCAAAACTTTCGTACGCCTCCAGCAATAAAAAAAAAAAAATAAGCCAAGCACGAAAGTTAAAGCAAATTGCAATTTTCCCTAGACCTGATAAATTTTATAAACTAATTTATTTATGTAATGACTCAGCCTATTAATGAAGTAGTAATAAGTAGACTGGCCTTAATGGCAAAATACATATGAATGAGTACCACGGTTAGATGAAATTACAAAAGTATATTGAGGATTAGACGGGAGAAGAAACTACCAAAAGATTTATTTTTCTACCGCATTCATATCTTTTACAGTATAAACCTTGATTATGAGCACATACGTAAAATGTTTGTTTATTTGCTACATATACAACAGGAAATAACGAAAATATGTCGAATATTCTTCAAGTAAGGGAAAAAGCGTTATATTTATGAAAACCATTTTTTTTATGTAACTATAACTAAGCTTAAATAACGATAATTGGATGTTAAGTATAACTTTTTTTTGAATATATCCCTAACATAAGACGGTAGGAAATACTAAAAACATGATGATGTTATGCATGGTGCCTGAACTCATTAGGAAGTGGTAGTTTTTGACCTATAACGAGAATAATGAAAATGATAAGAATATTGCCAATTTTTTTTCATATATGGGCCAAAACTTTGTAAAATAATGAGAAATGTAAAACATTAGTAAACCGTATAAAAAAAAAAAAGAATGAAAGATATAAAAATTAAAATGAATTGCTAAACTTAATCACGACTTTCCTTTTCAGTGGTTCTTTTTTTCAGCGGGAAAGGAAGTGCAGGGTAGGTATGCCGTCGCGAGGGTAGGGTTTAGAAAAATCCGTTGAGGTCGGTTTCGCGTCGTGCGCGGTACGCGGTACCTTAGTTGACTTTGAGTTTTCTTTAACGTAGTTTTCGTCGGGTTGAGTTAGCGTAGCATACTTTTCGGTACCGCGTCGGAAATTCGGGAACGCGAAATAAAAATTAGCTTTGGTACTTTTGACTGGATAATGAAGAAATACGGAGTAACGTAGAATAGGTTCCCTCTCCGTATGGTTTTGTTTTTGTAACGCGTTTAAAAACGGGCGTGTATAGGTGGCTGAAAATTGTAATTAAGCGTAACCCATTCGGAGACCCGCGACCGAAATCCTCTCCGAACTAGCTGGCCGACAAGCAGCCACCGCGTGAATGGGTTACGGTGCACGGATTGGTTGACCGGTTGGTACCATCCGTTGGCACTACTCAGACTTAACGTCTAGAACCGATGGGAGGTCGGTTCCGCGTTGGACTTAAAATGTTTAAATCATTACACTGTTTTGCGCGATCCAAAAGTTTTTCGAAAGAGTGTTTCAGGTCATCGACCGGAATGTCCTTCAGGATGTCGGTACATGCCTTTTGGATGCCCTCTACGGACGCAAAGCATTGTCCTTTCATGGCCAAATGCAATTTTCCGAATATTTAGAAGTCACAGGGAGCCATATCAGGCGAATACGATGAGTGATTGAAGGTTAAAATGCGATTTCTAGTCAAAAAATCAGTCACAAGTGTGGATTTTTATGACAAAAGTCTCGTTTATTTTAGAACAAAATATGCACAGACCTTTCGTAAACCCAAATGATCGGTTAAAATGCGATAAATCGGTGTTTTGGAGATATTCAACTCCGATTCCATGAATTTCAATGATGATTCGGCACATTTTTGATAAATTCACGCACAAATTCGATGGAGTTTTCGGTGATCACTGATTTTAGACGGTCCGTATGTTCATCGTCATTTATGTCCTCACGACCATCTCTAAAATGTGTGAACCACTCATGAATTCTGGCACGAGATAGACAATCGTCGCCATTAAATTTTTTCATCAATTCAAATGTTTCGATAAACGTTTAACCGGTTTTAAAACAAAATTTGATATTAGCTCTTTGTTCGAAACTCATTGTTGTACCGATGACACAAAGATACTGTCACTTTACACGCAATAACTTCGCTTCCACTGAACCGAATGTCACCAAGCTTGCAATGGTGACAGTGCAAGCTTGGTGACATACATCCCTGGCAGTCAGGGAGGGATGTAACTTTCCAACGCACGCATTCACAGATGGCACCAACAAACAAATTTTTATGACAAAAATTTAGTTTA